>PVKU01001250.1:0-222140 GCA_004027475.1 Anoura caudifer | reverse complement strand
AGCGAGACAGACTGCGACACAGGGCCCCAGTGCTGGGAAGTGAAGCCTAAAAGCACCCATTGAAAACACTTGTAGAGGCTGAGGTGCCGGGAGGGCATCCCAGCCTCACAGGAGAGTTCGTTGGGGAGACCCAGGGGGTCCTGGAGCGTGCGCAGGACCACCCACACAGAGGTCAGCACCAGAGGGGTCCAGTTTGCTTGGGGAAAGTGGCTGAAGGGACTGGAATCCGAGAGAGAGCATGGAGCAAGCGCCATTGTTCCCTCTCGGACCCCGCCCCCACGTACAGCGTTCCTACCCAGCGCCTGGGCTGCCCCACCCTGGTGAACACCTAAGGCTCCGCCCCTCACTATGTAACAGCCCTGACCAGACAAAGACAAAAACAAACAAACAAAACAAAACCAAGGATGGCTGAGAGAATTGTTCTGGTATACCAAGCTTGGGAGTTCAATCCTCAGTCAGGGCACATAAAAAATCAATCAATGAATGTACAAATAAGTGGAACAAAAATCTCTCTAAAATCAATAAATAAAATGTATTTTTAAAGTTCCATTTAAAAAACAGCAAAGCCTGAACTGCACAAAGCCCAAGTGGCATAAAGCTCGAATGGCAGACAGATGGCCAGCTAATCAAAACTTTGCTGGCAGCTGTCCATGATCTCTCAGCTGCAGCAGTTTTTAAAAGTTAGCAGTGTCCTTCCCATTAACTTCACATGGCTAGCTCATCAAAACTTTGCCAGCACGGACATGGCTAGTGTGGCTCAGTGGACTGAGTGCTGTTTTGTGAATCAAGGGGTTGCTGGTTTGATTCCCAGTTAAGGCACATGACTGGGTTGTGGGCCAGGTCACCAGGACGGGGCATACAACAGGCAACCACACATTGATGTTTCTCTCCCTCTCTCTAAAAAAAAGATGCCAGCACTTATCAGTGGCACAAAGCCCAAGTGGCAGGTATACAGTACCCCCAGTGTGCATGCTGGTTTAACTCAGCCAGTCTAGGTGTTCGTCTGCTTCCTAAAAACCCACTTCTTTTCACCAGCCAATCATTTCAGGCAGCTGATGCCTAGAAACCTGTTTTCCTCTTACCAGCCTACTCCTGGGATTGGCCTGCCACAGCTGGGACCCAAGCCCAGGCTCTACAAGACTTACTGAGGTCCACGTTCTCCTGCCTGGCTTACAAAAAACTGAAACCAAACAAGTGAGTTCAGCTGCTTGTGACAGTAAAAGCCAAACTCATGAGACAGGTTTGGATACAAAAGGAAAGAGGTTCATTGAGGTGCTGACCACCTGGAAGAATGGTGGACTCCCATCTCAAAGACCATCTTGCCATTCTGCTCAAGCCCATGGTTCTTACAGGGATAGGGAGGGGAGGGCTTTCTTTATCCAATCATCCTGCTAGCTTTTGGCATGCTCCGGCCCTATCCATTAATTCCTCTAGCCTTTTGTGTGCTCAGTGTGAGAACCACCCCCTGTGCCATCTTGGCTAATGCGGGAGACTCCCCAGCGCTCCCTAACTATCTATGGTATCAGGGTCAGAGGGCAGTAGAAGGCTGCAAGACCCACAGTTGGAAAGCCTAGAGATGCAGCAGGCCATGGCCTGCAGCCCTCCCATTAGGGGGAGCTCTTTGGAGTCTGCAGGGCACCTTTGGATCCTGGCATGTCCGAGTCCTCTGTACAGTCCCCATGAGGCTTGCTTCTGTGACTGGCTGTCTGTGACAAGTGCTCTTAGTAATATTTTTTTGATATATTTCCTTGGGCAAAGGAAACAAAAAATAAACAAATAGGGCCACATCAAACTAAAAAGTTTTTGCGCAGCAATGGAAACCATAAACAAAACAAAAAAACCTACCAACCTGGAGATCTTTGCCAACAGTATATTTGGTAAGTGGTTAATATCCAAATTTTATAAAGAACTCATACAACTTAACATCAAGACAAAACAAACAAACAAAAAAACTATTTTAAAAATAGCCAGACCTGAATAGACATTTCTCCAAAGAGGACATACAGATGGCTGATAGACATGAAAAGATGCTCAGCATCACTAATCATTAGAGAAATCCAAATTAAAACCACAATGAGATATCACCTCACATCTGTGAGAATGTCTATCAACAATAAATCAACAAACAAGTGCTAGTGAGGATGTGGAGAAAAGGGAACCCATATGAACTGTTGGTGGGACTGCAAATGGGGGCAGCCACTCTGGAAACCAGTATGGAAGTTCCAGAAAAAATTAAAATGTAGAACTACCTCGTGACCCAGCAATTCCACTTCTGGGTATTTCTCCAAAGATATCCAAAGCTCTAATTTGAAATGATATATGCACCCCTATGCACAGTGCAGTGTTATTTACAATAGCCAAGGTATGGGTGCAACCTAAGTGCCCATTAGTAGACAATTGTATTAAGAAGTGGTACATATATACAGTGGAATATTACTTGGCCATTAAAAATGAACCCATCCTTTTTGCAACATGGATGGATATAGAGGGTATTATGCTAGGTGAAATAAGTCAGAAAAAAAGATAAATACCATATTATTTCACTTATATGTTAAATCCAAAGAACAAAATAAATGAACAAACAAAACAGACTCATAGATGCAGAGAACAGACTGATGGTTGTCAGCTGAGAAGGGTTTGGGGGGACCGGGTAAAAAAGGCATTAAGAAATGCAAATTGGTAGTTGCAAAATAGTTACTGGGGATATAACATATGGCATAGGAAATACAGTCCATAATATTATAATAACTGTGTATGGCATCAGGTGGATAGTAGACTTATCGGGAGGATCACTTCATAAACTATATAAATGTCTAACCACTATACTGCACACTTGAAACTATTAAAATAATATGGAATATCAACTGTGGCTGAATTTTTTTTTTTTAAATGGGCAGAGGATCTGAATAGAAGTTTTTCCAAAGAAGACCCTGCAGATGGCCAGCAGGAACACAAAAAGTTCTCACCATCAATAATCATCAGGGAAATGCTAATCAAAACCACAATGAGATATCACCTCACATCTCTTAGAATAGCTAGTATCAAAAAGCAAGAAATAATAAGTGTTGGTGAGGATGTGGGAAAAAAGGGATCCTTTGTGCACTGTTGGTGGGAATCTAAATTGTTTCAGCCACTAGGGAAACAGTATGTAGGTTCCTCAAAAAATTACAAAACAGAACTACAATACGATCCAGTAATTTCATTTTGAGGTATTTTTCCAAAGAAAATGAAGACACTAACTCAAAAAGATATATGCACCCCCATGTTCACTGCAACATTATTTATAATAGTGAACATATACACAACGGAATACTCTTCAGCCAAAAGAAAAAAAGAAAGAAAAAAAGAGAATGAAGTCTTGTCATTTGCAGCAACATGGATGGGCCTTGAGGGCACTATGCTAAGAGAAATAAGTCAACAGAGAAAAATCTCACATGTGGAATATAAAAAAAAAAAAAAGCTTGTCAATACAGAGAAGAGATTGCTGCTTGCCAGAGGCAGGGAGTGGGAAGTGTGGGTTCAGTGCATGAGATTTACAGTTATAAATCAGTCATAGGAATGTAATGCATAGCATGGTGACTATAATTAATATTGCATTACATATTTAAAATTTCCTAAGGTGGTAGATCTTAAAAATTCTCGTTACAAAAAAAAAACCTTTGTAACTGTACATGGTGGTGGATGTTAACTAGACTTACTGTGGTGATCATTTTGCAATATATACAAATATTAAATCATGTTGTACACCTGAAACTAGGATAATGTGAAATGTCAATTATACCTCTATTTTAAAAATAAATTTAAAATCTAATTTAAAAAAAATTTTAAAATGTAATAGTCCTCAAAAAGGAAGTAGAAAATCTAACTTTTTGAGTAGTCTGAATGAATAACTAATAGAATGGGGAAAATGAAAAGAAAAAGCCTAAGCAATAGAGAAGGAATAAGATGGTTTAGTGACATTTTGGTCAGGAAGCCTAAAGTCGAGAACACCATGCCCTGTTCTCAGAGCTAAGCCCTCCCCAGAGAATGTTTTTTTGACACTTTGACTAACACTCAAAAAATGATTTGAGCCTCAAAATGGGTGAAGAATGGAGTCAGCCTTATCCAACTTTATAGACATACAAATGCACCGTAATTTCAACATTTTTTTCCATATTTCAAAGAGCACCCAAAGCTTTTTTTCAGGAGGATTTAAGGGGTACAAATCCACATTTTGTCAATGCTTTGTAAGGATTTTTCTTTTTGTGAAATATATATATATATCATTTATGTTAATAACATATGTAAAAATATGATACAAACATTCATTTAATAACTAAATAACTTCAAGGTCGAGAACAAGAATACTGCCCTAGAAGCACCCATGTGCCCTTCTGATCTCTCGACCCTCCTTCCCTGGAGGTAACCACTCTCCTGTCTTGTTTCTCACTTGCTCATCTTTATAGTTTTACCCTAATATGCATCCCTAAACAACATACTTTAGTTTGGGCATTTCTGAACTTTACTTAAATTTAGAAATCATACTGTTAGCAGAATAGGCTTTTCTAACTCACTTCTCACACACTTAACATGCTTGTAAGCTTCATCCACGTCTCTGCGTTATCTGCAGCTCACCCATGTTCATCACAGTATAGGGCCCTGTTATGTGGATGTGGGACGATATGTCCGTTTTGCTTCAATGAGCATTTACGCGCCTGTTAGAAACAATGCTGCTCAAACACTGTAACAGAGGTCTCTTGGAAAATGTATCTGTTTTATAATCAAGCTAGGGAAAGAAAGGCTTAAATGTCTGCTTAATATAAATTAATTCTTATTGTATGCATGTTTAAAAAGCAATTTTGCATCACAAAGCAAAGGTCTCCTGCTGCACCCGTGTGAGACCTTCTCTAGGCTCTACATCTCTGGATGAGACTGATGGGCTTCAGTGTGTGAGTGTTCAAATGTAAAAGTAACGCAGAACTGTTTTCCAAAGCAGCTGTGCCGATTTAAACTCCCTCCGGCCATGTATGAGAGTTTGTCCACACGCACGCTAACACTTGGTGTTGTCCGATTTTTAAATTTGTGTCAACCCAGTACTATGGATAGTATCTATTTGTCATAGATATTAGTCTGCATGCCCATGATTACTAATGAGGATGTGCATAATTATTTTCTTGGACATTTAAGTTTCTTCTCTTGTGGAGTGCAGATTCCAGTCTTTTGTCCATTTGTCTGTTGGATTGTCTTTTTCTTATTGATTTATTGCTGTTGATTTATCAAGATGCTGATTTATCAAGATGCTGATGGACTTGATTTATCAAGTCCTTCTATCAAGTCTTTATCAGTTATATGTTGAAAATGGGTGAGAGGACCTGGAGGCACCAGGGAAAGCTTCAGAGAACAATGAAAACTGCCAGGGTCTGGAGAGTGAGGTTGAAGTTCCCAGGGCAGGAAGAAAATTCCACACAGAGGGGACAGTTTATGAAGACTATATTTGCTGGAGGGCCTTCATTCAAACATAATTGGAAAAAGATAAAAGAGGAAACAACCCCCTCCTTCCTCAGCCCTTCTCCGGCAACTTAGATTTGTTTCTGAATTTAACATTCTTAATTTTGAAGACTAGTTTTTTGGGGGTTTTTAATATATTTTATTGATTATGCTATTATAGTTGTCCCATCCCCCCTCCTCTTTATTCCTCTCTGCCCTGCCCTGCTCACCTCCAACCCACATTTCCCCCCTTAGTTCATGTCCATGGGTCATACATATAAGTTCTTTGGCTTCTCCATTTCCTATACTGCTCCTAACCTCCCCCTGTCTATTTTGTACCGACCATTTATGCTTCTTATTCCCTGCACCTTTTCCCCCACTTTCTCTCCTCCCCTTCCCCGCTGATAACCCTCCATGTGATCTCCATTTCTGTGATTCTGTTCCTGTTCTATTGTTTGCTTAGTTTGTTTTTCTTTTTGTTGTAGGTTCAGTTGTTGATAGTGGTGAGTTTGTTGTCATTTTACAGTTCGTATTTTTTTATCTTCTTTTTCTTAGATAAGTCCCTTTAACATTTCATAGAATTAAGGGCTTGGTGAGGATGAACTCCTTTAACTTGACCTTATCTGGGAAGAACTTTATCTCTCCTTCGATTGTAAGTGATAGCTTTGCTGGATAGAGCAGTCTTGTATGTAGGTCCTTGCCTTTCATGACTTTGAATATTTCTTTCTAGCACCTTCTTGCCTACAAGGTTTCTTTTGAGAAATCAGCTGACAGACTAGTTTTAATGTGGATGAAACTGCACCTTTGAAGACTCAGGTTGGATGAGGTACAACATATCTCTAGGCAAAGGGAAGACAAATTGGAGGGAACCGTCCTCTAAGAAAAATTGTTTTCATTGTCCAGACTTGCTCCCTTTGAAATTTTGAAATATCTTAAAGAAGATTTTAAATCACCAACCTGATGAGTTTATTCATAATGAATTTATCCTTCAGTAGACACAATTTATTTTTATTTCTCTGGCAATCATTTAGAAACAGCAGTTCAAAGCTGAAAATGGATTTTCTTTTTGTTATCTCTACAGCTGACAGATCTTTCTGGCTAAGCAGTGATTTGGCAATGGTTGGTTTTTAATTTCAGCTTTTTAAAAGTACAGTTAAGGAAAACTGCAATTCTAAGGCAACATAGGTTTGAAACCTTATTTGGCCCCTCATTACCTCATTCATGAGGGTGGGAGCGCTCTGGCTGGAGATCACATGCTCTGGCCTAGGGAGAGGGTGACTCTTATTTTGTTCTCTGACTGATGGGCCTCAGAGTGGGTGGAGAAGGGCTGAAAATAGTCATTTCTTGGCTGCTTCTGTCATGGGGGAAGGCTGCTCTAATATGGGTCCGTTTACCAGCGAGAAAGAGAAATAAGCCTCTAGAGGTTGGTCTCACCAGTTACAATGCATATGATGTGAGCAGAGGTGATAAAGGCCCAAGGAAAATGTAACAGAGGTTTAGATTTATTCAAGTTGCTTACATTTGTTAAAAGATAAAACTGAAGTATACTCTTCTGTTCAAAGGTGGAGTTTTCAACTTGTTTCAAAGTTAGCATCCCTGGGCCCAGTTCTCACTCAAATTTAACACCATTTTCCCACCTAGATGCATATTAGGTGTGTTAATTTGGTCAACTGTCTTCTAACAGTCAGATACCTATCTGCTTTCTTTCACTCATTTAACCAATGTTACTAAGCAAGTAATATTAGCCAGACACTGTGCCAGGTATAGGGTTAAAGTATGAGTAAGGTGAATAATAAATAGTTTTCCTTCAACAAACTTTCATTCAAAAACTAATCGATGGTGTTAGATAGAGGTCGGAATCAATGCGACTTTTGGAGAGGATTAATGATCGAAAGGAACTATGGGGCCCTGGGGTGCTGTTCAGGGCATGCCTCATGATTTGGGTGCTGGTTATGTGCTCACTCTGTGAAAATTCATTCATAAATCATTTATAATTTATGCACCTTTTTGTAAAAATGGTGTATGTTGATAAAATGAGCCATAATCTACAAGTATTTATTTTAAAAAAAGTCTTTCATGAGCCCTGGCTGGTTGTCTCAGTTGGTTGGAGCATCATCCCACACTCTGAAATGTGGCAGGTTTGATCCCTGTTCACAACGCATGTGGGAGGCAGCCTTCGATGTTCCTCTCTTGCTCCCTTCCTCTCTCTCTATGTAATCAATAAAAACATGTCCTCAGGTGGGGATTAAAAAAAATTATGAAATTGAAATCCCTAATATTAATGGGAAAGATTATTTGGGGGCTGAAATACATTGGAACCGAGTTCTGGCACATTTTTTCTAATATTCTTCCTATTTCTCTCAGGAATCCTGGCACCACTGTCCTCAAACAACCATTTGGAAAACATAACCTCAGAATATTCAGGGAATAAAGTATTTTTTTCATATTTTAAAATTAGGGAGAAACATGTAAGTGTGTAATAGAAAACTGAGGCACTTTCTTTCTTAACCCTCGACATTCTCTGAATATGAAACTCTTGTATCACTTTGTATTTTCCATTAGTCTAAAGATATTAGCAACTCTTATCTGCGTGGCTTGTTATTCATGTTGTTGTAGTCTTTTGACCAATAAATGTCCAAAGATGTCAATGGGACTTAGGTGCTGAGCTGCGTTTAAGCAGGCTCTTTCCTGCTCTGCACTGTTTAAATGAGCTATTGCCAGGCCAGAGCACTTAAACGTAATATCACACCATGGTGCTGTGTTCTTGCTTAGCTCCTCAGGATGAGTTTAAAAGTGATTAAGTCTGAGAAGACTGAGCCAAGGAAAGCTCATGCAAATATTCTGCTTCATTGACAACTACCTAAACAACCAAGTTCTCGTTGCTCAATAACAACAACTTCAAAAAGTTACCAAAATACATGAGGCAACAGCAGAACAAGAGACTTCCCCCAAGTTATGACTTAGAGCAGTTCACTTCTTTCTCATTTTCTGATGTTAGTATTTGTATTGACATTTACTAATGTTTTAGCCTTTAAAAATACTACACTTGTGTTAAATAAACACAGTGTGGCTTTCAGTTCATTTTAGGTCTCTTAGCTCAACCATATAATTTATTGTGCAAACCCAGGGAACTTTTGAAGATGAAAGGAGACACTGAAAATAATTACCAGTGTTAACTGATCCACAACAGGAGTAACTGGGGACTGGCCCCGGCAAAATCAGGATATCTGGTCACCCTACCTATTTTAGATAAGGGAAAGAAAACAAAAACAAGAACAAACTAGAGTGTGTTTTTCTTCACCAGTCTATATTGTATCCCTCAACAGGGCTGTGTCATGCTCCCTCTCCTCATGCTCGCTCCTCCTCAGTCCGACCTGGTCTGGCTGCCACACCTACCTCCTGGGGACTTCTAAGAACACATACCTTATTCCAGCTCATCTACCAGCTAGCTCCTGCCCTTGTTTATTAGAAACGTACAATGTACATGTCACATTAATTACTATCACTTCCTCTCCTGCAATCACATTCATTTTTCATATCAGCAGATTTGAAGCAAAACAAAACAACAATGAAATACTTCTCCACATGCCCTGGCTGGTATGGCTCTGCTGGTTGGAGTGTCATTCTGTAAACCAAAAGGTTGTAAGTTCGTTTCTGGGCAGGGCACATACCTAGGTTGTGGGTTTGGTCCCCAGTCAGGTCACATACAGGACGCAACCAATCAATGCTTCTCTCACATTGATGTTTCTCTCTGTCCCTCTCTCTTTGGAATCAATTTTTTTTAAAAAGTGTCCATGGCCATCACTGAGGTACATTGTTTTTACAATGTTACATTCTATTTACTAAATGTAACTTTGTTCATGTTCTGAAGTCATTTCATTCATGTGTGTCTTGCTTCCAATCAATTCAGGTGATAAAGAGCTAAATCTATTTTTCTCTGGCTTCTGTAGTGTTCAATATGCAAAACTTCCTGACAAAGCAAGCTTTGGATGGCTACAAAATTCCAAGAACTTCTTAATCCCCCAAAATAACATTTTCTTATTGTTCCCAGAATTAAGTTGAAGTACAGTTGATTCTAATTGTTCTTGGATGCTGTATTTGTGGGTCAGCCTACTCACCGCTCTTTTTGGAACTCTGAGAGCAGTACGAGTAGCCCTGCTGCAGTCCTCGCGGGCTTGGCAGAACGCGGAGTGTGAAGACCTGGCTTGGCCCATGGGCACACTACCAGTTGAGGTCCAGCAAGGTGAGGCTCTGCCTTCCTGTTTTAGTTCCCATACTATAAAGAAGTGTTCTTTTCATGATAAATATAGTGTCATGTTTGGGGGGTTTTCTTTGCATTTTTGTGCTTTTTGTGGGACATTTCGCTCTTTAAAATGGCCTTCAGGCATAGTGCTGAAGTGTTGTCTGGTGTTCCTAAGCACAAGAAGGCTGTGATGTGCCCTAAGGAGAAAACATGTTAGTTAGTTAAGGCATGAGTTATGGTGGTGTTCGCCATGAGTTCAATGTTAACAAATCAATAATATATATTACATAAGTTGTCTTTGATAGAACACATAAAACAGGGCTGTGTATTGGTTGGTTGACAAAACATTGTGACCAGATGTTTGTAGGAACTTGCCCTGTATTTTTCTCCTAGAAGCGATTTCTAATATTTACTAATTCAGTGTTTGCAGCAACTTTATAGAACATACTATGCTAAATAATGACAGTTGACTGTATTCAAATACTAAACCATTGTTTAGAACTGCACAGCCTGAAATACTGTAATGAGTTAATTTGTTCATAAATACTATTCTAATGAGTATGGACCAAGATGTGCTGAAATTGAATAACTTATAATCATCAAGGTCATTCTGCTTATGTAAAACATTTTGTTGATTCCAGAACAATTAACTCTCATTCCATAAATAAATGATGAACTACAACATAGTTTAATGTGGCTGATAATAATGAAGACATTATTGCCTAAGCTATTATTGCTCTCTTGGAAAGAAACAAACATCTTCTAAGGTCCTATTTTTGTCAATTATTTTTTATAAAGAAAATATGTGTTCAAAACCATCAGTGCGACAGCAATAAATTCTCAAATATACTATTTGTCCTATAGTTAGGTATAGGGAGCATTCCAAGAACTAAGAAACATCTGAAAAAAAAGTTAAGGGCTATGGAATTGGTAACTAATTTCATCTTTTTGAGGAAGAATATACATATGATTGAACTGCCTGATGATCTGCATTTTTTGTTTTGTGGACTTATTAATACTACCAAGGATGTCAGTGAATTGTCCTAAACTAAAGTTCATCCTGTGGAGGATAAAATCTCCTAAACAATGAGCTGAGCTACATGTTTTCTCTTGGGAAGCAGGAGAAAGAAAACAGGGCTAGAAGCAAAGAGCTCAGTAGTCCATTCCACCTATCACATTTAGAGTCATTTCTGGTCATGCCATGCATGTGTCTCTTGGTAGCCGCTTCTTTATATGTCTTATTTGGAAAGAAGAACTGCAGTAGATTAGCAGCTTCCTATGACAGTTGGCACAAGAAAAGAGTGACAAACCTGGGGGACGTGATTGCAAATTTGTTGCCATGCTGAAGTAGCAACAATAACAATTGTATTTCTCCTCCACTTATTGTATGCCAAGCACTATGTTAAGGCATTTACATATGGTAACTCAACTAATCCTCCCAACAGCTATGTGAGGCAGTCCCATTTTCAGAGAAGAAAATGAAGGATAGAAAGACATATTGAAAAAAAAAGGCACATTGACCTGTCCAAGATCATTCAGCTTGGCAGGTGAGGGTCCCAATTTTGAATAGTACACTAACTCTTTTGCATGAGCTCTTAGACATCTTTTTCATGTGTGATTTTAGGCATGATTTTAATTTTTCAAACTTTTGAAGTTCTTGGGTGATAGTTTAAGCCAGGCGTGTCAAATTTGTTTTTACCGGGGGGCCACATCAGCCTCATGGTTGCCTCCAAAGAGCCGAATGTAATTTTAGGACTGTACAAATGTACTACTCATTGACAGTTAAACGGGAGCTCGGCGCTGCTGTGGGGTAGAAACAAGGTGCCGGGCCTGATAAAACAAGGTGGAGGCCGGATTTGACCACAGGGCCTCGTGTTTGCCACTTGTGGTTTAAGATACATTAAGGCACATGCTTCTGATCAATATAGGGAAATCTGCTCTTGGCATCTCAACAAAGATGGTTAAAATAATGACCATAATCCTTAACAATGTCATCAAATCAATCAGTTGGTAAGTTATATCGATCTTGGTTTCAGAAGATACTGAGATTTTGGATCTTTAGCTATGTGTAGTCTAAACAAAAAGCTTTCATGGCTGAACGCTATTTTTAAAGAAAGGGTTTATTAGGCCATTGCTATTGTTGGCATAAGAAATGTCCAAACCTATAGAGATTTTTTATGGGTTTATTTGAGCCAAAGTGATGACAATTGCTGGGAAGCAAAATCTCAATGAGTTGATAAAATGCTCTGGAGAATGGCAGCCTTGCAGCTCACTTTATATATCACAATCAAAGGAGGAGACGTCAGGGGGGTACATGACAGTCATCGGTGGTAGATTAGGGAGGTGGGAGGAGACGAAGGGGGAAATCTCTGAGGTTAATGAAGAGTAAAATGAGCACACACACACTTCTTTCACATTGGTGGGCACAGGGTAGTTAGCAATTAACATTTACAGCACACATTTATGGTATTTGGGGAACAAGATAATGATGAAGGGTTCTGAGTGGGTGTGCCCTGAGGGGTGTGAAAACGGAAATTACCCTGACATTTCAGAGGTATGTTATTGTAGATGCAAAAGGGCAATAGACAGGCTTACTTAAGGTAAAGACTGACTTTTTCAAGGAAGCTACAGGGCTTGGGTGCACTACCCTCCATGACCAGCTTTTAGTCAGTAATTTTTGTTACTTTAGTCTCTGAGTTGGTAAGGCCCACCATGCAGGCGTCCCCTGAGGTTGTCAGGTTTAGGATGTGGCCCCTTTTTCATCCACACTATCAAGAAAAAGATCAGGTCCTGGGGCATGTAGTCTGAACCACCTGAAATCGATAGGCTCTTTCATGGGAACTGGGGAAGAAATATGTAAACCGTTTTGAAAGAATTTCCACTGGCTGTAGAAAAAGGGGTGGGAGAAGGTGAGCAGCATTAGTTCAGGGAGAGGCCCGGAGACCCTAAGTAAGAAAGGTCCACTCCTGTGGATTTGCGGCAAGCGACAGTCTGGAAAGTTCGTTTGTGAGCAAGAAGTGGGGGCTCCAGAGTGCCAGGGTGCCGGGCTATTCTCTTCAGAGAATCCTGGAAAAGTCATCCGGAAGTTGATTCGAAGTTCCACCATACATTCAGAAATGCAAGCAGTCTTGTAGGTTTTGTCCTGCAGTTGTTAATTGATGAGCCCCTCGTCTCTTTCTTCCACTTTCTGCTATAATTTAGTTTAGGATACCTCAGAACTTTTGCCCTGAAAATAGTAAGTGGGATATTTGCAAATAAGTTAAGAAAAATTGAAGACAGCAATTGTTCTTTGCTCTGTTTCAGTCTAGCTGAACAAAACCTTGATTTAACAAGATAGGAAAGTAGCTGTTGGTTATAAATTTTGAAGTCTGGGGACTCACTGAATTTATTCTTAAGGTGCCTTTTCCAATGTAATGCCTATGGCAAATGGAGCCATGCAAAATTACATCAACCGAACCTCGGCATTCCAAACCACTGACCAAGCTAGACAGTGCAGCCAGTTAATTTTTCTCAGAGACATTTCTGTCTCTCTGCATTTTTTAAAAAATGAAAGCATCTTATCACTAACTTACAAATGTGTAAAACATTTATTTACTTAGGGTGTATTGCTTTGCAATCAAACTTTATTCAAGATAATTAGTCTACAAGGACTTTCTTTTTCCATCATTAGATAAGCAGCATGGAGACAGCAGTACAAATACTTAAAAGTACACCTAGAAATCGGGCAGAAATTGTTTTGAGTTCTGGAAAGCCGTAGAGAAAGTGGGGCCACATACTAAAGCTGACAGATTTTGGGAAAGACAGCATGGTGTGCCTTACAAACTTGGAGACTGAAAGTAACCACATAAGGTGACGTAAACATAAAAATGCATAACTAAAAGTGCGTCATGGTGGGTAGTCCATCCTTGGCCTACAGCTCTTGACTAGAGTCAATCTTTACCTTAAGCAAACCTGTCTGTTACTGTCTTTTTGCATCTAAGATAACATACCTTTGAAATTTCAGCGGAATCTTTTGCGGACCCCTCAGGGCACATCTACTGCACCAGAGCTGGAGAACATAGAACTCATTCGTGTTCCCTGAATACCATCTCTCTGGGCTGTAAATATTAATTACCTGCCCTGTACCCACTAATGCAAAAGAAGCATATGTGTCTCCATTTTACCTTTTATCCAATCCCAGAGATTTTTCCACTTTGCTTTCTCCCACCCCTTTAATCTACCACCAGTGGCTTTCATGTAACCCTCCCCATGCCTCCTCCTTTGATTGTAATGCATAAAATAAACCACAAAACTGACATTCTCCAGACATTTTCTCAATCCCTTAGGATTTTACTTCCCAGCAATTGTCATCAGTGTGGCTCAAATGAACTTTCATAAAAATTGTCTACAGGTTTGAAACTTCCAGCCAAGATGGAGGTGCTTCCTTGCACAACCAAAAGAAGGAAAACAATAAATTTAAAAATAAACAAACAAATGAATGAACAAAAAATAATCAGAACTGCCAGAAAATCGAACTGTATAGATGTCCAACATCCAAGGAGTTAAAGAAGAAATATTCATCTGGACCCATAGGAGGGGTGGAGATAGGCAGCTGGGGCAAAGAGGGCACACAGCAAGGTGGCAGCCAGTGGAACAGGGGTGGTGAGGTTGCAGCTCGTGGACCAGGTGATTCCACATTTGCATGTGGCTAAACCGGGAGGAACAACTGGGGAGCAAGACAGACCATGCAACCCAGAGCTCCAGTGCAGGGAAATAAAGCCGCAAACCTCTGAGTGAAAAAACCTGTGGGGATTGAGGCAGCAAGAGAAACTCCCAGCCTCATAGGATAGCCCTTTGGAGGGACCCACGGGCTCCTAGAACATACACAAGTCCACCCACTTGGAAATCAGCACCAGAAGGGCCCAATTTGCTTGTGGGTAGCAGGGGAAGCCACCCCAGAGGAACAAGTGGTATTGTTCCCTGTCATACCCCTCCCCCACAGATAACACCACAACACAACCATGTAGGTTGCCCTGCCCTGTTGAACACCTAAGGCTCTGTCCCTTGCAACATAACAGGTGTGCTGACACAAAGAAATATGGTCCAAATGAAGGAACAGATAAAAATTCCAGAAAAAGAACTAAACAACAAGGAGATAGCCAACCTTTCAGATGCAAATGCAGAGTTCAAAACACTGGTAATGAGGATGCTCACAGAAATAATTGAGTATGGATGCAAAATAGAGGAAAAAGTGAAGACTATGCAAAGTGAAATAAAGAAAAATATACAGGGAACCAACAGTGAAAGGAAGGAAACTGAGACACAAGTCAACGATTTGGAGCATAAGGAAGAAATAAGCATTCAACTAGAACAGAATGAAGAAACAAGAATCTTTGAAAAATGAGGAGAGGCTTAGGA
Source organism: Anoura caudifer (assembly GCA_004027475.1). Classification (NCBI taxonomy): domain Eukaryota; kingdom Metazoa; phylum Chordata; class Mammalia; order Chiroptera; family Phyllostomidae; genus Anoura; species Anoura caudifer. Next base: position 207,034 of record PVKU01001250.1, on the reverse strand, counting down.
ACCTCTGGGACAACTTTAAACATTCCAATATCTGAATCATAGGTGTGCTAGAAGGAGAAGAGGAAGAGAAAGAAATTGAAAACTTATTTGAAAAAGAACTTCCCCAATCTGGTGAAGGAAACAGACATGCAAATCCAAGAAGCTCAGAGAGTACCAAAGAAGTTGGATCCAGGGAGGAACACACCAAGACACATCATAATTAAATTACCCAAGATGAAAGATAAGGAGAGAATCTTAAAAGCAGCAAGGGAAAAGGAGACATTTACCTACATAAGAGGTCCCATAAGACTATCAGCTGATTTCTCAGAAGAAACCTTGCAGGCAAGAAGGGGCTGGAAAGAAGTATTCCAATTCAAGAAAGGCAAGGACCTACATCCAAGATTACTCTATCCAGGAAAGCTATCTTTTAGAATGGAAGGGTAGATAAAGTGCTTCCGAGATAGGTCAAGTTAAGGGAGTTCATCATCACCAAGCCCTTATTATATGAAATGTTAAAGGGACTTGTCTAAGAAAAAGAAGATGATCAAAAACCATAAACAGTAAAATGACAACAAATTCACAACTATCAGCAACTGAACCTAAAAAGAAAAAGAAAAACAAACTAAGCAAACAATAGAACAGGAACAGAATCACAGAAATGGAGATCACATGGAGGGTTATCAGTGGGGAGGGGGGCATGGGGGAAGGTACAGAGAATAAGAAGCATAAATGGTAGGTACAAAATAGACAGTGGGGAGGTTGAGAATAGTATAGGAAATAGAGAAGCCAAAGAACTAATGTGTCTGACCCATGGACATGAACTAAGGGGGGGGGGAATGTTGGAAGGAATGGCATTAGTGGACAGGGGGGCATAAAGGTGAGAAAAGAAAATGGGACAACTGAAATAGAATAATCAATAAAATATACTTAAAAACAACTCTGTACAGGTTTGGACATTTCCTATGTTGAGAAAGCAAAGATGAGGAAAGAGAAGGGTGGGTCTCCCAGACTAGTCTTATGACTCTTGACCACATCCTATATGCAAAATCAGTTCATCTTGATCAAATGTCTTGTGCCCATATGACTGAGCATGGTGATGAGGGAAATGGACCTGTCTGCTGTCTCTGTAATGATCACCCATCGCCCCATCTGGTTGTCCAGGGGCTCAACAGGCTCAAAGCTTCATGAGAAGGACCCCCAAATACAGAGTCTGATGAGCATTTTTTATCATGACCAATAGTGAAGAAATCGATGTTATGAAGTGGTTCTCTTTACATTTCCACTTTAGGTAAGTTGGTCACACAATCAAGAATGTAACTTAATATGGAGCACTTTTTATTTAAAAGTAGAAATTCCTTTAGATTGCTATTGAAAACTGAGTTTTCAAGTGCTTAAGGTAGTTGGTGGCTTATAAAGAATTCACACTTGCAGCATTCTGCCAATTATGTCCACATTATTGCTTATGGCTGGGACCAGATGACCTGCCCAATTAGTCTGTTACCTAATGTGCTTAAGCTCTCTGTCTTCAGGAAGCTCCTGGAGGGATCTCTGGTTTGTGAGTTTGACATGTCCCTTCCTCTGGCTAGAGAACAGGAAGGGAAGATTGTCTCTTGGGGTCTTGGCTTCAATTATTCCTGAGAGCCAAGAGCCTTCTTCCACCTTCCCAGAGCAGCCCCGCACTAGGCACATGTGGGCTTGTGTCTAGAGAAATACATGTGATAAATATTATCTCACTTAATTGACTGTACATCAGAAACTTGACACCCTTCATTGAACAGGAGTGCCTGCAAGCTGTGTAAACACAGAGCCTGTGTCAGTTTTGGCGAATCCTCAGTATTTTTGCACAATGCCCAGCATGGAACAGATTTTCAGAATAAAATTTATTTACTGATAGATGACATTTATAGCTCATTAAATATAGTATAGTATTGCAGTCATCTCAATGAGAAATTTGTCCTCAGACTCTGGGACTGGAATGCAGCTGCCTAGTCTAAGTATAATACAATGGAAAAAAGATTTGACTTGATCACTTCAACTTCATTCTCAAGTTTGAGGATTACCTGTATTAAAGAGAAATTGCAATTGTTAGCTGTTAGTTTTAGATACACACACACGTGTGTGTTCCTTCATTTTTCTCCTTCTGTGGCTCTCCTTTACTTCTATGCTCTGTTTCTTCCCTATGACACTTCATGAACAAAAATGGTGTTAGGATGAGGAGATTGGTAGAGCCCCACAGAAAGATACAGATTGGTTACTCAAGTTAGCTTTTTATCTTTTTGTTATTTTCCCTTCGGGATGGCTCTTCTGAAGGCTGGGATGACCTCGGCTCATTATTTGCATGATCTGCTATTCAAGAGAGTTCATGGACAAACTACGTATGTCCTTACATGGTATAATTTTCTGCTTAGATCTTGCAAAACTTCTACCTAGGGGACTTTCTTTATTTGCAAATAAAAAGACCCCCATCCCCCATCAAATGTATCAGAAATAAATTAGGCCATTGGCTTCATTTAGTCGAGTAGGGAACACAGCAAAGCCTTGTTATTAGCTACATAATTCACAGGCAACAATGTCCTGTTAGCTCATAGATATTACAGTTAATCTATGCAAATAACCTCACTTGAGTGTTCATTAGTTGCAGCAGGTGAACTTAAATATATAGCTCTCTTCAACACCAAGACCACACAACCCTTTGGTCTGGATTTTATGGAACATTATTCTGTGGAGTTGCTTTATCTCCAAAAGAAATTGTTAGAGATGAGTGTAACTCACAAATAGGCAGAAAATACACAAGCAAGTGAAAGAACTAAAGGCTAGCAGTATCTGAACTGTTAAGAAGCAAAGGCAACTCCTGTGGAGCAAATGGCTTTAATACTGATAGAAAAAGAAAGTTCAGAGGAGGACATCACAAAGAGAGACTGAGGTGGCCTTTCAAAAATTTGTGTAGTGTATGTTAGAACCTGGGGCTGCGCTCCAGAAGCTTTTGGGCAGTGGCGGGGCTGTCGCTCCCCCTGTGCCCTGCTTCCCTGCACGTCGTCGACTTGGAAACTGTTAAATGAATGGATAAGGCAGAGGTGGGTGAAGAAAAAGAGGAAGATCCGCGTTCATTTCCCTTTAAACTCTCCTAAATCCAAGTGTGGGGGAATGACCGCGTCTTGCCATTAGAGGAAATCCGAGCTGCCTCTGATAAAGGACAGATAAAGATGTCCCTCGTTCACCCTGGGAAGCCGGCACCCATGCACGACGTGAGGACTGCGACTCACCGGCTGCTGCCACTTCCCGAGGGGCCGGGGGCGCGTCTGTTGGAAGGTGGTAGGCGGAGTTCCCTGGCTTCTGGGAAGAGACCAAAGGAATGAGTAATTGGAAATTCTGTAATGTAGACCCTTCTCCCGAACCCTTTGGCCCTTTCACCCCAAACCCCTGCTGAGAGGCAAGGGGACTGGAGACAGGGAGTCGTGGTGGAGGGAGAATCACGTTTCCGAGAGGGAAGTGAAATAAAGAGGGCGGCACCCGGGGGGACCTGTGCGTCATTGAGGGACCGAGCAGAAACGCGGGCGCTTTCCACTGGGGTGGAAAAGGAGAAGTGGGAGCAAGAAGCCAGAGAGGGCAGCCGCGGAGCGCGGTGGGGGCGCCGAGAAGCGTCCCAGCCTCCTGTCTTCTCCCACCACGCTCCTGCCAGCCGCGCTCAGGATCCCGCAGGCGGGTCGCCCGCCGCGCACAGAATGTGGCCTCGGACACAGCCCCGGCCCCCCGCGTCCTGGCGCTGGGCGCTGGCCCTGCTGGCCCTGGGTGGCGCGGGGCTGTGCCAAGCCGGCCCGCAGCCCAAGCACCCCGCGCGGCCCAGTGCCAGGAACAAGTAAGTGTGGGGCCCCCTCTCCTCGAACCCAGGACAGAGAGGCTCCTTCCCAGAGTCCTGGACCCCCGCCTCCTTCTTCCCGACCTGCGGCCGAGCCCAGAAACTGCCCTGCCAGAGGTGATGAGCGGCAGCTGGGTATCCCCCTAGGGCTGCTCCTGTAGGGCACCTCCTCCCGGGTGGCAGTGCACTCCAGGATCAGCACCGATCCCGCGTGACCTCGCCAGCGCCTCAAGCATTGCTGCTCCCGGGCTGTGGTGCGCTCTGGTGTCCCGCAGCGCAGAACTGTCAGAAAACTCCTCCCAGGAAATTACTGGAGTCTCCGGGGTGCTTTTCCCTATCTCCTGTAGAGGAAGAGTGCCGGCAAGGCGCACTGGCGCACCTTCCAGAGGTCGGCTTTGTGGAGCTCCCGCCTCAGCAGGGACCACGATCTCCCTGACCCTGGTTCCGTCCGCTGCTGTAGCAGCTTCTCTCCACCTCTTCTTCCCTAGCTCATTGTTCTCCAGGGTTTACACAGTGCCCCTCTTCCCCTCTCTTCTTCACCCCAGGAACTGGTGCGCCTACATCGTGAACAAGAATGTGAGCTGCTCTGTGCAGGAGGGAAGTGAGAGTTTTATTCAGGCTCAGTACAACTGTGCTTGGAACCAGATGCCCTGCCCGTCCGCGCTGGTGTAAGTCCGGGAGAGGAGGGGCAGGCGGGGCGGGCCGCCCCGGGATGGGGCGGGGGCGGACGGGGTGGGGTCCGAGCGCCGGGCTCCCGCGGGTCTATCTGTTCCGGGGCGGGTGAGAACTCCGGAGCTGAGAAGTTAGATTGCAGAGCGGGGTCCCGGCGCGCCGGGATATTTAAGAAGGATTGTTGCCCTGAGTAAGCGCTGAGGATGCGCACGATTTGTTCGTGATCATCAGAGCACAGAGGAGATGAGCAAAGCCCCCACCCCCCACCCTCATTGCGCGCTCGCGCGCGCTCGCGCTCTCTCTCTCTCTCTCTCTCTCTCTCTCTCTCTCTCTCGCTGTCTCTCACTCTCTCCCCAATTTTATGACTAACGTAAGGCAGCTGGACCTAATTAGATCCATATTGTGTGTTCTGGGACATACAGAAATTCCAAGATGTATACTGCTAAAAATGGTTAAATGTAGGATTAGCCGAGTGTCCTAAAACAGACGAGTTTTTTTTTCGGGTTTCCCCATGAAACTGACCTCTTCCAGCGTTGCAAATCTCTAAAGTCTCAGGAATAACTTGCTTAAAAGTGTGTCGTCGTTGTTTTTTCACTTTAGTTTCGGGGATTGGCTAAGAGGTTGTCGTGAGAAGAAGGTTCTTAAAGATAAGGGGAACAATTAATCATCTTTTTGCTTACAAAGTTTTCACCATCTAAAAAAAAAGGAAGCAATAGAGTTACAGATTCTGTTAAATACATCACACTCCTTCAATGGTCATCCGCAAGTCTTCGTGTTTTTGTGTAAATCAGATGACAGAGGATGAGCCCGTGTGAATGAATGGCTGTTGGGGAACACGTGTGATGGTTGAAATTAATTGTTTTCCCCTAAGAATAAGTTGTTTGTCTGAGAGCGCAGTTGTCATTACAGCGAAGAATAATAGCCAGTAGGCGGATCTGTCTTTGGCAAAGCTAAGGGACAGATTAAAACTTGTACTCCAGAAAACCTCATTCCAGAAGGCAGATGAACCTTCAGGCATGTGGGGTAACTGAGGGCCCTAAGCCACCCCCCATGGGCTGCTGTGGGAACTGCAAACAGGAAAGGGGTAATTCCTCTCAGGTCAACAACAATTTAGAAGAGAGTCCCACATTTTAATACACGGAAACACGGGCTGCAGTGGAATCGCTGGCAGTTCCATTGGGTTGGGTAGATGTCAGAGGGGCGCAGTCCCCTCATGCTGTCTGCATCTCTAGTGGGTACCAAGCAGACCTCACAGTCTGTGTTTGGCAGTCAGTGACTGGTGGATGTCAGGGTGGACAGTGATGCCGGCTGTGAAAGAATTCATAAAGAGAAGAAAGTGTAGAGAATGAAGTTTTTATTCACTCCCCAAGAAAGGAGAGGGGTATGGTGTGGAGAGAGTCACCAGGGTGGAGGGGTGGGGGCTTTGAGATTTTATTGGGTTATAATTGGATTAGAAAGGGAGGTTGCTGCTGTTTGTGGCCCCTGGGCTTTTGGGGGGGTTGTAACAGAGGCTGCAGTCTGTTTCAATGTTATCTTCTGCCTGTGGCTGTGGGGAGCCCAGATTCTGTTCTTACTTCCAATAATTTCCAGTCCTGGGGACAAGCTCAGAAGAGTAAAATGGCAGTCGTGTTTAACAAGGTCACAGGCCTGCTCCGCAAATGGCACCACCATAGCAAATGGGGCTGGCTTTGTCCTTTCTGTAGACATGTAAGTATTCCTTACAATTTGAATTAATTTCTATAAAATTAGATTTGTTTATCAGGATTATTCAATTTGTTTTACACAAGAATAGAATTTTGTGGTTGTGCTAACCTTAATATTTACTTGTGACAACTGAGAAATAAATAAATTTTTTATTTGGGGAGATGATAATTTTCATTTACATAATTTTATTTCTTAATTTTCTGAAATTATTATAGTGCTTGGAAAAATCCAGTGATTTAATTGTTGTATTTGACCAAACCAAAACTCAGGGTAACAAATTCTCTCTCTTCAATTGGGAGTGAATCACCACCAGGTCACCGGGTTAATGAAAGGCATTTGGAGCCTATTTTTGCCAACCAATGGGAAAGGCAACAAAAATTGCTATAAAAATGACAGATGCCCCTATTGTTTTATTAGACAAAACCAGAATAAGTGATCTTGGTATTTTTCTTCAATAACTGTGTAAGGAATTCAAGTGTGTGGTTTTTTTTTTTAACATTCAGGGGTTTTTTTTTTAAGATTTTATTTATTTTATCTTTAGAGGGGAAGGGAAGGAGAGAGGGAGAGAAATATCAATGTGTGGTTGCCTCTCATGCGTCCACAGCTGGGAACTGGCCTGCAACCCAGGCATGTGCCCTGACTGGGAATCGAACTGCGATCTTTTGGTTCACAGGCCTGCACTCAATCCACTGAGCTACACCAGCCAGGGCTCAAGTGTGTTTTTAAAAAATACTGCATTGGAAGTGAAATTTAAAATATAAAAACAGACTTTTAGCTGATCAGGCTGAAAATTTTGAAATTAACTTAGGCAGTTAATTCAACCTTGACCTTTTTCTTACTTTTTTTTTAGCAACAGGGACAGAATGGTTTATTTTTCAACTACTAAATGTTTTCTAAATTTGGAGAATTAGTAGATGAATGGAAACAAAGGGAGAAACATTACCTTTTACGTACTTAAAAGAGAAGGAATCCCTGTTTGACACAGAATTTCCCAGGTTTTCTGATGAGCCCAGAAGCCTGAGTAACCTGTCAATTCACAGGTACAATTAGGTGAGGTCTTCTTTGTAGGCCCTGAGACCTGTGAAAGTGAAGGTTCTTGTGGATGACTTTCCCTATGGTTTTAGAAGCATAGGCATTGCCTTATTTTATTGCACTTCATAAGTGTTGCATTTTTTTATAAACTGAGGGCAAGACCATCAACCAGAAAAAAAATTATGTCTCACTTTGTTGCAATGTTCATTTCATTACGGTGGTCTGGATCCGAACCCAGTATCTCTAAGGTTTGCCTGTAGAAGATTGGAGGCTGGCTCAGATGCTAGTCCTAGAAATGCAGCTTAGCATCTGGTGACAGTTGAGTGTCTGGGGGAGCAGGTTTGAGCCAGGGATGCCTTAATACAGTTGGAGCAGAGCAGGGTTGTGAGGGGCAGTGGAGAGAAATGAGGAAGAGAAGCCAGGCCAGGAGAGAGAGCAAAACCAAGATTTTAGAGGTGGAAACTGCATCTTACAGACTCCAGGAGGAGAGGTCCAAGGGTCCAGAAGGGCCAGAGATGTTAGCTAGCAGAAATATTTGCTTGTGCAGAAAGAGGCAGTTTCATTCCCTGGCTGGAGTAGCTCAGTGGATTGAGCGTGGGCCTGTGAACCAAAGGATCCTGGTTCAATTCCCAGTCAGGGCACATGCCTGGGTTGCGGCCCGGTTCCCAGCAGGGGATGCATGAGAGGCAACCATACATTGACATTTCTCTCCCTCTCTCTCTCCTTCCCTTCCCCTCTAAAGATAAATAAATAAAATGTTAAAAAAATTCTAAAAAAAAAAAAGAAAGAGGCAGTTTCAGGTCAGTTTCAGGGGTATAGGCATTGTAGCTTCTGTGAGATTAAAGGAGGACCTCAGGACACCCAATTACCCAAAAATCAAATGTGTTTCAAAGTCTTTGGTGGAGAAAGGGAGTTGACAGTAGCCAAGCAGGTGAAGAACTCCTTAAAAGAGAGAGAACACCGAATGTTTTAGGAGAGAATCGAAGAAGCCAAAGGGAGAGACTGAGTATGCTCTGAGACTGAGGTGGGAATTGGCTAGGAAACAAGGGGCCTAAGGGGGACGTTTGCATGAATAAGAAGAAAACGTTTGCGCCTGGTCGCATCATTGGGTTTTAAGCCTCTGTGGGCATTTCCAGAAAAATTAGACAATGGTCCATGTGCGCGTATGAAAAGCCTTAGATTCCAGGCTGCAAATTGCATATTGATATGTGAAACTAGGAGCAGAGGGGGGGTTTATATGATATGTGGGTATTTTGAGTAATGACTTTTCTGAAACTGTAAAGACAGTTCTGAGTGTCAAGCATGGTGTTAGGACATTGTATTCTATTTGTTAGTTTAATTCTTGCAGTATCCGTTCAAGATGAATACTCTTATCTCCATTTTATCAGTGAGAACACAGACAGGAGATATTCCCTGACTTGCCTGTGGTCACATGACAGTAAGTGGCTGATCAGTCTCCAGACCCAGGGCTGCTGCTGGCCTTTGGGGACTATCCTCTGTCCCTGTGGCAATGGAGAATGCACTTGTTTGTTTTAATATGTGCCTTCAGTAGACCGCATGGTAGTGAACATTTACATCCTCTTTCATGCAAGGCAATTCCCACATAAAAGTGATTGAGAACTGTCTGGAAGGCTTAACTATGATATCCCAGGCCTGACTTGGTGAGAGTATCTCTCTGGACTGTATCATTAGAACGTGATGAGCCCCTTTATCTTCATTGCCTTCCATCTTTGCAGTACCCCCTGGGGGCATTATCCCCATTTTGCAGGAGGGCAAGTAGTTAGGAAGTAGCAGAGCCTGGATTCAAATCTAGGTCTGTTACTGGTATTTCCAAGCCTTCAGCTCTTCCCACTGCACACTCCCCAGCCCCTTGCTGTCTAAACCCTCACCCTGGGATGAGCACCCACCCCAAGGGTATGTGTGTGTGTAACAGCTGCTAGTGCTGTGACACACTAGCACCTCTGGAGGGATGGGAAGGGTGGGGTAACAGCCTTCTTAGGGCCTCTGTATGTGGTTTGGTGGTGTTCGGAGGTACCAGTGGTAGAAACAGCACTATCTTTCTTCTCCTTCTTGGACTAGGCATTGTTTCCTCTCATGCACCATTCATGCCTCGTGGCAGTAATTCCAGAGTTACATAACCACCCACTCAGCCTGCAGTGGTCCCAGCCGACTGATGTTAGTACTGGGAACATTTGGGGGCGTCCTATGTGCAGAGCAGCTGCCTTGCTGGTACGTCGTTGTTGGATCTGAGGATCCCAGATGTAAGGCAGGACTATTCCCCTGCAGTGGCTTCCCTTCCAACTCTGGGCTGAGGCTCTGCAGATCTGGCTGCCTGCTCTCTGACACCACAAACTGACTGGGGCTTATCAGCAACCACCCAACTCCAACCCCGCCCTCACCCTCTCCTTGGGTGTGTTGCATCTTGGAGAAATTTTTCCTATTAGCTCTTAAAAAAGATCTCATCAATTGAGGGAGGCTTCTGGATGGGGCCAACTGAAAGAACCTCTGATGCTGTGATAGCAGAGTAAGAATTTGCTAATTTGCAGCAGGTATGAGTTTTAAGTGCTTAGTTTCCAGAACTCCTGTAATGCTCTGATTCCAATGGGAGCAAACGGCTATTCAGCTGGAAGAAAAGTTGTCTATTAGGGAGTAATCTCAGCCAGGAAAAGCTGGGTTTTTTTTTTTTTTTTTTTTTTTTTTTTTACTAAGAACACTTCAGACTGGGGGGAAACATAACAGCTTACATTTTCTGGATATAATTCTACATTTTCTGCATTGCCAGGAACAGAATTCTGTTCAATTCAAAACGTACCTCTTGTGTGTATAGCTTTGGGGGAATTGCCCCCCCCCCCCTTAGCTTTTAAACAAACAGCTTGTTATCAATTAATTGGCTGCTTGGAGCCTTTCTCCTGGGTGCTGAGGGGAACTTGGATGAACGAGGGTGCCTGAGGCAGTGTGGGAGAGCGCCTGCCAACACGGGTGTTGGCGCCCAGACCCCAGAGCCTGGTGCTACCCCGGTGCATTTCCCTCCTTGGGTTTTCCATCCTTACCTGCCTTTGGGGGCGTATCTCCTGAGCTTCTCTGGACCCCTCAGACTTCCTCTCAGGCTTCTTTGACCTTTTACTCTTTCCCCTCCCCAGGTTCCCAGCGGGTAAGCTGTGGGGCCCTCCGGCATTTTCAGAACAGCTCCGCTTGTGTGTGTTGTTTTATTTTATTTTTTTCTCAGCACAAGCTCAGCCAGAAGATTAGATAGAGCAGAGACAGGCGTGTTGGAAAAAGAACTTTTACGCTTACAGGCTATATTTTCTACTTTACCTTAGAGAAAAATTAATGGGATTCAAATAGAAGTTATGGCCTTGAGAAAAAGTTTGCTTCTTGTTAAGCCCTGTTTTAGTCCCATTGATTGGTCTTCTTCCATCAATCTATTCTTCCATGTTGGCACTTGGTAAATGAACTAAAATTCTGAGGTAGGCAGAAAAGTTGAGGTGAGTGGGGGCAGCACCCCCTGGGGCAGTCCCCAGACACTGCTGGTCTGTCCAACATGTTTTGGAGAGGAGGTGAAAAACTTGGCTACTTGGCTTCTGGCCTGAGCACTACCACCACTGAGCTGTGTGACTTCAGGCAAGTCCCTCAACCTCTCTGAGGCACGGTGTCCTGGTTTCCTCATCTCTGCATTACCAGAGAGGCAACATAGCTGACACAACTTTGACAAAAGCACCCTATTGTACCTGTGTAAGGTACCCTTAGCAGGACTGTCCAATGCATACGCCTCTTCTCATTGCTTTGTCTGAAGTGTTGTTGCCTCTCAGGTGATCTTATCTTTCAGGGCTTTGATTTTGAAGTTTAATGCTTCCTGACTTGTTAGAGAAAGAGTGAAGTGCTAAAGAATGAAATAAATTCAGTGAACTAAGATAATAATTATGAAATTAAAATGACCAAAATTGGCTTTCAAACATGGAGTTAAACTCTTAGTGACTGCCTTGGAAGCAGAGCCGGCAGTGGCGTTTCTTCAGGGAACACAGGGAAACGAGAAGCGCGCAGTCGCCATGGGCAGGTGCTGAGGTCAGTAGAGCGAGGCGAGCGGCCGGTGCTGGTGAGCTCTCCTGATCCCAGGCCTCTTCCACCCAGATGCTAGCACACGGCTTTGGTTCTTGGCTTTTAGAGCAAATCCTCTTCCTCACGTTGGTAATATTAAGGTGTTACTTACAAATGTTTATTGAGTGTGAATAATGCAGTAGACACTGCGTATGACAGGTACAGTGTTCTACATACCATTATTTACTTATTTATTTTGGAGGGTCAAAGGGCAGTGAGGACACGATCCGATGTGCTTGCCCAGCCGGGATCTCCCCAGCTGCACAGCTGCCGAAAGCCTACAGAACTGGTGTTTAAGACCTAAAACTGAGAAACTGTGCCAGTGTGCAGATTGCTTTCAGACTGTTGCCCAAATGTTTTCATTTATTATTGGCTGCAAGACTTTTTTATTACTCAAAACTGATTGGTCCTGTCCTTAATGAAGCCGTTTTCCGGACTTCGAAATAACAATGAACTACTTGATAAAATGATGCCAGTGTGACTCCTCCTTATGAAGAATGATTATCCTGGAAGGGCCAAGAGAGAAATATAGTAGTTTTAATGTGATAGGAGTTCACACTGGAGGGAAAATAGTGAAATGATTAAAGTGAAAGTCACCAGTAAGTTTTCCCCTTTCCTTCCGGTTTTACAGTGGTGATGGGTGTTGAAAAAAGTGGGGAGGGTTCAAACTCACCAAATTCCTGCTTTGAAAATGCTGTAGAAGCAAAGTTTTCTGGGTGTGTCAGGGCCCAGCTGTACTTTTTATTTGTTTCCACCTAAGAAAATATTAGATGATGAGGAAATATGCCTAAAATTATTCTTTGCAGTGTCAGCCTTTTAGGACAGTGTACTTTATGCATTTGGTTAAAAGAAATTTGGTTAAGAGAAAGATAGGTTAGGTGGAGCCTTCTCAAACTGGTCATTTTTTATTATATTTTATTCTTTATGCTATTACAGTTGTCTCAATATTTCCCCCTTTGCCCCTCTACTCCCTCAGGCAATCCCCACACCATTGTCCATGTCCCTGGGTCATGCGTACATGCTGGCTATTATATTTGCTGTGATGTACTTTACATCCCCATGACTATTCTGTAACAACCAATTTGTACTTCTTATTCCCTTTGCATTTTTCACCCAGCACCCCATTTCCCTCCCATCTGGAAAACATCAAAACCTTCTCTGTATCTATGATTCTGTTTCTATTCTGCTTGTTTATTTATTATGTTCTTTTAGATTCAATTGTTGATAAATATGTATTTATTGCCACTTTATTGTTTATATTTGTATCTTTTTCTTCTTCTCAAGAAAGACCCTTTAGCCCTGGCTGATGCAGCTCAGTGGATTGAGCGCAGGCTGCGAACCTAAGGGTCGCTGGCTCAGTTCCCAGTCGGGGCACGTGCCTGGGTTGCAGGCCAGGTCCTCAGTAATGGGCATGCGAGAGGAGACCACACATTGATATTTCTCTCCCTCTGTTTCTCCTTCCCTTCCCCTCTCTCTAACAATAAATAAATCTTTAAAAAAAAGAAAGACCCTTTAATATTACATGTAATAAATGATTTGGTGGTGATGAAGTCCTTTAGCTTTTTCTTGTCTGGGAAGCACTTTATCTGCCCTTCCATTCTAAATGATAGTTTGCTGGGTAGAGTAATCTTGGGTGTAGGTCTTTGCTTTTCATCATTTTGAATATTTCTTGCCAGTCCCTTCTAGCCTGCACAGTTTCTTTTAAGAAATCAGCTGACAGTTTCATGACTGCTCCCTTGTAGGTAACTGCTTTTCTCTTGTTGCTTTTAAGATTCTCTCTTTGCCTTTAATTTTAGGCATTTTAATTATGATATGTCTTGGTGTGGGCCTCTTTTGGTTCATCTTGTTTAAGATTCTCCATGCTTCCTGGAAATGTATTTGTATTCCCGTCACCAAGTTAGGGACGTTTTCTGTCATTATTTTTTCAAATAGATTTTTTTAAAAAATCTATTTATTATTTTTAGAGAGAGAAAAGGGAAGGATAGAGGGAGAGAAACATCAATGTGTGGTTGCCTCTCTCTCGCTCCCTACTGAGGACCAGACCCACAACCCACTCATGTTCCCTGACTGGGAGTTGAACTGGCGACCCTTTCTTTGGTTTGCAGGCCCATGCTCAATATACTGAGCTACACCAGCCAGGGCTCAAATAGATTTTCAATTTCTTTCTCTCTCTTCTTCCAGCAACCCCATGATGCAAATGTTGGAATGCTTGAAGTTGTTCCAGAGGCTCCTTACACCAGCCTCATTTTTTTTTCTTCTTTTTTCTTCTTTCTGTTCTGATTGGGTGTTTTTTGGTTCTTTATATTCCAAGTTACTTATTTGACTCTCAGCCTCATCCACTCTACTGTTGTTTTCCTGTAAATTATTCTTCATTTCAGATACTGTATCCTTTATTTATGACTGGATATTTTTAATGGTGTTGAGGTCCTCACTAAGTTTATTGAACATCCTTATAACCAGTGTTCAAATTCTGCATCTAGTAGATTGCTTTTCTCCATTTTAGGTAATTCTTTTTCTGGAATTTTTGTTCTGTTCTTTCATTTGAGCCACGTTTCTTTCTCTCCTCATTTTGGCAGCCTTACTCTGTCTGTTCCTATGTATTAGGTAGAGCTGCTACATCTCTCAGGCTTGGTAGAGCAGCCTAATGTAGTAGGTGTTCTGTAAGGTCCAGTGGCACAGCTTCCCCTATCACCCAAGCTGGGTACTTGAAGTGTGTCCACTGTGTGGGGTGTGTACACCCTCCTCTTGTAGTTGAGCTTTGATTGCTGTTGGCACATTTAAGGTCAGCCACTGTCTATGTTTTATCCAGGGCCACCTGGCACAGTCTGCAAACTGATCTGAAGATGGCTGCTACTTGTGCTGGGCTTGGAGGTGCCTAGAAGTGGTCAGGCTGTGACCCAAGGCCAGCTACTGCAAGTACAGGGCCTGGGGCAATGTAGCAAGAGGTATAGGGTTCGCTGAGGCCAGATGCTACTTATTTGAAAGAAATTAGGAAATTCTGAAGCATGAGCCAAGACAAGCTATTTGTATGGAAAAGCCACTGGAAACAGGTTAGGTGGGCTAGAAATTTGAATGGAGCAGATCTCAGGGAAACACCAGGGTGGGGCAGTGTAAGATATGGCATCTGCCTTCCAGCTCTGTAGGGGGAGGGCTCAGAAAAAGAATAATGGCCTCAGCCAGCACTTCTGTGTGGCAGAAAGCTGCCACCAAGCTCTCACCCTGTCTCACAGACACTTCACTTCCTCCTCGTATGCCTCTGGTGCCTCTCTAGCTGCTGCTTCAGTGCTGAAGCTCAGAGGGAGTGAGTCTGAGTAAGTCTGTGCATGGGCCCTTTAAGAGGAACTGCCTGGGACTCCAATAGTTTTTGTCTTCCACAGTCTCAATCCCAACTGGTTTTTACAGCCAGAAGTTATGGGGACTTATCTTCCTGGCCCTGGAACTCTGGGCAGGAGGATCTAGCATGTGGCTGGGACTCCTTGCTCCCAAGAAATCCCTCCCTATTTTTATCCACCTCACATGGGTGTGGAACCAGCCCATTCTGCATCTCTGCTCCTCTTCCAGTCTTGATGTGGTTTCTTCTTTAACCCCATAGTTGTAGGACTTCCATTCAGCTCAGTTTCTGGAGGTTCTGAATGATGGTTGTTCTGTAGCTCAGCTGTAATTTTGATGTGGTTGTGTGAGGAGTCAAGCCGTGTTTACCTGTGCTGCCATCTTGAGTAGTTTCCTTCAAACTGGTCATTTTGATGAAAGGAAATTTGCTATGAGTCTTCTCAATTTTTTCCTAACTTTTCTCATCTTCACATAGATATGTGATTGTACAGTACCTGCCAAATGCACGGGTGTAATTCAGTGATCTTTTTACAGAGGTTTGCTCATAATCCATTATAAAACAAGGTACTAGAAATTTCCCTCTTGCCCTTGCCAGTATGGCTGTTGGTTGAAGCATTGTCCCATAACCAAAAGGTTGTGGGTTTGATCCCCAGTCAGGGCACATACTTGGTTGTAGGTTCAATCCCCATTCCGGTCACATGTGAGCCCCAGTATGGGCATGCACAGGAGGCAACCAATCGATATTTCCTCTGGTATCGATGTTTCTCTCTCTTCCTTCCTCTCTTCCTCCTTCCCTTCCTCTCTTTCTAAAAGCAATGGGAAAATGTCCTTGGGTGGGGATTAAAAACAAAAAATTTCCTTCTTGTTTCAAGTTTCCAACATCTCAACAGAGGTGCTATTAAAGGATCATGAGATAAGGGCTGAGACTGTTCCTAAACTGTAGTGGTGAAAATGCCGCTTGTTTTCTGCTGAGGCTTTTCCACACATCTTGAACACGTAGCTCAAGAGCTGCGGCAGTGATTGCGCCAGCACTCAGGGAGGGGTGAGTTTCACAATCCAGTCCTTCACGGGGAGGTCTTTTCACCATTAAAGTGTTTCCCTGGCTCAGTCCATTTCAACGGAGCTCTCACATGCTATTGGAATGAAGGTTTTGGCCAGGAGGCATAGTCGAGGCTTTCTGAGTATTCTAAGTGTTCCAGAATCTTGAATCTGTCCTGCTGTCCTGACAATGTTCAGGCCTGGTTTGTGTTTCAGGAGGCCTATGCTGAAGGGCCTTCAGCTGCTTTCGGCTGGGCAGCAACTTCCAGGACAATAACGCCAGGCTAGAGCCCCGCCTTGGTCGTGATAAATGATATGCCCTCTTCCCATCCCAACATGTTGCATCATCTTCTGGCCACTCAAGATATTCGGGAGTCATTTTGTCCTATCATTGCACAAAACAGCTAGAAAGATGTAACATAGATCCCCTGCTCACCAGTGGTGTAGGAGGGGAAGCACAAACACCTTTCATGGCTTGTTTCCTGAACCAAATAGCAAAACATCCACTAAACACTCTTTTCCAGAAGTGTCACTGGGAAAATAATTATCCCAATGAGTAGACTCTCTGACTTTCAAAATGCTAATTTGTGTCCTTGATACTTTGTTATTGTACACAAAATGGCAATTGAAGGTGGTTATAAAAAATTCTGTTTTGACTGTCTTTCTTTAATCATTGACCTATACCTTTAAAAAAATACAAAAATAAATATAAACTCAAGTTCCCAATAAACAAAACAATTGGTTTTGTGTCTGAAGAGTAATTCAGTACATTAGAAAAAATCTTTAGTTAAATTCTCATTTTGAAACTTTGAAATAGACTCAGTAATGCTTGTTTTGGTTCCCACTTAATAGAGATATATTTTGGGTAGTCAAGACTATCTAGTACTTTGCTTTCACAGTCCTGAAGAGATTTTTAAAAACATCCCAATGCAAAACATGCCTGTTTTTTAAAAGCAGCTTTAACTGAGATATAATTTAGAGAAACTGTACATATTTAAAGTTGGAAAATTTAATTTTTTGACCCCTGAAACCAACACCACAACTGAGATATTGAACATTTCCATCACCAAACGTTCTTTACCCTCCTTAATAATCCTCCCCTCCAGTTTCTCTCACATGCCCCTTTCCCAGGCTGATATGGGTTTGCAATTTCTGAAGTTTTATGTAGAGTTATACAATATGTACTGTTTTTATGTTAAAATTTTTTCATTCAGCAGAATTGTTTTGAGGTACATCCATTTTGTACTGTGTATCAATAGTTGATTGCTTGTTATTGTTGACTAGTATTCCTTTGTGTGTTTATACCACAATTTCTATAGAGCAGTTGTTTTGTAACTGAGGACTTGAGAAATACTGAGTGTAGAAACTCATTTATAATGATCATAAAGTTACTTCTTGGATTTTTCTGAAGACCAATTGAGGTGGTAAATTTGTTCTACATAACAAATGTAGAACACCAGATAAAACAACAGTGAAATAAAAGAAAAACATTTCACATCAATAGCCCTGGAAAATGTTGGATTGAGGCTACATAATTAAGATAAGCCATTTTGAACTGGCAGAAAGCTCAGTAGGACTGAAGAAGACCAATTCTTTGAAGACTTTGGGTTATGCGGTTTCATTGAACAAATATTTTTGTGCAGGCCCTGTGTCTGGCACAGGACTAGCAAGGAACTTGACCTCTCTGTTGCCCTCCTGAAGTTCGCATCCTGTAAGTGAGATGAGACATAAACAGAAATCATTACGAATAAAAGGTAGAAAGGAGAATTGTTACAAGAGAAGCACAAGTAGTGGAGGATGTTCAGAGGTGGAGGAAATTGTTTCCAGCAAAGAGGAATCTGAGCGCTGATTTGTGGGTGGTGACATCTTGGCAGGGCTTTGACAGGAGGTTCTAGCTGTGTATCTGCAGTTGCGAGAGGATCCAGCATAAGCCAGGACAGAACACGGGCAAGGGCCCAGAGGTGGGGGGTGAAGTGACAGCCACAGTGAAGAGGAAGTCAAGGCGTCAGCATGGCTAGTTTCTTCCGAGTGATGTGAGGGAGGGACCTGTTCCAGGCCTCTGTCCTTGGCATGTGGGTGGATCTCCTCCCTCTCTTACAACGTCTTCCCTCTGTGTGTGTCTCTGTCCAAACTTCCTACTTCTCTAAGGATGCCAGTCATCATGGATTTAAAGCCCATCCTAACGATCTCATTTTAACTTAATTACCTCTGTAAAGACCTTATTTCCAAATAAAGTCACATTCTGAGGCACTGGGGTAAGGATTCCAACATATCTATTTGGAGGGAGGGAATATAATTCAACTCATAACAACTAAGGTTGGGAGGTTGGGCTTTATTGTTTGGGCAAAGGGGAGTCATAGAAGGTTTTTATCTGGGACACCATCAGAGATATGCTTCCAAATGCTGATCTGGCAATGTGTGAAAAGGTTAATTTGAGAGCGGAGAGAACAGGGTAGGCATGAGGGGTGGTCGGAGGGGCCTGCGGGGAGATGGGCCACAGACCATGCCAGACCTGAGGTGGGTGTGACTTGGCTGTGGAGAAGATGAGACGCAATGACACAGTTTGAGTGGTTGCGTGACCACCTCTGTGCTTAATGCATGATTAGCACTGGGTGGGTCTTGAGGAGATGTGAAGATCTTTCACTGAGCAATCTGTGTAGTATGTTGTCAAGACTATTGATAAAAAGGACCACACATTGCAAGGGAAGGCAAATTAGCTCATGGACCGTCATTTGGAAATTATGGCGGGATTGCTTTTATCCATGGACAATCAGGAGCTTATTACTCATCAATTTTGGTGATCAGGAGCCAACTGTCATCTTCCGTGAAAGCAGTTGAGTCCATTATTATAGAATAAACCCATATTTCTATTCTTACTGCAAGTTTTTCCCTTATGGTATGTGTATACACACACACAGAGTTTATAAACCTCATTTATATTAAGTTTTATAGTTTTACAGATTTCACAGCTATTGTATAATTTTATTCTTTCACTATCTGGGAGGTAGAAAAAGGGCAAATATAAATCCCAATTTATATTTGAGGTAACTGAGGACCAGAGAAGTTTTTGGGTCTGGTCTAATCTAACTGGTCTTTGACTGAGTTGGGACTTTAACGGTGACTTTTGTTATGGGTCGTAGAATTAGATGTTATTCTCCATATGGCCTCCATATAAGTATGATTGTTCCATGTTGGATACTGGTGGCTCATAGAAAGCCATAGTGTGGTGCCAGGTACCACCTTGTAGGCACCTAAAGGATGTTTGCTGAAAGAGTGGATGAAAGAGAGAGCATGTGGGTTGTTTCTTTATTTTTCTATTGAGACTATTTTAAAAAAATACAGTTTAAGGTTGAGGGGAAGGTACAGAGATTTCTCGCGTACTCCCTTCCTCCACACGTGCACAGCCTCCGTTATCAACATGCTGCCCCAGAGCGGTGCATTTGTCACAACTGACGAACATGCATCCACAAATCACTATCACCCAAAGTCCATACTTTACATTAGGGTTTATTCTTGGGAGCTCACATGTTTGTAGCATCTTCCCTCCCATTGTTAAGCATCATGTGGCTGAGTTTGGTTTTCAGTTTTCAGTCACAGAGACCATAAGTTTGAACAACTGTCCATGGCTTGCATTTTTAAAATGGAAAGTGTGACATACATATATAGTCTTTGAAAATAATCATTGATAATGAATGAAAATGCAACAGCTTGCAGCTAAAACAAAGTTTCAGATATGATGGATTCCAATTAAATCAACCAAAGTAATGATATAAATTATAATTTAGATTTCTGAATTGGCCATCTTGATAAGGTCAAGTTAAAGGAGTCATAATCGCCAAGCCCTTATTATATGAAATGTCAAAGGCACTTATCAAAGAAAAAGGAGATAAAAATATGAACAGCAAAATGACAACAAACACACAACCATTAAAAACTGAACCTAAAAAACAAAAACAAATAAGCAAACAACTAGAATAGGAACAGAATCAGAGAAATGGAGATCACATGGAAGGTTATCAGCAGGGGAGTGGGAGGGGGAGAGAGGGGGAAAAGGTACAGGGAATAAGAGACATAGATGGTAGGCAGAAAATAGATGGGGGAGTTAAGAAAAGTATAGGAAATGGAGAAGCCAAAGAACATATGACCAATGGACATGAACTAAAGTGGGGGGATGTGGGTGGGAAGTGGTGTTCAGCGTGGAGGGGAGTAAAGGGGGGGAATCAGACAACTGTAGTAGCATAATCAATACAATATATTAAAAAAATAAAAATAAAGTTTGTTTTTTTTTTTTTTTTTTTTTTTTTTTGCCAAGATAGAAGCCTACGTTGACTCTCTGTGATGTGAGACAGCTTTATTTTATGAGGGTTCAGACTACACAACTGTAAAGACTGGGTCAGTGTTATTGGGTAGATACTATGACCAAAGATAGAACTGCAATTTGAAAGAGTTAAATACTAAAAGTATAAGAGATTATTTTAAAGATCAATTTTGGGGCTTTTTTTTTTTTTTTTTCAAATCACCATGCTTGCTTGAATATTTTCTTGCAAAAATTGATTGGAGGCAATTTTAGTGAAATCTTTTGGTAGTGGGCCAACTTGGGCCCCAGCTTACTAGGAGAATGAGAACCACTACTTACACCATAGATTTTATTATTTTATTGATTTAAATGAGACAAAATAATACCATCCCAATATCAAGGAAAAGGCCGCTGGTTTGATTTCCCAGTCGGGGCACATGTCTGGGTTGTGGTTCCCTCCCTGGTTGGGGTGCACGTGAGAGCCACCTGATTGATGTTTTTCTCACTTTGATGTTCTCTCCCTCCCTTTCTCTCTCTCTTCCCCTCTCTCTAAAAGCAAAACAAAATTATACAATCTATATGATTATTCTTTAAAAAAAACCATATTTTAAAGAAATGGAAAGCAAGCCACATATTTTCAACTCGTTAACAAATGTCTGTCAGTCCCGTCTTCATTTACTGTCCATATATTTGTCTCATTCTCCTCTAATTATACAATTCAGTAACAAATTTGTCCTTTATTCAAGGGAAAACAACCCATAGATTGGGGGTGTACAGTGCTTCACAAGCAATGGAGAAATATTTCCACCATTTTTCACCAATTTTCTAATGTTTCCAATATTGCACCGTTTTGCTGGAGAAATATCTGGCACTATTCCTGAGGGATTTGGGGCATGTTTGACCTGAAACAAATAGAGGGCCAGATATTTCTCCAGCAAAATGGGTTAATTTGGGAGCAAAATAGAATGGCAGATCCAGAGAAACACAGGAGAGGGACACTCTTATACAGACTTGGTAAGGGCTATCCATAAACAAAGAGTCCATTGAAGAAATCTGAAAGCTGGAAGTATAGTGACTTTTCATTGGCTGAGCTGTTGCAAGGAGTGTAAGCTACTGTCCGAGATGTAGGGTACATCTCTTCCTGGTGGAGTCGGTTGTGCATGTTGAGTGACACATGGGAGTGTCCCCTCTTCTGACTCCATTTAAATGAGGTTTCTGTTTATTCATTTTCATAGGCAAGAGCGAGTTTTATAGAGCATTAGAGGAGGCAACATGGAAAATGGCATGATTGGCTGGGGTTGAATATCTGACCTTATTTAGAAAGATCAAGGAACAAGGAAACAGGTATAGAGCCCAGAGCTGACTTGGCATTTGGGGACTGGCTGGCTGGCAATGCCATGTTTCTGGTCAAGTGGAGTATTTATATGAACACAGAAGTTCAGTTTGCTGTTGTGTCACCCTGGGCAGGAGCAGCACCATCTGGGTCTAGAAATTTCTTTCCGTGCCTCTCGATTTACAGGAACCATGGATACCCCCAAACTTCTCTCTAACCTGGGACAGTTCCCAAGGCTTACTGTCCCAGAGCCGTTGCATACCTGGGTTCTATGGTGATTCTCTTAAAACCACATGGGGTTGGCCAAGGTAGGGAATGCCATACCCTCAAGTTCCCTAAGGAAAATCCAGCCCCACATATCTGCCTGAGCAGTGAGGACTGCGCTGAAGAGTGTTAGCAACACAGATGGCTTTAAGGACATCCCAAGTATCACCACCTTGGAAAGTCATTGTCCATCCCAAATCTTGGAGGAAAGTTCCTCCTCCTTGGCCTACTGCTCCACTACCACCTTCTATTTAAAAGCAAATAAGTAGCTCTGGCTGGGTAGCTCAGTTGGTTAGAGTAGTACCCCAATATGCCAAGGTTGTGGGTTCGATCCCTGGTCAAGGCACATACAAGAATTAACCAATGAATGCATAAATAAGTGGAACAACATATTGATGTTTTGCTCTCTCTCTAAAATCAATAAAAATAAATAAAAGCAGATAAGCAGAATTATTCTTTTTGTCTTGCTAAATAGCCCTCCACCCCACTCCCTACTTGTCCATACCTTAAGGTCTTGGAGTGGGGTGGGTTGTCTCAGCATCTTTCAAAAAAAAACAATGCTCTTCCTAAGCAGAGTGCAGGTGAATGAAATGTCCCCATGCCCTTGTGTTAAGTGTAGATTTGAAAACAAAGTAATAGTGGGCTAGCCTGGATAACGTGAGAAATGTGAAACTACGTCGTAGTGTTTTGGTCCTTTTCCTCCCAATGTAGTCATAAATTAGAAAAGAAGTACAAGTGTTCCTGTGTTTTCAATTCCCAGATTTTTTTTTCTAACCGAGAATGAATTGGCCCAAAGAAAGAAAATGTTTTTATATCTGCAGAGAAACGCATACTGTCTCAGGGTTTTCTAAGCTTCCAAGTGACTTCCACTAACTTAACAGGTGTGGCCTGTGTAAGAGCTTGCCAGCATCATAGTCTTTGCCCAAAGGTCTGAAATAAATACAGATGGGATGTCAGAGCTAATTCCTTTCCAGTATCAAAAAGCAATACTGAGAACAATGGGTGGGTAGCTGCAAGTTGAAGAGTGGATGGAGGACATGGAATTGAGGAAGAAGAAAAAGCAGGAGGGTAACTGAGACCCTGAAGAGAGAGGGATGAATGTTGCAAACCAAGTCAAGATAAACACAGGAAAAAGGCTTTTAAAATTATTGTGACTTTGTAGGAGAATTTGAGAAAACCATCTTTACACTTAAAAAAGAGGAAATAGTCAAAGTGGAGTTATTTGGTGGCTCTGAAAAGAAAGGTTTCAATCCCCAAACCATGAAAAGTCATATTTGTGGTGAGCATCATGCAAAAGATGCAAAAGGTGGAGACCAGCAGATGTTGTCACAGCCCGCACGGTGGGAACACTTGAGTGTGAGTGCGGGGAATGAGAGGGAAGAGCCTTCTGTGATTTGACTCCAGGAATGAGGAAACATGGTGTAAGTTTGAGAAGTAGAATCGTGTAGGGCTTATTTGGGGGAATCATTCTGCAGCGGCAATGGCTCTTCCCCGAAGGGTTCTTCATGAGGATGTGGTCCATCATTATTAATTTTGGGTTATTCAGCCCTCCAGAAAGCCCTCACGGTTAGCTGGGGCCCTGGGGGTTGTCCCACACTCGCTGGGACACCTCCCCACTGTCACGGCACGGCTGTGAGCTTTGTAATGTATCTCCCAAAGTGAGGAAGTTAAAGCTAAGAATGTGGACTTATTGGAACTCATGCATAATCTGTATTTTATGGTCTGGACACTCCCTGCACTTGGAGATGATATCATTTTTAGCAATGCAAGTTTGTCAGAAGATCCTGATTGCTCCTGTAGCCGAGTTGCACTGAGCCTTGCAGTTGAGCCACGGAGCTTTTCTGTAATCATCTTTCTTCAGGACTTCAGAATTGCTCTGTCCTCAGGGTTGGGGGTGGGGGTGATACGTCGTGCAGAACTGTGGAGGAAAATTTCTACTTATTATACTGTATAATCAGGGCAAACTACTGAGAAGTAAAGAGAATTTTAGGTTTTGAAATCTAATTTGCTACGCTAAGTACATGAGGAAATGAATTCAAGAGGAAACGGAAAAATAAGCAGCTTACAATTGTGGTTTCTCCAGCAAATATCTTCTTTGTGCTGGAAAACAGACAGTCTTCTATACGCACATTTTCATTATGAACACATTGCTTTGGTGTAGGATCTGTTCTTTTAAAAATGTGTACAAAGCTCTATTTGTATGCACTCTGATTTTAATCAGCGCTCATCCATCTGACTTTGAGATTTATTAGATACATTTTGTATTTCAGAAATATATTTGCTCAAGCATGCCGGCTTTTAAAACTTAGGTGGATTTTCTTAAAAAGTCAAGAAAAATATTTTACATTTTTCCATGTTATTGTTTTCTCCATTCAGAGATCTAATTAAGAATGTGTAAGGTAGCAGAGAAAGACAAGATGGAAATTCTGGTTTTGGTGTTTGGCGTGCTTTAACCTGGAAGAAGGCCCGTTGGTTCCTTCACCTTATCTCTTTGGGGAGACTCTTTCATGCTGTAGAAAGTTAGCATTGGAAGGGTCCTTGCAGATCAGAGTCACGTCTTCTTATTTCAGAAATTGTCTTTGTGGATGCACATGGTTCAAATGGCCAATTTTTGATTGGACTCAAGTGTAAATGTCTCTTCTGCAAGGGCAGAGCCACTTTTCTTTCACTGCAGTTCTGAAATCACTTCTAATTTCAAACTTTGTAGCCTCTATTGCCTGACCATATTTGCTTTCGATAAATGGTTACTTCAATTAAAAACTCGTGTATTTATTCATTGATTGATAGAAACACAAAAATTAGGAAAACACCCATTTGTCACATGTCGTTCCTAGAAACCCAGTCCACTGTTTTGTCTATTCTAAATTGAAATATGAGCACCAAACATTTTGGAAGTGAATTACCATATGAAAAGGAAGAAAATTTTGACACATACTTACAACACAGATGAACCTTAAGGATGAAGGGGATCACAATATGCCACCCCCTGTCTATTACTTTAAGTTGAAGCTATTGAGAAAAACAGCAGACACAAAGAACTCTGCTCTCCTCTCGTCTCCCTAGAAAGCAGTGTGCGACTTTCCCCCGTCTCCTGTACCAGGATGAGGAGAGTGATCTTTGTCACTGAAGACAAAGAGCTGGCCCTGGCGTGAGGCTGCATATGCAAACCGTGCTAACAGAGCCCTTGTCCTCTGCCGGTTCCCCACACACAGAGGCTGGCAGAAGTAGGCTTGCTTGACTACGGTCGGTAGAGTGTACAAACGTCTCACACGAGATAGACGGCGATTTGAACATTTCACCTAAAATGTCATGTATTGTGCTTGAGTGTGATACTGTTATGCTTAGGATTTTGTAATAAAAGATTTTGTAATTAAAAGGGGGCATTATTTGTGCTGGACCCTGTATTTCCTGGTCACCTTCCCACGATTTATTACCCCTCAAAGCCCAAACCCCCTTTCCTTTGTCTGCTCTTCCACAATTTACCACCCTTTGTTAAATGGTATATGAGCCCTGAGTCTAACCACTTCTTTTTAGAATTTTTTTCACTTCTTTTCTGTGAAGCCCCTGTACACATAAAAATATTAACATCAATAACATTTGTATGTCTTTCTCTCATTCATCTGTCTTTTGTCAGTCTAATTCATAGGCTCCAGAACAAATCTAAGAGGGTAGAGGAAAGTTTTTTCCTTCTCTACAACGGCATTATGCTAAGTGAAATAAGCCAGTCACAAAAAGACAAACTCTATGATTCTACTTATATGAGGTATTTAGAGTGGTCAAATTCATAGAGACGGAAAGTAGAATGGTGGTTGCCAGTGGCTGAGGGGGAGGGAGAAATGGGAGTTAGTGTTTAATGGGTACCTGGCTTGGGTTGGGATGACGAAAGTTCTGGAGATGGATGGTAGTGACAGTTGCACAACAGCGTGAACGTGCTCAATGCCACTGTGCTCCTAATAATGGCAAACTTAATGTACTGTGTATTTGACCACAATTTTTAAAAATTGGCCCTGGCTGGGGTGGCTTAGTGGACTGAACACTGGCCTGCAAACCAAAGGGTCACTGGTTCAATTCCCAGTCAGGGCACATGCCTGGGTTGCAGGCCAGGCCCCCAGCTGGGGGCGCATGAGAGTCAACCACACGTTGATGTTTCTCTGTCTTTCCCCCTCCCTCCCCCTCTGTCTAAAAATAAAGAAAAAAATTGAATTACTATGGCTAGAGTGAACTGCTGCTCTGTGGAAAACTTGGAGTGGTAGCTGAATGCCAAATCACCAAGTCTGTCCTGGTGAGCATTCTGAAATTCAGTGAAATGACTTCTCACCTTTATATGCTAATTTTCCTTGGCCCGGGTAGGTGGTTAGTTCTGCAGGCCCAGGGTGCTGCCTACCGGAGAGAGGGAAGCGCCTCTTCTTTCTGGCTTCCTTTTCCATCCTCCCAGCCCCGTTCCATTCAGTATTGTGCAGAGCCATACATGCAGAATGAAGCAAGAAGCATTGGCTCCAGGTTTTGGGGGCAAACCAGTGACTGCAAGAAGGAGAAGAGTTTATTAGAAGGTCTGTTTTTGGGAGAAATCCTGGTCAGGTGAGTGTCCCCAGTGGGCACTGTGCTTTCAACTTGTGTAGTGTTAGTGGCTTGTGTTAAAATAAAGTTCACATATGTCCTAAGTGCAGAGCAAAGGTCCTTTCCATGTGGAACATCTGTCCAGGTCACCTTCTGCCAGTGACATGTGGTTATTTTTCAGACAAATGTTCTACCAGCGGTTCTAGGATGTGGGAGGAGAAAATCAGCCAGCGGGTGTGAGGCAGAGACCGCAGATGCACAGATAGATGTGTGCCGTGCTGTCCGCCTGACTATCTTGTGACTCTCCAGGGTTGTCCTATCCAGTGAAGCTGTCTGCGAGGGTGGCGATCTACTAGCCACATGTGGCTGTTGACTGCTTGAAAGGTGGCCAGTGTGACTGAGGAACTAAATGCTTAATTTTAGTTAGTTTAAATGTAAATAGCTGCACATGCTTAATGGCTACTTATTGGACAGCACAGTTCTGTGTCATGGGGTGTGTGATTCTTACCCAATTTATCATGATGGGAGACATGAAGCTTGGTTTGGTTTTGGGAAGACTCAGGAATTCACATCTGCTAGGGGTTGGACCTGAGGATAATTCGAGAGTTTTTAATCAGGATATTGGACTCCCCAAAACCTTGTCAAACTACTACCATTAATTAATTATTTTTTGATTAATCAATTATTAGTTGATTAATAATTGTTTACTGAGCACCTACAACAGGATGGACACTGTGTTTTAGTGGGGATGTTGCAGAGAATAAAATCCATAGGTATTCTTGCCCTAATAGGGTTTACTGTCTGCAAGAAAAACAAACATTGAACAAGCAAATGCAAGTGTGAACTGAAGCATGTTTGGGAAGAGAACTCACCTCAAGTCAGTAGGAGGGAGTCTCTGTGGCAATGACGTCAAATGAAGACACAGTCGTTTTGTTCACATTCTGTTTTTCGCTCATGTGGTCCCTGAACTCCGATTCAACTTTTTCAGTTCTTTTCTTGCTACCTTCCTTCTCATTAGAATTTCCTTGGCCAATCTGGTGCCTGTGACACACAGGCTGAAGTCATGTGGTGAACCCTTGTTCCCCTCAAAAAGTTTCAGAGGGATGAGTGGGCATGGCTGAGGCAGGGGTCTGGGGCAGGCTCCGGCCATGGGGCAGCTCATTGCCACAGCCCCCAGGATGCGGAGGCAGCTGGGGACACGCTTCCCAAGGGACAGGACGCTGTTAGAGTCCTGACCGGAGACTGGGATGGGGCCAAGGCTGCAGCCTGAGTCAGCTCTGCAGCTCTCCCAGCGCCTCCGGACTGTCCCTTTGGCTGTCAGCCCCTCGTTTTGGTGCCCCAGTTGGTGTAGCTGGGTCAGTATTTGCTGAGCATCTCTGTGTGCTCACAGCCCAAGGGCCTGGTGACGCCTGGGCTGCTTTGGCTCTGTTCACTTCCCTGCCTGATCATCCAGCCCTGGCTGCCTTACAGGGCTGATGGGTTCCCTGGATCTGGGGCTGCTTCTTAACTCTGGCGGTGCTTGACGATAACTTTGGGACTTTTTGAAAGGCGCAGAGACCTGGATGCCCCATGCCCCCAAACCAATTAAAATTAGAATATTGGGTGAAGGCCCAGGCATTTTTGCAAAGCTTCCTGGCCAGGATATCGTCCTGCAGTGCTTTGGCTGATTTCTAGGTCAGGGGGCCTGGAAATCCTATTGGGTTCTTCCCTATTATCTGTGCAACCTCCCTGCTGGCTACTGTGGAAGTGGGAAGCCCGTTTACGTGAGGAAAATCCCAGTATGGCCGTGGGGCTGGACAACCCCTACCTCCTTCCCTCACACCCCCTACGTAGAGGCCTGAGGATGCGAGGCCGCCTCGGGGGTCCACGTTGCCGTGCACAGAGCAGTGGGAATGCGAGCTTTCCCACGGTTAGAGGTGGCTGCCTGATCATTTCCAGCTGTCACTGGGGAGGCCTCTTCCACATGCTGGACCTGAAAAGTGTTAGAGATGCTGTCAACCTGAACTCCATTGCCTGAAATGGGAAACCCTGGAGCAGGCTGGTTAGGGGAAGGGTGGGAACGCGGAATGCATGTGAGGGTGGAGAGGAAGGTGAGAACTCCAGGGAGCTTTCCTAAGTTATGAGCTGGCTCCAAAATAATAACTACCTTTACAGAAAAGAATGAAGTGTTCGAAAACCCAGAACTTTCTTACCCGGCTCAGCAGTGAGAGGTTAAGGTCCCCGGGTGGGGTGAGAAGTTGTCTCTCTTCCCAGGGTGTCCAAGCCTCATGTTTTGCTCTCCTATCCCGGCTCAGCCGCATTCAAAAGGGTGTAATGTAGGCTGTCATCTACTGGCACATGAACAGAACCCAAGAGCAAACACATTTGCACATTCAGTCTTAAATGCTCAGAGGGACCAAGTTTTTCTGAGATTACACATTTTTCCAGCATTATGCCATAGTTGGGTATACAGAACAATGGAGTGGAATTTTTCTTTTTTTATAGTTTCAAGGACCACACAGAGGATTCTTTTGGTAGGGGGAGGTAGGGCCAAGGGCTTGTGTGTACATGGAATGAATTAGACACTCAGGTGAATGTTTGCTGAATGGGGACAATGGTTATCTTCTTACCAATGTCCTTGGAAACATCTCTGGGTGGGTGTGGCTGTTTGGGTGGGTGTGAATTTAGGGCAAGTGCCAGAGAGACTCGCTGCTTCTGCATGCTGGAAGGCTGTGTAGGGTACAGAGAACATGGCTCTAAATCCCAGCCCTGCTCTTCCTGACTGTTGGAACTTGGACAAGTCATTTAGCTTCTACGAGCCTCTATTTTCTTGTTTGGGAAAAGAGGAAAATCTGAACTGTGGGGACTTGATGGGGATGTGCTGGAACGGGATGGAATGAAGGGCCTAGGAAGGAGGCCTTGCCTCCTTACTCCTTACACCTTGAGCAGCCTTTCTTTTCTGTTTATTGGGCTTTCTCTTCAGTTTTCCTTGAAAAAGGCTCCCACCAGGCCTTCTCAAAATCCATACACCAGGCCCCACCACAGACCAATGGAATGAGAACCTCCAAGGGTGAGGCCCAGGCACCTGTAGTTTTTTAGTTTCCTGGTGATTCTCATGGCCAAGGTGAGGACCATGGCCCTGGAACAGCAGGTGAAACAGGGACAGTGAAAGGTGCTGGGACCCTAATGCTTGGGGCAGCGCTGTCAGCAGGGCCTCTTGGGATGCTGAAAGGACACTTGTTCTGTCCTGGTGGTGGAGTAGATCCTTACACTTGGAGTTCTAGGTGACATGGTTTTGACCCTGGAAGATGTTGAAGTCCATTATAGGTAGTAATCTATAATTCCCTCGGGAACATAACTTTGAACAACACCTGCCACAAGGCCGGTGCCCGAGGTGGAATCATTTGGCTGCACGAGGGAAGGGCCTTGGCCACCCAGCAGCTGGTCCGTGCTGAGCAGTGCACAGCAACCCAGGGGAAGTGATACAAAGATTCTTTTGTTCTGGAAATTGGCCCTAAAAAGATGACCAGCTGCTAGTGCTGGTGTTCAAAGTGAAGAGAAGGGACAAGGTTCAAGCGAGTCATGGTTCCGAGCCTGAAATAGAAGTTGGGGTAAATAGAAGTTGGGGTAAATTAAGGAGCCAGCTTGATCGAAGCCTCAAGCCGGGCACTGCGGGTGCTGCAGCCCTGCAGCCGTCCCTCTGAGCCCAGTGGCTGTGGGGCCGTCACTGTGTGAGAGGGGCCCGGGCCTGGGTATGGGGCCTTTACAGCCCCTCACAAGGGTCTGAGTGATGTACAAGTGCATCAGGGGACGTGCACTTTTAAAGGGGACTTTTGAATGCTTCCACTTCTGCTTCCTCATGTCTCTCATTAGCTATATGAATCAAGGCATCTTTTTAAAAGCTCTGAACACAAATAGCATGAAGTGCCGTCTCCACTGCCTCGTGGCCTGCCACCTTTGTTAGCGTTGGGGAGAGAAGGTGCTGAGATAAAGAACTCGGGTGTTATGAGAGATGAGGGTGAGCCATCGTTGCTTCTTTAAAACACAAAACGAACGACCCTGAGCTACACCTGGAAAATTGTCTTCAAGGCAGCAAACTCTAGAACAGAAATTTTTTGGTGAAACAAAAGCTCAGTTTGTGAAAAATGGCCACATCCAATAGGAATCCTGGGGCCAAGTTTTTCTAAGTTGTCTGTTTCCCCAGCCTTTATCGGGAAGGGAGCTGGGTGCTGGGGTGGGGGGATGGATCTAAGAGATAGAAGAAGAAGGACAATAGGATTTTGGCTGAACCCCAGGGGGTCACTGCTGGATTGAGGAGACCTGTGAAAATTAGGCAGGGCCCCTGAGTGATCCTTTTCATTTGAGCCCAACTTTGGAAGGGCCAGAGTGCTTGTAGCAGCAGCCCGTAAAGAGAGAGAACACCCTTTTCTTCCGCAGGTATCGTGTGAATGTCAGGCCCAGATACGTCACCAAGTACAAGATGGTGACCCAGTTGGAATGGAGGTGCTGCCCTGGCTTTAGAGGAGCAGACTGCCTAGAAGGTCCTGGAGACCCCATGAAGACTCTGCGTCCCACGCCTGCTCGGCCTCGAAACAGCTTGAAGAAACCCACAGGTAAGTTCTCATCTGTGCTTGGCTGTGCGTGGGGACCACTGACACTGCTGGTGTCCCTTCAGACAACACAACCTGTGATTTCCAGTGCTGGATTTGCCAAGATCTTCAAAGAATGCAAGTATATACCTACAGCAGACACATGTGGCACACCAGTTTATTTGCAGAGGCAGTAGCAATTAGAAGACAAACTTTTTGCAAGTAAATGGCTTTGTTAGGGACAACCTGTGAATGCCAAGACCTTAGAAATCAGTGTAGGAGGTGCTGGTAGTTTCAGACTTGTGTAGCCTGAGGCAGAGGTGAGAGGAGATTCAAAAGCAATCATGCTTTGTTTGTTTTCAGTTTGCTTTCATCTGCAAGCTTCCATAAACCTGAATGTAAAAGAGTTAAAGTGTTTTTTAAAAAAATGGATAAATGGAATCATTCTCATTCTGTTTGGGGTGAGATATTTGTGAAGCTAAGCCCCACTCACAAGCATAGAGTGAAGTTATTCTTAAATTTACTTCTGAATTTTTTTTGAAGTGAAGTAGCAGAAACTCAATGGATCACTAGAAAGAAATGATTATTTTCACCAAAGTACACCTTTGCTTTTAAGTGTGACATTAAGAGAGTGACTTGTATGGATACTATTTTTTTCTTTTTTCTACATCACTTTATCTCTCCTCTTTTTAAAGTTGAGTCAGAGTAAATGTAACCTAGATTTCCTTATGAATTAAATGTTTAAGTCCTTTTGAAATGATTATATTTTCACATGAGGTATTTCAGTTTTGAAACTAGAATTTTGTCTCAACATTGTCAAATAGATTTTAAGATAATGTTTTATTACAAAAGTAGTGCATATCAATTAAAGAATGTTTATAAAACATAGGAAAATATTTAAGTACAAATACTGTCACCACAAAGTGGTTAACTACTGTTAATATTTTCTTATAAGACATTACTCTCCCGTGTTGGCATATACATTGTTGTGAAAAACTTCATTCATCTCATGAATACTGATTGAGCTTCTGCGTCTGTACTAGGTACCGGGTAAGTGAGGACACAAGGCGGATAGCCCCTGACCTCACTGAAGGCGAACGTTACACAAGTAATTACAATAAGTCATGACAGGCGTTGTTATGGGCACACATGGTCTTGGTTAATAATAGACAGTTTATTTCTGTTTTGTTTAGTTCCAGTTTTCATTTTATAAAACTTTACATGTACATGTAGTTTAATGAGTCAAACAGCTTTATAAGGACTGTTAGGAAAAGTATTTTCCCTTCCCACTGGTGATTACTTTAAATTTTTATTTATTGATTTGAGAGACAGAGAGAGAGAGAGAAAGAAAGAAAGAGAGATTAATTGTTTTCCACCTATTTATGCATTCACTGGTCAATTCTGTATGTGCCTGGACCAGGGATTGTACCCACAACCTTGGCACATTGGGACAATGCTCTAACCCACTGAGCAGCCCAGCCAGGGCTTAGCATGGCATGTTTTTATTTATACAGTATTTTCCTGTTTACTTTGTAGTAACTATGTGGAGGATGTTTACAGCTGTAGTGTGCTGTAAATCTGTTGCCTTTCCTATATGGTTTTTGGATTTCCGTAGAGTTAATAGTGATCTTACATTTTTCTTTGCTTGCTTTTCTATACTTTTATCCCTATTTCAACCCAGAGAAGAGATAAACTCTTCTCTGGTTATCTAAATGTCCTCTCATTATAATTAATACGTCAGTGTCTCTTCTCTGTAAGAAATCGCTCCTCAGCCCTCTGGCCTGCCCCACCTGGACAGGCCGTCCTCTTTTCCTGGTTCTCGGCCGCGGCCCTGCGGGTCCCACGTTCCCTGTGCCCCGCTGTCTTTCTCAGCTCGCTCCCTTGCTTTGGTAGAGCACACCTGCTGGTAGTGTTGTGAGAAGATGGTATGAGAGAGAAACTTTTTAAAAAGGTTTTTAAACCATTTTATTTTATTTATTTATTTTGAAATGATTTTTTATTGTTATTCTATTATAGTTGTCCCAACCCCTGCTCCCCCAGTCAATTCCCACATAGACATAAACTTTTTGATATTTTATAGTATAAGAATATTTTTAGTCTACTTTCAGAATTCTAGGTTGGAAATAATTTTCCTTTAGAATTTGAAAGTATTGTTCAATTTTCTTCTAGCTTCTAATGCAGCCGTTAAAAAGTCCAAAACCATTCTGATTCCAGTTTTTTTGTGTGTGACTTGGTTGTTTTTCTCTTCTGTGTCTGTGTGTGTTTTCATTTTAGTTGAACTTCAAAAGGGAATGAAAGGAAATGCTTGTCCTCAATCCACTATCATTATAGAGAACATGCTATTTTTGAAACTTAGTTTTTAACTTAACCTATAATGAACAGCTTTCCATATCACTGAATATTCTACAATATCCTTTAATGACTTTAGAGAGTGTGATTATTTGAGCACAGCCCCCAACAGATGGAATTCTATTGTTTGCAAGTTTTCATTATTATAGATAGTATTTGAAAAAGCATTTTTCCTGTTAAATTTTTGGATTCATCCCTGATTACTAGAATAAATTTCTAGTACTGTAAATTGCAGGGTCAAAAAAATTTGGAATGTTTTGATACATTTTGCCAAATTATTCTCCCCCAAATTGTAGCAATTCGCCCAGCCACCAGCAGAATATGAGAGAAGCATTTCCTTACATCCCGATCTTCCCCCAGTCTCCTGCCCTTTGTTTTTATGTCTTTTGTTCAGAATAGCATTTCATTTTTTATGTGATTCAATAACACACTTTCTTGATATAAAATACACTTTTCTTATGGAAAATAAGGTGTTCTTTATAGTTCTCCACTTGAGACTTTGGCCCTCTGGACTCCAATCTTGGTTTTACCGCTCAATTGATTTTAATGAATAATAGCTGTTTTTGTGCAAAAGTTTAGAGGAGATAAAAATGATGAAGGTTCAAGTCAAATATCTACAATATTCTAAATTTGTTTCCAATGTTTGTCAGTGTACATTGATGCATTTTATTTCATTGTAATCTCTTTTGTGTTTGAGTTTTTCACTTTACAGGCAGGCTAGTCAATGCCCACCCTTTCCTGGTACTCCTTGTATCCTGCTGTGCATTCTAGGGCATGGTTCATTCTATTACCTCAGGTTTTGGTGATCTCCTTTTAGTTTATCTTTCTGTGCGTCAGTTTATTTTTACTTTATGACTTATCACATTCTTCTTTATAATATTTTTTCTTTTTTCTTGGACTATTTCCTTGGGTTATATTTTTCAAAGTAGGATTATCAAAAATTCAATGTTTGTGTTTTTTGATTTAGTGAATTTTCCTACATATGAGCATATGGCTCCATTGTTAGGAGATGCCAATAGAATTGGTTGCTTTATCTCTCTTTTGCTTTTAGTTTCCCCAACCACATAACAGTGCTTAACAATGTCTTTGAGACTCTTTGACCATAGGGATGCTAATAAAAGTAAGAGAATATTTAAGAGTTACATGGAGGGTAACTTGCTGCTCTTGTGATATCATACCACCCAACAGCTGTTGGGTGGATCTTGCTAAAGTGGCTTCTTGTGGTTTTATATTGTAATATTCAGTCAGTCATTGGGGTGTGGCTGCAGTTCACTGATGTGGGAGAGGATATCTTCATGGATAAAGTAGATACAGAATATTTCCCTTCAGGGTGAAAGAAACCATTGAGTGTCATGTACCATGTATATATTCTCTTAACAACCCCTAGGAGGGATGGTACCTCTGCTCCACAGATGAGGGGATTATAGTTCACAGAGGTTGATTGATTGGCTCCAGGGCAGACAGTGAACTGCAGGGGCAGAATATGAGTGGAGATCTGTTTGACTCAAAGCCTAAGCTTTGTCTTTCCCTCTCTACCACAATAATTACCTGTGGTGAGAGAGGATCCATCTCGAAGTGAAGGTTTAAATGTATTCCGTAAGTACCCTGTTTATTGTCCTTGCAGAAACAAGGTGGAAAATGTTAAGTCATGTCCAACTTTTTCTTTTAACAGACAATGAACCAAGCCAAATCTCAGAGCCCAAGAAAACACTGTCACCAACTCATGCAACGGAACCAAGTCAGACAGTAGATCCAAAACGGGGGCCCCAAGAACTTCAGGATAAGAAAATCCAGGTGCTTGAGGAGAAGGTTCTCCGACTCACAAGGACGGTTCTTGATCTCCAGTCTTCCATTGCTGGTGTGAATGAAAACCTCAAACATACCATTCAGGATGATGCCAGCAAAATGCTGGCATCATGGCTCAGTAACCTGCACCCTCAGCCAGTGCCTGATGGTGCTATCGGTAGAGACACTGAAACGGTCCAGCGTCCTGGTGTCCTCAACAAAAAAGAATCTGGCATGAAGGACATCAAGTCTGAATTGGCTGAAGTCAAGGATGTTCTGAAAACCAAGAGTGACAAGCTGGAGGAGCTGGATGGGAAAGTGAAGGGTTACGAAGGGCAGCTCAAACAGCTCCAGGAGGCTGCCCAGGGCCCTACAGTGACCATGACAACGAATGAACTTTACCAAGCCTATGTCGATAGTAAGATTGATGCTCTGAGAGAGGAGCTCATGGAGGGAATGGACAGAAAGCTGGCTGATCTGAAGAACTCATGTGAGTACAAGCTGATTGGTGTCCAACAGCAGTGTGATGACTATGGGAGCAGCTACCTGGGAGTGATCGAGCTTATAGGAGAGAAAGAAGCAAACCTGAAAAAAGAAATAAATGACCTCCGAGCGCAGCTACAAGATCCTTCAGCCCGGTTAAACTGCTGTGATGGTAAAAAGACTGGTGACTTTGGGCAACAGATTAAGGTATTAGACCAGAAAATTGAAAGAGTTGCTGAAGCCACCAGAATGCTAAATGGGCGACTGGACAATGAGTTTGACCGACCCATCGTTCCAGAGCCAGACGTGGACTTTGATGCAAGATGGAATGAACTAGATGCAAGGATCAATGTGACAGAGAAGAATGCAGAAGAACATTGCTTTTACATTGAAGAGACCCTTCGGGGGACCATTAATGGAGAGGTAGATGACTTGAAGCAACTTCTTGATGAGAAAATACGGTCTCTGGAGGAGCGTCTGGGGAGCATTCTCCGAGAGATGACCAACAACACTGATGCAGAACTCATTCCCCCAGCATCAGTCCTACCAGGTGTGTTAGGGGCTGGGCATGAACAGGTCCTGATAGAATTAAACCACCTGAAGAACAAAGTTCAAGATGTTGAGGATATTTGCCTGCAGAACTTCCAGGGAGAGCATAATGGTATAAAAGATACTTTACCAAATGGAGAAGACCACACAGTGAGTGATAGTTTGAGCCTTTTGAAATCTCTAAATGAGACGATGCATAGGAAATTTCAAGAAACCGAACGTAGCATCCAGAAACTTCAACAAGATTTTAGTTTTCTTTATTCTCAATTAAACCACACGGAAGATGACATGAATCATCTTCAGAATGAACTGAGCAAGTGTAGAGAAGGTACAAAGGCTGGAGTGGGTGGGTTTTCTAAGGAGGGTGAGCAAGAAAGGATGGTGGAACCATCTCCCCAGGACACCATTGCTCCTTGCTGCGTCCAGCTGGAGGAGAAGATGCGGAAGCTGCAGAACCAGGTTCTCTCTGAGCTAGACACTTGTAAGGAAAATACGCATGGGGTCCAGAGGGAGGTCTCCGTGGTTGAGGACAGGGTGTCTCAGATGGAGAAAACTTGCAGCAAACTGGACTCCATCTCAGGAAGTCTTCAGAGGATCAAGGAAGGGCTCAACAAGCATGTCAGTAGCCTGTGGAGTTGTGTCAGGCAGATGAATGGGACTCTCCGGTCACATACCAGAGACATTTCTGGCCTGAAGTATTCTGTCCAGCAGTTCTATAGCCACGTTTTCCAGATTTCTACTGACTTGCAAGATCTGATCAAATTCCAGCCATCAGCAAGTAAGTTGACTTTTACAATGTCATTCTTGTGTTTGCAACATGTATTGTGCTAGAGTGTGGACACTGTGTGGGATTAATTACATCAGTGGTACTCAAAGTGTGCTTTATAGATTGGTGCCAGTTTGTGAATTGTTTGGTGCTGGGTAGCAAGGACATAAATACCAACATCAAGAGTAAGTATAAACTTTTAAAATAATTTGACATCACCGTGGCATTCAAGCACATATGTGTGGGCTGCATCCAAGAACTCTTGTCTTCCAGTCCAGGGCACATCTCTTTGTGTCTCCCAGAATTGAATGCCAACTTGCTGGATCTCTAAACTTGTTTAGGGCCAGCTCTGTGCCCAGAAGGACCCCCTGCTCCCTGACCTGTCTTCATCCTGCTTTCTTTTTCTCTCCTCCTCTTTGGCCCTTTATCACCTTTTCCACCTTGTTCTCCTCCAGGTGGCAAAGCCCCTTATACGTTGAGCTGAGATCTCATGGCCTGGTGTGAGCCTGTAGGCTTTTATGATCAGGTCCCAGTTGAGATATAAAACCCAAGGAGGGGAAAGCTGGAGCATGAGAAGTAGATGAGCCCTGGCTTGACTGGGGAGAGACAGGGCCAGGTCCTCAGGAGGCAGGGGGAGCATCTGAGGTAGTCAAAGATAAGGGGTTTGTAGATAAGAAGTTACCCATGTCAGCCAGGAGCAGGAAGGTGGTCTCTGCCCCAGTTTGGGGCCCACCACACTATCCTCTTTATAACCTTCCCCCTCGTCCCCAGGCCCATGAAGCTTCTGTATCTCTGGAATGTTGAGTAATAGTTACAAGACCATGTGTGTGTTCATAGAATGATTGTCCCTCATGGTGACAGTGCTGTCTGGACAGTGTGTTATAATAACAGATTGAACCAGATATTTCCAGTTGATTTGCAATTCCCAGGCAGTGTTGGAAGCTGTGTGAACTCTTTCACACTTGCCTGTTAAAGTAAGAGTTGGAAGTATGTGGCTCCCAAAAGATTATCCTTTTGCAATGAACTCAATGTTGTGAATGTAGAGTGCATGGACTTCCAGGAATTTCAAAGAGCCAAAAATAACCTAGCAAAGCTTTATCCGTCCTTGTGTAGCTTCCACAGCTTGGATATCTGTGACCTGAGTATCAGAGGGTGAATTAGGAGTTAAGATCACAGTGAAAGTCTCACATTGACTAGTGAAAAGTCAACAGAACATTTATTGAGCGTCTACTTTGTGCAAGGCTCTGTGAAAGATGAAGATAAATAGCACAGTCTTCACCCTCAAGGCATTTTCAGTCACAGTAGTGAAGACACATTGTTCTGCAGGGAGAATGAATGAAACCGTATGTAAAGGTCCAGTCAGTAGAGTAGGGGTAATTCCTTTAGTTCATAGAATCTTACTGAACCCTTATTGTGTGGTAGGTATTGAGCTATTTGTGTGGACTGTGTGGATGACAATGGATTGACAGTGATGGTCTGAGGGAAACAAGCAGAGAGGATCATGGGAATGGGGTGTTTATGGATGCACTGGGCATGTGGAGTAGCACCCATGGCTGCTGTGGAAGTTGAGGAGAGCTTCTCAGAGGAGAAAGCCCCTGAGCTGAGAGACCAAGGTTGAGTAGGTTGCAAGTTCAGAGGCTGGTGGGGTGAGGAGTGAAGCAGAGTGACAAGAGAAACTTGTGGAAGGAGGCACTAGTGGAGCTAATAATTGAGGTCCACAAAAGCAGGAAGATCAAAGGCACACCTGGTGAGGAACTGGTGTGACTGAATCAGTTATCACCATGTAACAAACTACCACGAATCGTGGTGGCTTAAGACAACAAAGATCTATTATTTTCCATTATTCTGTGGGTCAGAAACTCAGGTAGGGCTTGGCTTGGTGGTTCTTCTACTTTATTGAATGTTGAGTCTCCCACATGGCTGCAATCAGCTGGCATTGGGCCTGGCTGGGCGGAAGGTCCAGGATGACTTCAGTCACGTGTCTGATGCTCAGGATTCCTCCATTGGCCACTCTCTCTCTCCATGTGGCTACCTTGGGCTTCTTCATGGCATGGTAGACTGAGGGTGGTCAGATTTATTCCATGTAACTGGCAATAAGTGAAGGTGGAAGCTGCTGGGCCTCTTCCAGGCTCGGCCCAGAGCTGGCGTGGTGTCACTTCTGCCATATTCTGTTGGTCAAAGCAAGTCAGCCCTTGAAGGGTGATGGGGCTTATACATGTTGGGAGGGACAGCATATTAATGGCAGTCCTCATATCTCCCACTGTGAGCAAAGGCCCAGGGGTGAGGATGCGTAATGCACTGTATACAGTAGCTAGTTTGCTGGACCAGGGACACAGACTGTTTCCACTCAGTCTACTGCCCTGTTCACAGATCTCACTTTTTTCTTTTTTAAATATTTATTAAATATTAATAAATATTATTATTTTTTATTGATTATGCTATTATAGTTGTCCCATTTCCCCCCTTTATTCTCCTCTGCCCTGCATACCCCCTCCCACCCACATTCCCCCCCTTTAGTTCATGTCCATGAGTCATACATATAAGTTCTTTGTCTTCTACATTTCCTACACTGTTCTTACCCTCCCCCTGGCTATTTTCTACCCACCATCTATGCTACTTATTCTCTGTACCTTTTGCCCCTCTCTCCCCCTCCCACTCCCCTGTTGATAACCCTCCATGTGATCTCCATTTCTGTGATTCTGTTCCTGTTCTAGTGTTTGCTTTTGTTTTTGCTTTAGGTCTGTGAGTTTGTTGTCATTTTACTGTTTGTATTTTTTATCTTCTTTTTCTTAGATAAAGCCCTTTAACATTTCATATAATAAGGGCTTGGTGGTGAGGAACTCCTTTAACTTTACCTTATCTGAGAAGCACTTCATCTGCCCTTCCATTCTAAATGACAGCTTTGCTGGACAGAGCAATCTTGGATGTAGGTCCTTGCCTTTCATGACTTGGAATACTTCTTTCCAGCCCCTTCTTGCCTGGAAGGTCTCTTTTGAGAAATCAGCTGACAGTGTGATGGGATTTCCTTTGTAGGTAACACTCTACTTATCTCTTGCTGCTTCTAGGATTCTCTCCTTATTTTTAATCTTGGGTAATGTAATTATGCTGTGCCTTGGTGTGTTCTTCCTTGGGTCCACCTTCTTTGGGACTCTCTGAGCTTCCTGGACTTCCTGGAAGTCTATTTCCTTTGCCAGATTGGGGAAGTTATCCTTTATTATTTGTTCAAGTAAGTTTTCAATTTGTTGCACTTCCTCTTCTCCTTTTGGTACCCCTATAATTCGGAGGTTGGAACGTTTAAAGGTGTCCTGGAGGTTCCTAAGCCTCTGCTCATTTTTTTGAATTCTTGTGTCTTTATTCTTTTCTGTTTGAATGTTCCTTTCTTCCTTCTGGTCCATACCATTGATTTGAGTCCCAGTTTCCTTCCCATCACTATTGGTTCCCTCTACATTTTCCTTTATTTCACTTAGCATCGCCTTCATTTTTTCATCTAATTTGTGACCAAATTCAACCAATTCTGTGAGCATTCTGATTACCAGTGTTTTGAACCATGCATCTGATAGGTTGACTATCTCTTCGTCGCTTAGTTGTAAATTTTCTGGAGCTTTGATCTGTTCTTTCATTTGGGCCTTTTTTTTTTTTTTCCATCTCAGTGGGCCTGCTACATATAAGGGATGGTGCCTTAGGTGTTCACCAGGGCAGGGCAATCCCTGCCACTGGGTTGTGACACTGTATTTGGGTGAGGGGTCCAAGAGGGATGGATGGCACTTGGTCCCCTCCCTGCCGGATTTCAGTCACTTCCCCTGCTTCTCACCAGCAAATTGGGCCCTTCTGGTGCTGATTCCCAGGTGGGTAGGTTTGTGTACATTCTACCCACATTCTACCCCTTTGGGTCTCTCCAACAAACTCTCCTATGAGGCTGGGAGTTTCTCCCGCTGGCACCTCAACCCCCACAGGTGTTTTCAATCTATGGTTTGAGGCTTTAGTTCCCTGCACTGGGACCCCAGGTAGCGAAGTCTGTCTCGTTCCCCAGGTGTTCCTCCCAGTTTATCTGCACATGAATGTGGGACCGCCTGCTCCACCAGGCACCGCCTCATAGGGTCTGCCAGCTGCTGCCTTGCCTACCCCAGTCCTCCAGCTGCTGCTTTGCCGGGAGTCCTCTCCACCCGACTGCCTTGGTCTGGATGAATGTCTCTTCTTTAACTCCTTGGTTGTCAGACTTCCATACAGTTCAATTTTCTGTCAGTTCTGGCTGCTTTTGTTTTTACATTATTGTTGTCCTTCTTTTGGTTATTCAAGGAGGCACAGTGTGTCTACCTATGCCTCCATCTTGGCCCAAAGTCCTCACTTTTTTCTTCAGAAGCATCTCTAATGGGGCTGAATTATCCAGGAGGCAGCCTGTGGGGGTGGGGTTGGGGCAAGGGCAGACAGTGGGGTTTCAGCAGTTGTTCCAATAGATCCAAGTCTCTTTCTTGTCTGTGTTGGTGTAGATGTTTGGTTATTTTCTGGGGACAAAAGGTCCATGGCTTTCATCTAGTACTTGAACAGGTGCCTTTCAAAAGGTAAAGAATCACTATATTTTCATCACAGCCTCACCTTTAGCTCAGCTCAGCTCAGCAGCCTCTGTGCTCCTACCCATTCATTCATTCAACAAATATTTCCTGAGTTGTGTCCTAGTGCTGAAGTTTCAGCCCTTGTTGATCCTACACTGCAGTTGGGAAGACAGGCAATGTGCAGCCCAGCAGATAAAGATCTGATTTCAGCCAGCAATCAGTGTGTGAGGAAAGATTCTACAGAGTAGGTGATAGAGATTGGGGACAACATATTTTAAGTGAGTGGCAGGGAGGCCTGCTCAGTGGATATGACATTTGAGCAGATATATAAATAAAATGAAGGGCAAGCCCTGCAGAAATCTATGGGACAAGTGTTCCCAGTATGGGGAATAGCATGTTCAAAGGTCCTGAGGCAGGAGTGTTTGAAAATTCAGAATGCCAGTTTGCTCAAGTCCATGAGCAAGGGAGAAGGTCCTAGACAGAGGTCAAAGAGGGGATAGGAACTAGAACATACAGGATTTTACAGGCTGTGGTAAAGGATTTGGATTTTAAGTACAATGACAAACTATCAGAGGGTTTTGAGCCAGGAAGTGATTATTTCCCAGATCTGCTATCCCATCTAAACTCACATTTTCTCTGTAACTTTAGGCAAGTTACTTATCTATCTAATGCCTCACTTTCTGCATCTATTAATTGGAAATAATAAAAATACCTCAAAA
Source organism: Anoura caudifer (assembly GCA_004027475.1). NCBI lineage: Eukaryota > Metazoa > Chordata > Mammalia > Chiroptera > Phyllostomidae > Anoura > Anoura caudifer. The sequence continues at coordinate 165,108 of PVKU01001250.1, read as the reverse complement.
AGTTTTTGTGAGGATTAATACTCCTTAGTAGTGGAGTATTAAATAGTCCTTGGTAATCACTCAGTAAATATTACCTATTGTTTTAATCCTCTGTCCTCGCTAATGGATGTTCTGTCTGCTGCTGGCTGAACTTTTCTCCCTTCCTCTTTCTGCAAAGTCCAGGCCTTCAGCCTCGGAGGAGTGAGCAGGCCTGTCTGCACAGTGGCTCTGGGAGGGCAGCTCGGGGCATCAGGCTCTTGGCTGCTCTGCAGAATGCTCTAGATAGCCAGAGGGCATTTTCTCCCTCTCTCCTTTTTGTTTTCTTCTTCTGTATACTGTGCATCCAGTAGTGTAAAAAGTCTAGAAATCTTCCCGCCCTAGCATTCAGGATTCATGTTCAAATATTATTACTGAGAAGCTTTGCACTCAGGGATTCGTTAGGTTCTGAAGGACAGGGAGGTTCCTTCATCTTTTGCTCTTCTGTCTGACGTGGCTGTAAGGGTTGGCCCTCTGCCTGAAGATAGTCACCCCTGTTTCCACAGATGGGCCTGGGCATCGCTACTTCACACCTTCTCCCTAGCACCCTTTCCCTTCCATTTAGTGGCATCTTGTCCTCAAGCTGCCCAGTTTCACCTTTTTTAAGGTCAGTCAGGTAGGGAGTCTCCCTGCTGCCAGTAGCTCTGATGTCTGTCCTCAGATGAGCATGAAAGGCAGAGTCTACTTTCTGCCTGGGCCCAGGACCATCCCAGCCTGCACTGCAAGCATCCACAACACCGAGACTGGCGCAGACTTGGATGGTCGACACATCCCCGCCTCCTTCTGATGGAGACGCTGAGCCCGGCTGACTCCAGCATTTGCACTGTTCCTCTTACAGTTGGGAGAGAAGGGGAGTTCCTGGCGTTGAGAAACCTGGGACTCCACCAGAAGTGGTGGGCAGACGCATGTTTCTGTTCATCAGGGAAGCTCTTTCCCTACGTCATGGTTCCAAGAAAGGACAGGCCTGCCTAGATGCCACAATATTGTTTCAACATCCTCTCAGGGCAACGACATTACTTCCTTTTCCAGTCGCCCACCTCTTCCTTTTGCTCATATCTTGGGGCAACTTCTCATGCTACTTCAATTATTTTAATAATGTTTTGTTTAGGAGTCTTACAGATTTAAGACTCCCTTCAATATCAAGTTGCTTAATAGTGTGCTACAAGAATGAAAAAAGGCACAGATTTTTAAAATAAGTATCTAACCATGAAGCCTGGCCTGGGGAGAGTGGTCTGATGGGAGTATTATGGTGATTTTTGCCTTCAACTTGAAATTGGCCAAGTTTGGGGCCAGTTTAGGGATAAGGCAGCATGATGGACTTGTACTTTTATGTACATACAAAGGCTAACTAAACTGCATACACTCAGACTATACTGACCCCAGACAATACACAGCCTTTGACCCTATGGGCATTTAGTTTTTTGTTTGCTTGATTTTATCCTCACCCAAGGATTTTTTTTTTTTTCATTGTTTTCAGAGAGAGAGAGAGGAAGGGAGAAAGGAAGGAAAAGAGAGAGAAAGAAGTATGGATGCCAGAGAGAAGCATCCATTGGCTGCCTCCTGCATATGCTGGGACTGGGAATCGTACATGCCCGGACGGGGGCTTGAACCTCCAACCCCACTGGCCAGGGCTTTTTTCCTCTCACCCAAGGATATGTTTATTGATTTTAGAGAGAGAGGAAGGGTTTGTCTCTCAAATCAATGTGAGAGACAAACATCAATCTGTTGCCTCCCATATGCGCCCCAATGAGGGAACAAACCTGCAACCTATTGGTGCATAAATGGACATCCAACTAACTGAACCACCTGGCCAGGGCAGCATCTGGTTTCTGTAATGCTCCTTAGTTGCTATAAATAGCAGTTGCTTTTCTCCATCCTAACCTTGAATTTAGAAGTGCAGTGCTCTGAGGCCTGAGTTTTCCTACAGCTGCGTGCAAAATCCTCTGGGAGCTTAAAATAAGAACTCCTGGGCTCCCTCAGGAGATTCCTGTTCAACAGGGATGAGGTGAGACCCAGGAATTTGTAATTAAATTTGTAATTAAAACAATAAACCTCTAGCTCTGGTCCTGGAAGTGGAAGGCAGGCCACCTCAGAGGCACCAGGAAACAACTGCCCAGGACAAGCTGTGCCCGGGATGAAGGGAGGCGTGGGGGCAGGAAGTAAGTAAGGAGAGAGAATAAAGCCACCGACTTTGTCACCTGCCACCAGCCAAAGGGTGAGTGAGTGTGCATGTGTGAGTCCGCTTACAGACCCTGTTCTGCTCACTATTGCTGTCTCTCCTTACGTCTTGATTACTGAAGCTTGGTAGTAGGTCTGACAATTGGGAAGCATAGATTCTCTCTGCCTTTCCATATAAAGTGTAGAATCAGCTTGTGAATTTCTGCCAGAAAAGAAATTCCCAAGTGATGCTGACGCTCAGACAGGTGAGACCCCTTCTCTGAGATTCAGATAGTGAAATACTTTTCATCTCAAAGGTTTTGTCACAGATTTTAACACACACAAAGCTGTATCTGTATTTAAGTGTTGCACTTTTTAGAAACGTAGACCCATTTTCCCTCCTTAGCCCAGTTCCTTAGGATTTCCAGGTGATCACGTCTGGACTCACGTTCTTGGCTCCGCCCACTTGAGGAAGCATCAATATGAGCCCTTCTGTGCCGTAACCAACATAGCGCCACCTTGTGCAAGCGGGAGGGCTTTTCCCTCTTTGGTCAACCAAAGTCAGATCACCGTTTAGGCTGCCATTTGCTCAGAGTAGAACCATTCCAGTGAATACACGTTTTCCCTCCCTGTGTTGTCAGGGGAACGATTCTGGTTTTTGGTCAATTGTTTCTTTCATGTACCTACATGTTCTCCACTTAGGGGCATGCCATCTGGCCTGCTGTCCCCTCAGCCTTCTTGCAGGGAAGAGAAGTGACTGTTTCCTCAACTGGCCATTTTCTCATAGCCCACTCTGTGTCAGCTCAGGACAGGAGCCACATTCCTCTGAACTTCCTGACCCACAGGCGATTGTCACACCTCAGTCCACGGTGGCATGGGCCTGTTCCCAGGAGCCGAGCTTTGGCTGCATAATGTGGTAATCGGCTCTGAGAATATCTTACATCCATCCAGTTAGCTGCCTTTTGTCAGCATTTTGATGGATTTTTTTAAGTCAGAAAGTCTTGATTCACATCTTTAAATACTTGTGTAGTTGCGGCATTTGGCCTGCAGGCACGTCCTCCAATGCTAGGCAACTCAGATTTCACCTGGACCAGACGTCTGAGGAATTGCACTTCCCACTTGCACCTCATTTTACAATTAGGGATGGGCACTCACACCTGTCACTTCATCTGGCACTAAATTCTGCCTGGGTGACAGGAAGCATTGCGGAGCCAGCCTGTGTGGTGCAGGGTGTGGATAACTCAGGGGGTTACAGTGGCTTTCTTTCCCACAGCCAGGCCTCCAAGACCGACACTAATGTCCAAGGCCAATGTCTGCCCTGCAGCCTCTGGTTCTGTGCTGAGGCACCACTGTGGTGCCAGGGACCTGCAAAGGAGCCTTAATTTTTGCAACTTAGATCCACATTGCAGTGGGCCTGCCTCCAGGGTTCCTGAGTGGCTGCGAGAGGAGACAAACATTCCAGGCTCCTGTCACCAGAATGAGACATTAATCAGCTGGGCCAGACACGTCATCTTAGCACATCAGCCTCGTGGATTTTGGGGGATTTTTAAAGGCAGGTCTTTGAACTTGGCTTTTAATAAGAACTTTAAAGGAGAAAGAGTGGCTTCTATTACACAAGTGACAAGTCCCTCCATGGTAAGCCTGTGGTCCTGCCTGGCCTGCTCCCAGAGGTACAAGGCCACACGCTGGCATCAGGATGATGCCATGGGGGCAGGTTCCCAGAGCAACAGCCAGGACACAATCTATTCCTCATTGCTCCTCATGCAGTAACGCAGGCGCAGCAACACTTGGCTCTTAGGAACCCAATTCAGATTGGTCCATCTCTGAATTAGAAACACATGTTCAGTTCAGAAAGACGCTGACGTCTAGAAAGTTGTGGTTCCAGAAAGCAAAATGCTGTCTAGTCTCTGCTTCAACTTTGTAATAAATGTGTGCCTCCCGAGTACCGCGTGATGCTGCAGCGGAAGCGGGAGCTAGAGGGGCTGGGCTGGGGCTCTGTCCGGGTTCAGAGCGCCGTTCTCGTTACCATCTTTGCTGTGATGTGACGGGCTGTCCGGAGCATTCAGCTCTCACAGCACTCGTGGACGATCTCCTTAGCGGGGACTGTTTGGTCCAAGCAGTATATTTGTTCATTCTTTCCCCTCTGCCTCCTACTTGGTATGATGCGCCTGGGTGTTGCGGGAGTGATGACTACAAAAGCGCAAACTACCACTGTCTCAAGGTATATCAGCCTTGCCCTAATACCAGGGACCCCGCCCTCCCGGCCATGGACCCGTATGGACCTGTGGTCTGTTAGGAGCCAGGGTGCACAGCAGGAGGTGAGCTTGAATTCAATGTGCTTGAATCAGCCTGAAACCATCCTCCCCCAGCCCATTCCCTGGAAAAATTGTCTTCCCCAAAACCAGTCCCTGGTGCCAAAAAGATTGGGGATCTCTGCCTTAACAGGACCCTAGAATGGCAGTTATTGGCAAAATTAGGGTGCTAATTTAATGGCTGGCTGGAATTTGGGGGTGGCCCATAGGACGTGCCATACTTCCAGCCTCCTTCCATCCACCAAACACATGTGCCAGGCCCTGTGCCTAGACCTAGGGATGAACAATCATTAAAATGTGTCCTCAAGTGCTCATCGCCCAGCAAGAGAAGAAAGATAAGAATTTGAAAGAGCCCCTAGAGGCCCAAAGAGTTTTGTGTTTCAGAGACAGGATTGTTCAAGCCCTATTGGGCAGTCCAGGATGGCCTCATGGAGGAGGTGGTTTCTGAGCTTGGTCTTCCGGGATGGATGTGTTTCTCTTGGCAAGGGCACCAGAAGAGGCCTTTGGGGAGTGCTAACAACAAAAGCAAAGGCACAAAGAAAGGAAGCTCAGCTGAGAGCCAGGCACCACTGAGGTACTGAAGCCTGCAGGAGGAGATGGGGCTGGTGGTGGGGACTCAGGTGTCAGACAGAGAAGATTTGATTTGATTCCATGAGCAGTGGAAAACAATGGAGGTGTTTTGAGCAGGGAAAAGATGACTAGAATGTTTTCTAAAGAGCATTGTGCAAAGGTGTGGAAGAAGGAGGCAAAAATATTTCAGAAGTAGAATCAGCTGGACTTAGCAACAGATCTGTGTGTGTGTGTGTGTGTGTGTGTGTGTGTGTGTGAGAGAGAGAGAGAGAGAGAGAGATGCGGCGGGGGAGGGGAGGGGGAAGAGGGAGGAGGAAAATATGACGCTGAGCACCAGGATGAGGTGAGCAGGAGAAGGCCAGTGGATTTCAGAGAGAGAGTTGGTTTGAGGGTTTGCTGGGAAGAGGTAAGAGAAAAAGGGCCAGTTTGAGGGGCTGGACTTTGCTATTTCAAGGTACTTTGCTGACTGTGATTCACTGAGGGCTGTGGGACTGAGGAAAAGTATTTTTTATTTAAATTTTGGATGGAGACACCTAAACTTGGGGTTAAAAGAAGAACTTGGGGGGAGGAAGGAAAGAGGAATGAGCAGAAAGGAGTGGTGTTGGATGGAGCAGCTCCTGGAAGGGTGTGGAGGTGGGCACTGGGGGCTCGGGTGGAGCGGTGCCCTGGGAGGAAGGACACTCCCAAACTGAGGAACAGAGTGAGGAGGACAGAGGGGACAAAGAAGAAATAGATTGAGCATGCCTGGAAGGGGTAGGGTGGAAATGTACCCTTGTCTTCTACAGTTAGACTTTATAAAAATAGGCAAAATAGTCCTGAGAAGCTTATAATGAAAGTCAGCATCCCTGCCCCCATGTCTCCCTGTCACCTTGCTCAGTCTCTGTGGGGCGGAGGGTGGCAGCCACGTGCAACTCTCGCAGATGTTTTTCCCCCTTGGTATTTGCCTCCATATTTCAACACTGATTTATTAGCTTTAGACATCTCTCAACATAGATACTTTAGGTAGTATTTAGACATTATATAGCTTGTCTTTTTATCAGCTATAAGAGGCTCTGTAATGAGGCTCTCCCTTGTCTCTCCCTGCTTCCCCTCGTCCCTCTCCCAACAGTCACATCACAGAAATTGAGTCGATGCTTGTGCTCCCGTGAGCTAAACAACTGGATAACAGCTAAAGATGACTATGTTGCTTTTTGTTTTGTTTTTCACTGAATTAGTAATAGTGTTGCATATTATTTGCTAAATTTTATGTGTCCATTTTGGATTCTTCTTACCCTTCAACACTCTCTTAATACAATTTTCCACAGCATAAAATGTGTTATATGTGCAGACTCCGTGTTTTAAAATGACCGGCCTCCCTCCTGGAGCCCTATGTCGTCCTGAGCGAGGCTGGACTGCTCACTCTCTGCACTTGCTGTAAGGCTTCCAATCCGAAACTTCCTTCAATGCCATCCTAGAAACTCTTTGAAGCTCTTTCCTGTCTGAGACCCTACAAGTTTCTTTCTTTCATGGTTTACTCCCTTTGTTCCAGTGAAATGTATTTTCCAATAGTTTTTTTTTTAAGAAACGGTGCTTAAGAGAGAGTTTTGTTTTGTTTAGAAACATTGCATGTCTGAAAATGTCTTCATTCTAGTTTCATAATCGACAGACTTTTTTGACCGACTATGGAATTCAAAGTTAACAGCGATATTCCTTCAAAATTACAAGGCATTGTTCTCTTGTCCTCTAGGTTCTAACATTGTTGAGAAGCCTGATGATCCCCTTCTCATTTGAAGTCAATTTTAAAAATGTTTTTCTCCTGAAAGCTAGCAGGATCTTCTTTTTGTCCTCAGTGTTCTGAATATGCCTTGGTTTGGGTCTTTTATTAAATAATTGTGCTAGGATCTTTCATCTTCTCCAGTTCTGAGAAATTGTGTGTGTATTTGATAATTCTCTCCTTACCACCTCATCATCCCTACATCCTAGTTTTTCTCGGGAAAGATTTCTGGGTTGACCCTCTAATTCTCTTTTTCTTAAAATTTTATTTCTCGATTTGAGAGAGAGAAAAAAATATTAATTCATGTTCCACTTATTTATGCATTCATAGGTTGATTCTTGTATGTGCCCTGACCAAGGATTGAACCCACAACCTTGGTGTATCTAGATGACACTTTACTGAGCTATGTGGCTGGGACTAACCCTCTGATTTTCTTCTTCCTGTTGTCCATCATTTTTGGCTTCTTGTCCTACCTTCTGAAAATCTCCTTGACTTTATCTACCAACTCTTTCATTGAATTTTCTTTTTTTAGCAAGCATGCTTTTAATCAGCAAAGGCTCATCCTGATTCTTTAAGGTCCTTTTCATTTTTATTTTTACTTTTTAAATATATATGTTATTGATTATGATATTACAGTTGTCCCATTTCCCCCTTTTACTCCCCTCTGCTCTACACAAACCCTCCCATTCACATCCCTCACCCCTTAGTTCATATCCATGGGTCATACATATAAGTTCTTTGGCTTCTACATTCCCTATACTATTCTTAATCTCCCCCTGTCTATTTTATGCCTACCAATTATGATTCTTATTCCCTATACCTTTACCCCCATTCTTCCCCCTCCCTGCTGATAACCCTCCATGTGATCTCCATTTCTCTGATTCTGTTCCTGTTCTAGTTCTTCACTTAGTCTGTTTTGGTTTTGTTTTTGTTTTAGGTCTTCTTGTTGTGAGTTTCCTATCATTTTACGGTTCGTATTTTTTATCTTCTTTTTCTTAGACAAGTTCCTTTAACATTTCATATAATAAGGGATTGGTGATGATGAACTCCTTTAACTTGACCTTACCTGGGAAGCACTTTATCTGCCCTTACATTCTAAATGACAGCTTTGCTGGATATAGTGATCTTGGGTGTAGGTAGGTCCTTGCCTTTCATGAGTTTGAATACTTCTTTCCACCCGCTTCTTGCCTGTAAGGTTTCTTTTGAGAAATCAGCTGATAGTCTTATGGGAACTCCTTTCTAGATAACTGTCTCCTTTTCTCTTGCTGCTTTTAAGATTCTTTCCTTCTCTTTAATCTTGGGTAATGTGATTATGATGTGTCTTGGTGTGTGCTTCCTTGGGTCCAACTTCTTTGGGACTCTCTGAGCTTCTTGGACTTCCTGGATGTCTATTTCCTTTGCTGGATTGGGGAAGTTCTCCCTTCATTATGTTTTCAAATAAGTTTTCAATTTCTTGCTCTTCCTCTTCTCTTGGCACCCCTATGATTCAGATGTTGGAATGCTTAAAGTTGTCCTGGAGGTTCCTAAGCCTCCTCATTTTTCTGAATTCTTGTTTTTTCATTCCATTCTGGTTGAATGTTTCTTTCTTCCTTCTTCTCCAAATCGTTGATTTCAGTCATGATTTCCTTCCCATCACTGTTGGTTGCCTGTACATTTTCCTTTATTTTACTTTGCGTAGCCTTCACTTTTCCCCTATTTTGCAACCATACTCAACCATTTCTGTGAGCATCCTCATTACTAGTGTTTTGAACTGTGCACCTGATAGGTTGGCTATCTCTTCATTGCTTAGTTGTATTTTTTCTGGAGCTTTGATCTGTTCTTTCATTTGGGCCATATTTTTTTTTGTTTTGGGGTGTCCTGATATGTTGTATGGGCAGAGCCTTAAGTATTTGCCAGGGAGGGGGAACCTATTTTGCTGTGTTGTGGTGCTGTCTGTGGGAGAGGGGTCCAAGAGGAAACAGTGCTGCTTGTTCAGCTCTGCTGGATTTCAGTCACTTCCCCTGCTTCCCACCAGCAAATTGGGCCCTTCTGGTGCTGATTCTAGAGTGGGTGGTTTTGTGTACATTCTAGGACCCTGTTGGTCTCTCCAACGAACTCTCCTGTGAGTCTGGGAGTTTCTCCTGCTGCTGCAATCCCCACAGGTTTTTACAGCTGGAGGTTTTGAGGCTTTATTTCCCCTCACTGAAACCCTGGGTTGCATGGTCTGTCTTGGTCCCCAGTTGTTCCCCCTGGTTTATCCACTTGCAAATGTGGGACCGCCTAGGTCTGCCAGCCACCACCTTGCCTGGTCTGCCAGTCTCCACCTTGCTGCCTGTCTCTGCCCCTTCTACTGGTCTGGATGAATGTTTCTTCTTTAATTCCTTGGTTGTCAGACTTCCATAAAGTTCAATTTTCTGCCAGTTACAATTGGTTTTTGTTTTTAAACTTGTTGTTGTCCTTTTGGTTGTGCAAAGAGGCATAGTATGTCTACTTATGCCTCCATATTGGCCAGAAGTCTTAAGAAGATCCATTTTATACCAATCTTGTCTTGCATATTGGATGGTGACTTCTGTTTCTCGGAGGGATAGCGTGTTTATTTCTTGCATTGTCTGTTTCTCCAGAGTTCTTTTTCACTAGTTGGTTAGATGATTTGTTTTGGCTTTGTCTTTCACATTAAAGGCTTTCCTTGCACTTCAGGTGATCTTGACTGTGGTTCACATTTACAAATGAGGCAGAGATAGGGTTTTGTGCCTATGGGCTTCAGTATGGAGTCATTTAAAAAAAAAAAAAAAAAACCTTCAATCTTCACCCAATAACGTTTAGTAATTTTAGAGAGAGAGGAAGAGGGAAAGAGGCAGGGAGAGAAGGAGACAGAGAAAAATATCAATGTCAGAAACATTGATTGGCTACCTGCTGTATGCACCCCAAATGGGGACTGAACCCACAGTCTAGGTATGTGCCCTGACCAGGAATCGAATCCACAAACTTTTAATGCTCCAACCAACTAAGCCACACAGCCAGGGTTATGGAGTCAGTTTGAAGGTTCCTCCTGTCACTGACCTGCAGTAGTAAATAAGTATCTTGGAAGCTGAGCAGGGAAAAGGGGCTGGGAGTCTCCTAACTTAGTGTGCAGACTGACTTAATGTTTTCAGACTGTTCTTTGTCCTCCACTGTGGCTGGTGTTCTCATGTCTGGAATCTCTCTGCCTGTTTCTCTGTCTAACCCACCCCTTCTCACCCAGGGTTCCAATGACAATTAGGCCTGATCCATTCCACCGATAGGCATGAATTAACTTCGCTGCATCTAGAATGGTATTAATGCTGTACTAACCTTGGGAGAATTGAGAAAGTAATCAATCAGAAAGTGATCACTGCTCCACTCATTTTTTGCCGGGCTTAATTCTCTCATGGAGCACTGGTCAGGAAAAGCTATTTGAGAAATCATCTCCCTTTGGGGTGGAGGCGGCTGTGTCACAGTGCCATCCCAAAAGGACAGGAAAGTGTGAATCAGAAGGTTCCTCTGGTGGAAACCCCCTCCGCTGGTGACTTAAGGCTGTGGTGAGAGGCCAGGGGTGTTGCTGCTCTTTTGGGCCTGCTCTTGCTGTAGAGGTGGCCCAAGCTCCCAGACACCTGCTTGGGTTGCCTTAGTGTCTGTACCTGGGAGGACCTCAGCTTGTGAAGCCATCCACCAGGACCCTAAAAACTAGCTTGTTTAAATGTAAGGTTGCCTGTGACAATAGTAATTTCTTTCAGTAATTTGTGGTTACATCTGTGCTATCATTATGCAGTGAAATCAGAAAAAATTTTGGGGTGCTGGAGCCAAGAGCAGTGCTGTTTGGACAGTGCAGCCGTCAAGTAGGGAGGCTGAAGATCCCCCTCCCTGGGCAGGGCACCTTCCGCTTGCCTTCTCAGTGGCTCCCAGGCCACCTGCTTGACAGGCAGCTCCTTCCAAAGCTGCAAGGCAGGCTGTCCCCATACAGTGGTGGCTGCTCTTGTCCCTGGCACAGTGCCCATGACTTCGTTGGTGCAGGTACAGGGGCAGCCCCCCAAGTGCACACCTTCAGTTTCACACAGGGGCTGTGGCTGAGCCTTCAAGCCTGAAGTTTTTAACTCTGTGTATTTCTTTCCACTTTCCAAATGCTCAGTGGAGGAATCCTCAGAAGCGCCCCCGCCTCCACCCCGTGGGAAGGTCCCGCAAGCTCCTGAGAAGCCCCCACAGCTGACAGAGGTCCCCACGGAGCCATCTCATCCGGAGCTGACCCCTCCGCCACTGCCAAGGCCCAGTGCTCCCCCACCTCCTGAGGACCCTGGACAACAGCTGCACACGGACCAGCAGCCTGTTTTGCCCAAGAGACCCCAACAGCCACTGCCCCCACCAGTGTGGCCTGGCTGGACAGGGTTGCCCGGCTCCACTGGGGACTTTATGGAGACTGGCGAGGCTGGGCCTCCAGGGAGAATGGGCATGTCAGGGAGGGGCCTGCCCCACGGGGTGAATGGCCAGTCTGGGCAGGTGTCCATCCCTAGAACAGAAGGCTTCGCGGGAGCACCAGGTGAGACTCCATGGAGGTGCAGTCTTAGCTTCAGAGGCCTGCTGCAGGGGCTTTGAGGGTTCAGGGTTCAGCCTTCAGGGTGCAAGGTCCAAAACTTAGCTCTCTAAAGGCGCTGACATCCTGAGAGACCAGTTCATGCTAATTGAACCCCCAGAGCCTGGGGCCCCCCAGGGTCAGTGCAACAAGTTATACTTAGATTGCCCCATGGGCTGGAATACCTAGGCCCCAGGGGAAGCTCACTATCTTCCCAGTAGCAAGTGTCCCTGGGAAACCAAAGGTGTACTGGGAGCTTGTGTAGCAGCAGAGACAGCCACATGTCAGAGTAAGGAAGCTGGAAGGTTCTGTATCAAATCCCAGTGCTGTCATGACAAGCGTTGGGACCTGGGCCAGCCTCCCAACCTGAGGTTCAGCTCTGTCACCTGCAGAGTGAGGACAGCAATAGCACCTCAGGGAGCTTCTGTGAGGATGAGGGGAGAAAGCCTAGTTCGATGCTTGGCTAGAAGGTGCTCCATGCAGGTTGTGTCAGCTCCACTGGTGAGCAAGGGGGGGGGGGGGATGCTGTTGGGTAAGGGCAAGGGGAGAAGGAAAAAGGAGTGAGCATGTGTGGGACCCCTCACATCAATTTCTCATAGCTCTCCTGACAGCGCTGTGAAATTATTGGTTCTAGTTACAGATGAGGAAACTGAGGCTCAGGGCTATGACATGTAAACAATTTTCTAAGCAGTTCGTCTTCTATTAGTTTCATGTATCATGGATGATTATACACTGTTGGGCTATTGTCTGTCCATCCATGCATGCATCCATCCATGCATTCACCCAGCAATGCACCCATCCACCCACCTATCCATGCATCCATGTGACAAGCACTGCATCCAGCCTGCTGGAGGTGAAGCCTGTGAACAGACAAAGCTCCTAAGGGCAGGCATGGTTGTTGGCATATGTGAGTCTATTCAGTCTGTGGACTTATCTGCCCTGGCTTGATTGAGAAGCCCCAATTCCTCATCTTTTCCTCATACACCCTCATCCAACTACCCTCAGGGCATTCTTCCATGTCTGTGGATAAGTGGGCTAGTGAGGAAGCAGGTCCAGCAGGTGCAGCTGTTTCTGGGGAGGTGGCTTGGAGTGGGTGCCTTTGCTTTTTGTCTATTTAAAAAAAAAAAAAAAAAACAGTGTGAAGGGCAGGGAAAGAAAGAGGAGATATGAAACATGAGGTGCTGCTTAGGATTTTGTTTGATATTCCATTCCTATTTTGTTTTTCAGGATACCCCAAGTCACCTCCTGTAGCCTCCCCAGGTAGGTTTGCTAGGGGACCAGAACAGGAGGCCGGGTCTTCCTGGCAGCCTCTGCCCTGCGTGTCCTTCCTCCCTGCTTCGGGCTGTTAGAGCGGGTGGAGACTGCGCCCTGCCCTTCCCTGCTGCCAGCTGGGATCACGGCCTGGGTTGACTGCTGTGGGTGAGCCTCTCCCAGGTTTGCTTCCCAGAGAGGGTCAGAGCCATGCTGCGGATGGAGTTTTCCCCTGAGCACAATCCCAGCTCCTGGAGTTCCCTGAGAGGACCACTGAGTAGACCTAAGCCTGGTGTGGCCCTGAGCAGCTTCTTTGGGGTCCAGGTTTTATTGGTTCTTCAAGTAAGCTGCTCCCAAGACTATTCCCATTATCCACTCCTTGCCCTCCCCCCCACCACACACACAGCGTCTCTCACACACGTCTGCTGTCTGCTCCCGGCAAGTGCCTGACCAAACTGCCCAGCTCAGCTGTCTTTGCTGGGGATCTGATAGGGTGGACCGTCTGCCTCTTGGATGGTTTGTGTCCCTGGGTGCTTTACCAGTTGAAGGCAAAATAAAAAGGTGAGGCTGCCTCTCAGGACAGGCACACGGGCCTCAGCTTCCTAGGCCCCAACCCCACCTGCCTGTGAACACCCTTGTTGTCCTCTCTGTTCCAGGGGTTCCAGTGCCTTCTCTGGTGTCTTTCTCTGCGGGGCTCACCCAGAAGCCTTTCCCCAGTGATGGGGGCGTTGTCCTCTTTAACAAAGTGCTGGTCAATGATGGGGATGTGTATGACCCCAGCACCGGTAAGTCTTGAGGAGCGTGCTATCTGGGGCCCTGGGGTGGGGGAGCCACACTTGAGGAGATGCCCCTGCAGCTGCGGGCACCCGAGAGGGCAGTTGGCAATGTTACTAGTCCCTGTTGTGGGCTTTTGTGGAGAGCTTGCAGGCTGCAGGTGACTGGGTGTGCCGCGACACTTCCGGTCAGAGTAGCAGCCCTCAGCCCTTGCCACGGGAATCATCCATGTGACTGATGGTTAGAAAGGCTCTCCCAGCTGAAGCTGTGGACAGGCTCCTTTTCTCAGTATGTCATCCTCACACCCTGGGCCAGGCCAGGCCAGAGACACCCTGCCTCCTTCAGGAAGAAGCTGTGGTTTATGAACAGAGACAAAAGAGGGACGTTCCCTCCAGGAGGGTGACCCTGCGTGGAGGGTCTCCTGCTCTGAAACAGAAGCACTGTGGCTGCCTGGATCTGCTGGTGGCACCCGGGCTGTCCCTCAGCCCCTGAGAGTAGAGGAGACAGGTCACTGTAGGATACTGCTGCTCAGGCTTCCTCCTTCCCGCCAGCCCACACCGGAGCCTTGGCTTCTGTCCTCAGGGGCCGACACGGCATCTGGTCTCCAGTGTAAAGGGAAGGCCAGTCAGTCAGGGCACCTACCACCTGGCCCGCTGATGTTGCCCATTGGCAGCCCCGGGGGAAGAACAGCTCCGGCCTGCCTGGGGCCATTCGGCGCATAGCCCAAGGCAGATGCTGAGGCCCCAAACAGCCTGGGGGGTCCTTCTCCGAGGAACTTGGAGACCTCTGACAAGAGGCCAGTCTGTCAAGTGCCCCAGAATGAGGGGCCCACGCAGGTCCTCCCAGGGGCTGTGTGTGTGTAATGGCTGATGGATTTCCAGGAGACTATTGGGAGATGGAATTGAGTTCCTTCTGGGCAGATTTTAGCCATCAATGCCATGTTTGCTCTGCTAGCAGGCTAAATCCCACCTGTTGTTAGGACAGTGCTAGGGAGCGTAACAGTCATGTGCAGAACCTGGAAAAGCGGAACTCCGGGTCCTCCAGGCTGACTGGAGAGACGTTTAGGACCCTGCGTTTCTAAGCCGCTCCTGAGGCTCAGAGGCAGGCAGGCCAGGGAGCGAGTAGTGCCCCTTTGCTCTCAAGTCAAATACAGCCTCCACCAGGGCCCCCACTCATGCTGCTGTGGTGGTGGGGACAGCTTGTCTACTCCAGCAGGTCAAGGGATCCCTGCAAGCAGGAATGGTGACCCACACTTCTCCCACAATGTCCAGCTCAGAACATCTCTTCAGTTGAGCAGGTCTTCAGTAAAGGGAGTTCTGGGTGACCCTGAGGGAACACAAAAGCCGGGGCCCAGAGTGCCGGGGCTGGGTCTGTCCTTATGACCCAGGGACCTCCATTCTGTCACCTCTTGGCCTGTGGTCCATGTTTCAAGTGTGTTCTCCCCGGAGCCCAGGAAAAGTGGCTGCTATTGGCAGCATTTCATGTGGGCTCTGACTCTTCTGGCTGTGGGGCCACCTACAGCTGCTTTGCAGTGGGTACATCTACAAACCTTATTTCCTCTTCCCCATGCTGCCTCCACGCCTCCGACTACCACTGCCTGACCCAGGACCTGTGGATCTTTGGTGAAGTGAAAGTCCTCTCACTTCTACCTGTGAATGGATGACACCTGTATAATGGTCCAGTGCAGGGAAACTGGCTCCTCCCTGGGAGGAGAGCTGGTCATGGTTTTCCCTGCGTTGCGACATGCTTTATGGGATTTGGGGGGTCCTGCCCCCTCAGGAGGCAACTCAGGCGTTTGCGTATATTGCACCCAGCAGCCAAGCTGTGAGGTTTTTTCTGTATTGGCTTTGGGGTACTTTTAGTGGAGAAAATTCCCAAGAGGCAACCAGGATCTGGATACCTAGTGCCTCCCCACTGTTATCTCCACTGAGTGGGGAGCAGGCCAGGGGCGGGGCCTCAGCCCTGCAGCTTTGCCAAGCACAGGCTGTGCACCTGGCACTGCAAAGGCTGGTGGATCCAGTGGCTGGAAATGTTAGAGGGACTGAGCTCTCTTCCAACAAGGCCAGATGGTTCTCTCTGCACCGTGCACAGCACTAGTTTCTCCTGGGGCTGCTCTGAGTGCGGGTGAGGTATATTAATTATACCAAGTGCTGGGGGTTTTGCAATATTTGTCCTCTTCTGAATGTGACAAGCATTGGACAGGGGGTCTTGCAATGACTGGGTTGGTGGCAGAGTGGTTCATGCTAAGGGGGGTCATCGGGTGATTGTGGGCAGGCTCTCCCCCACACGAATTGATACCTGTTGCAAAGGGCTGTGATGGTGTCACATGAGCATGGGTGTCTGCCTTCTTCCTCCCAGGGATCTTCACAGCTCCATATGACGGGCGCTACCTGATCACGGCCACCCTTACTCCTGAGAGGGATGCATACGTGGAGGCTGTCCTGTCGGTGTCCAACGCCAGCGTGGCCCAGCTGCATACAGCTGGCTACAGGAGAGAATTCTTGGAGTACCACCAGCCCCATGGGGCCTTGCACACTTGCGGGGGCCCAGGAGCGTTCCACCTCGTTGTGCACTTGAAGGCAGGGGATGGCGTCAACATCGTGGTGACTGGGGGCAGGCTGGCTCACACAGACTTTGATGAAATGTACTCCACATTTAGTGGCGTTTTCTTATACCCTTTCCTTTCCCACCTCTAGGACAGTGGGAAAACGTAAGGGGAGAGTTGTGAGACCTGGAAAGCTTTAATATATTCACTTTATGTATGTAACTGGAGCACTGGTCTAGTTTTGCCGACATTCCACCACACCTCAGAGATCCCAGAGGGCAGCAAGGAGTGAAACACGTGGTCTTCTGTCTCTCACAGGCCCGCTGAAGAGTTGGACAAGCCCCTCCCTATAAGCCAGGTTCTCCCCTGCATTTCTCAACTCCCATCTCTGCCTTTGCCCCGTGGGGCCTGAGCTCAGCCTCCAAGGTGCTGCCCTGTAGGCCTAGGCCGTAGGATCACATCCTGCTGACCAAGAAGGGGAGAGCTGCTGGCTGCAGGTCTGAGGCAGCGGGCTGGCCAAAACCGGTACCTGTGGCTACAGTCTTTACCAGGGAGCAAGTCGTCACCAAATGTCTTTGTGTTTATTTATACTGCATGCCGGAGAGAAGTTTAAACACTGAAGTGGCACATGCCACCACAGAGAGACCTGGAGTTTACAGTCTGGGCTGTCCCAGGTTTGGCTCACCATTGCTCACCCGGGCCTCTGCCCGGCCATGAAGAGATCCGAGAGAGACTGTTTGTGTAGCTTGTTGGGCTCCTTGAATGACATGTACGATTTAAGTGCAAAGACAGGGGGTGTCAATAAAGATGTAAAACCACTAAAACACTTCAAGTTACTTAAATCTGGTTCCTTATGGATTGAGAGTTGTTGCTACAAAGCAAACTGTAGAAGGGTAATTGAGTTTTTTGATGGCTATAGAAAGTAAGCTTGAATAAATTCATCTCCACCATTTAACTTACCCCTCAGCATTCCCAGATGTATACTTTGTTCTTTTTTTTACTGGTAAAGACAGACCAGATGTGCTTGGAGGGCAGGGCCCCCATGCAGCTGAAGTGGGCGCCTCCTCCAGCGGATGCTGAGAATTCACATCTAATTAGCAGCTGCCCGAGCTAATGAGCTAAGGAGATTGTTGGCTGCCCGGCTCGCACAGATGTGGCTTTAAGAACTCACGGGTTCCCAGGCAACAAGAGGCCCAACACAAAGTTGAGCACACGCTGAAAGCTGAGATCATCCGAGAAAAGGAGGCATCTTCCCATGGAGAGCACGCTCTGTTCCCGGGAAGCCCAGGCACCTCATGCCCTCACCAGCAGCTGCAGAAACCTCTAGGCACACCAGACTTTAGCTCCAGGTGGTCTCTGCTCATCAGGTTGGTAAAATCCGCTGGTCAGCAAAGTGCCAGTAGGGGAGGCAAGTGCCCTAGAGCCCCAGGAAAGATGTGGAGCACAGACAAGTTTCTTTGGCCTGAATCAAGCCACCAAATCCTCTCATGCTGTAAAAATTGCTTTGAGTTTCCAGGGCTGCTTGCCAGTGAGATTATAGAGTGGCCTCTAGACACTGCAGAGGGGAGCCTTTTTCCTCACCTCCCACCCCCAGGCAAGGCAGAAGTGACCAAGGACCTGAGGGTTTGCTGTTTCAGGATTTTAAAGTCTGGGCTTCTGTCCAGGAGCATGGGGGAGAGTGGCATTCTCATCCCATCTCTCCAGCTGAGGAACTGGCTAAAAGTGGCTGTCAGAGTATCACTGGCTTTCTAGAAATGACTCATGGAAAAAACCCCAGTGAAATGGAGCATGTTCAGGAAAACCCAGTTGGCGCACACATGCTTCTGCCCTCTCTCTCACAATCCCTTGTAAAGACCTTAACCTGGTGCCAAAGAGGATAAATGTGCAATAGTCGGAAAGGCAGGGCTGTTCAGAGCAACAAGTAACATTTGGTCTTCCCCTCTCGGTGCATTCTGACTCATTCAGTGAAAGAAGGTGCAGTTCGGCTTTGTGTGTCCAAGATATGCAAAACAGACTAAGTCTAGTCACAGCAGGTCAAGATGAAATAAGAGGAAAGCCGAATCGTGGTCCATTTAGGAGACAGCATCTTTCAAAAGGGAAAGGCTGAGAGAATGCAAGGTCACCTCAGCTGGAGACTATGGGGGCTCTGGAGCAGCCCCTCCCAGAAAGCAACAGTGCTAAACTGTGTGCCTGTGAGTGAGATGTATGAACCAAGCCCTCGGACTTAATCAGGCACAGGGTTACTACCTTCTGAAGTAAAGAAGTGGTTGCTGAAGAAAAGCTCAAGAGTACTTCTTAAGGTAAGCAGAGAAAGGACTGGGACATTCTTCTTCCCTGCATGAAACTTTACAAATGGCCACATTTAAATGATGGAAGAAAAACAACCACCCAGAATGATCCCAGCAATAAAGAATGCAAATCAATGCAAATTGCATTTGAAATTAGTTCCATGTTAGCACATTAATCTAGCTTTCTCAATGACCAACTATTTTTCACAACTCATTTGTAGCTGGAAAGGATCGGGGTATTTGTGATCAGAGAGACATCAAAGACTGTGCTGGTCTATTTGAAACGTGCCTCTGCATATACCCACATCCACTTTCTAAGCATATATATATGTGTCTTCCCCATATTGCCCTACCAAAGGGAAGTATACATGCAAACTCCCAGGGGTGCGGAGTGCAGCAGAAGGAAGCTGCAGTTGAGACAGGCCTTCTGAACACAGGGATGGAGCCATGCTGCTCCTCCCTGAAGTGCATGAAGCCATTTGGGGTAAAATGCCATTGCCTTTATAATTAACCTTCCAGTCTGAGCTCTTCCTTTGTCTTTCCCAAAGTACACCCCACACCCAAGAGCCCTGGTTCCCTCTCCCCTGACCTCTCACCCAGCCATGGCATGGCACAGCATGGAATGAGAGCTCTCCATACTTGAAGGCATACTCTCAAGGAGGACTTTAGGGATTCAACATGTTCAGCATATGCTGCATCTGGCAGGGCCCAGCGATCCAAGGGAATAAAAAGATGCTCATTTAAATAGTATGTGGGATATGGTTTTTGATCCAAGTTCACTTTGACTCTCCTAAGCTAATTAAAACATCAGGATTGCTAAGTAGTGCTCACACCAAGGAAGGGTTTAAGGAAAGGTGGGATGGCTGTGAGCAGGGCCCTCAGGGACCCTTACAGGGCTGAGGGGTGGAATGGAAACAGCCTAGAGGACTCCAGTGAGAACACACCAGAAATCTCTCTCTCTCTCACACACACACACACACACACACACACGAATGAATCACTCCCTGGCATAACCTACAAAGGAAGAGGTTAGTCCCTGAGGGTGTAGCCTCACTTGTGGAGTCAGGTTTTATCAAAATAAGCACCAAAAAGAAGTCTTTTCTGTAGACATATTTAAGTGTCAGCAAAGATCAAAATGCTAATTTATGGAAATTAACATTTTCTGGCAAGAGTACAGAGAAGAGGGTTTAAATATCCTCTGAAGGAAAGAGTCAAATGCATTCAGTTTATGTTTGTTTATTGTTGTAACATTTTGTTTTGAACATCAAACACGGCACCAAAATATGAGCCATTTATCTTAGGACAATGGTCTTTGCCATAACTAAGAGTCCTAGACTGATGTTTACAATTAATTTACGACAACTTGAAACTTAATGGTGACACTGCCGTCTAAAAATCAAATATTTTACCATAGAGTGTAATTATTCATAAGAACTAAGTTTTCCCCTCCCTTTCCTACCTCTGAGCCAAGACACAGTCTTCACCTGGAAAGAGCGCTTACGTGAAACAAAACCTCAATTTTTAGCTACTTTCATTAAACCCGGCATGCTCTAAAAATGGGAAAATAAGACCTCCTAAATATGATGATATTGAAAAGATGTTAAAATTTCCTGGAAAAGTCTGCTTTCACCAACTTGCAAAAAGAGAAAGAGTTGACTTCTTATTTATCTGTCAAAGGTCTTGCCTGCACTTTCAAGAACACACTGTGGAAAGGCTGTGTGTGGTCTTACAGGTAAAAAGCATTGTACTTCCAGTCATCTACTGGCTGTTGTTCTTCAGCTGTTCTCCCTGTGACTGTTAGCAGCTTTCATTTCAGGACATCACAGTAGTTAAGTTTTTTGTTTTTCCAGTTGAAAACTATGCAGATGTGTTTCAGCACAGCAAACGTGGGACTCACACACACAGCGGCAGGGCACGCTGCAGGCCCACACGTGCACTTCCTAACGCCTCAGAGGATGCAGATGTTGATGCCAGAGCTACATGAGCTTTAACATACCCATCAAGGCAGATGCTGAAGTCAGGTTGAGCTGGAAAGAAGGAAAGGGGCCAACCCATGGCCATTTCACCAGAGAAGCAACCGAGAGAATGACTCAGAAGAGCCCACTCGCCTGCAGTCTACCCACGATACCATCCATCACCAAAAGCAGCGTGAGGCTCACGCTTCTTCATTCACTCACCATCGTAAGAGTCTGTGTACAAACACACTCAAGGGCATCTCTCTTTCACAGAAAGAACACGTCATTTGTACCAAATGGCAATGGGTTTTCAGCACAAACTTAATACTTTCATAACACTATAGCAATAGTAATCACCTACTTTTCAGCAGGAGGGGCTCCTTTAAATAAGGAAAAAGATTCATCAATTAGTGTAGTACCCACTGGATCAATCTGCAGGGAAGTGACAAAGTTGTGCTTATGGACAATGGGACAAAGGAACCAGCTGCCCTCAGCAGAGGGCTGGGAGCCACAGGCTCCCAGGTTGAACCTTCTAAGGCGGCCCACATGTCCAGAGAAAAAGAAACTGTCTAGTCAAAAACTCTTTAAAGGACTACAGATGGTGGACATTAAGAGTTTCCATACTGTACATGTGCAAGGAGGCCCAACTAGGTTCAGATTAAGTACATAAAGCTTATGTTCTTCTAAAGCAAACACAGTTGAGGACACACTGATGGCATCTATGAGATCAAGTAACTGCATGGCCATTCATTCTACTGGGAATTTAATTCAGTAACTGGGCAGAACTTCATACAAACATAACCTAATTTCCTAACCTACTGTACATAAATAAATTCATTGAACAATTAGACCTTGACCTATTTAAGGTGCGAAGGTCTGCACTGGAGGAAGTGTGTGCCTTCAGGTTCCACCACTGAGAAGCGCCCTCAAGGGCCTTCATCACTGTTTCCACATTCAACTGCACCAGAGAAGCAGCTGAGCTACGTCAGGGACTTTCAAGTCTCCAATCTGGACAAATAACCACCCCCATTTCTCCATTTTTACATTAGTATTCTCTGGGTGGAGAAAACTAAAACAAGGAGAGCCCCCAGTACAAGTGCGGGGGAAAACATGTGGAAATGAAAACCATCCTGAGTGGGGCGGTGCCTGGACCTGCAGCGCCCCCTCTGCTCCGGAACTCGGCTCACTGCTTTCTCACCCACAGAGGCCTGTGGCCACTTTTGGTCCCCTGAACGCTTCCTAACAGTTCTTTAGACTTTAGTACTGACTCGATTGTCAACACCCACCCTCACCTCTCGGGGATCTCTTAGCTTTCGAGACAGAAGCCTTCCCTGGTGCTGTCTGCTCAGACCATGGCACGAGCTCACTACAACCAGGCCGAGAAACAGGGGTCGCAGGACCGAGAAAAGGACCCCCCCTCCCCAGGAGCCATCACAAGTGCACAGCTGCACCTGCAAGGCTTTCCTGAAGCCAGAGCTCTCCTTTGCTGTTTAACCTACTCCCACTGTTGTTAGTCCTGTTCTTACAGACATCAAATATCTCTCTCAAGTTCCTCTGGCTAGGTTCAAGACAGAAGGTGATCTAAGGGGCTTCTCCTCGCCAGGAGCCCACATCTGCAGGGTGAGATGAGCGGCCCTGGGCTACTGCCCCAGCAGCCATCCCATTTTGGTGTAGCAGGGGAGGAGGAGCCCACAGAGGAAAAGTGAGCAGGCAGTTTGAATCAACATCATTAACGGGACCTAAAGCAGTTCAGTGGACCCCGATCCCTTAATAAAGCCCTGGTTTTAGACAGAAACACTTTGAATTGCCCAGTGGAAATTATAACACTTTACTTTGTGCAATATTTTGGTCCACTCTTAGTTTCTTTTTTCTTCCTTTTAAATGGTTTCCTTCCTTTATGCAGTTGAAGGAACACCCGGCACACAACTTGACACAGAATGTGTGAGAGAACCAGCTGGTGACAGGAGCTCAGGCCTCCAACCTCAGGTCCGAACTCCTCTCACTTCTCCTGCTGGGGACTGGGCTGCAACCCTGCCAAGCTGGAAGGGTGAAGGAGATGGCAGCTCCTGCTCCAGGAGCTCTCCTTGGCCCTGCTGTTGCCTAGCTGTCAACACCAGTCTTGCATGGGCCTGAGGCGAGGACGGGAGCCCAGTGTCCTCTGTCCAGCAGAAGTGCTGCTCACCTTCTGTAGCTGCAAGGTGAGAGACTGAGGACCTCCCGGAGGAGCTGCCTCAGGCCAGGTCATCCAGGTCCACTTTGGGGATTGGATCTCGCCAGTAGCAGAAGGAGCTGAACTCTGGGCACGGAAAGGCAGAATTCTGTTCCTTATTGAGAAGCGGGAATACATGCTCCACGAGTTCACTCAGTCTGTGATACCTAGGAGAAGGAATCAGGGAAGAAAAGCACAAATGGTTACTGTGAGGTTGATCTAAGAGCACAAGGCTGCAGTTGTAAAGCTAGTTATTCAGATTCCTCAGATGGGTAGGATCAGAGATAGGTCTTCATTCCTTCCCAGGCACAGACTTCCTCTTCCAAGTCTAGGAGAATCAGTGAAAGCCTCCACAGGCAGGTGCAGTTTTGATACTTTGAGCGAGGCCTGATCTTTAGTACCCATCTGTCTCCAGTGGCTGCAGGGAATTAGGCTGAAAAATGGAAACATACTTACGATGACTTGTTTCCTTTGGTCCTTTCTTGTATTAATTCACCTTTGGGGTTCACGGTGAATATTCTGCAGTCTGGAACTCCAACTTGTGTGTAAGCATAGACATCCTGGAGAGGAAAACATCAAGCAGGGAGATCAGAGGGAGAAGAAACCAGGAGCTGCTTCTCCGGTCCCGTGAGCCGCAATTGCACAGACAGAAGACTGTCAATGGAAAACATGCAGAGCCGGGCACCATGCAACTCTGCCACTGAAACTGAGCTTTACACAAACCCGAACAAAAAGTGGAGCCAAACTCAGACTGTGCTGGGAGGCAGAACATATGAGCACCAAGGAGATGCTGGGGGTGCCCCAGAGCAACAGCAAGAGCAAGAGGGGCCCTACTGCCTGCCAGAGGTGCAGCCCCTTCTTCATGTCTGGCATCTGGGGGCCCCTCCAAGGGCACAACTTAGGACCACTTAAAAGGTGAATCAGAACCACCTGAGGAAACAGGAATTGAAGACACAGAAATAAAGAGAAAGTGCCCTTCATCATATGAGATTCTGGGGGCAGATCTCTATCAACAGGATCTCCCCGATTACTCCAAGAAATGTGGATAAATTTCTTCAGATAAAGTGAAAACCTATTTAGCAGAACAGGCATTCATTTTGCCTATAAAATTCACTTGAGAATCATGACATGGCTACATGCTGAGTGTTACATTTCTTTCAATTTTACCCACCACATCAGAATGTGTGGCCTGAAGGAGACACTTACATTCGGACGGTTCCCAAAGGCAGCATAGAAGGGCTGTTTACATGGCGCAAACAGGTTCTTGATATCATTTAGACATTCAATTTTGAATTTTTCTGGTTTCTTTTCTATCACTTCCCTAGGGGGGAGGAAAAGAATCAAATACAGTCACCAAATTCAAAATGGCAGTTCTCCCTGATGTATAGTCCCGAAAAATTTTAGTGCTCACAACCACCCAATTTTTTAAATCCGTAGTAACTAGTATCTTTTTCTCCTTCACTCCCAGTAAATGTGATGACTAAGAAAATTTGATGGGGTTTGAGGAAAGAGAAAATGACCACTCCTAGAACTTGACCTTTTTTGACCACACTCAACGCAGACCAGGTGAGCTGTGACTTAGAATGCTATGGGGGAGCCAAAGACATGAAAAAGAAGCCCTGAAACAACAAGATACGAACCCTTCCAACGAGCCTGACACCCAGCCTCACATACGGTCCATCCAGGCCACAGCACCCCTCCCATGCAATCAGAAGGGCTGCCTGCCGGAAGGTACCTGTGGAAGGCGGAGAACAAGCTGCTGGGCGACAGCATCAAAGGGCCCCGGGGCAAGATCGTGCCCTTGTCATTGACCCAGTGCAGGTAACCACGGGTCATGTCAGCCATGCCAATGGCACGAGCAGAGCAGTACAGAAACTTGTAGCCATTCCTGAAAGAGAATGTGTCCTATTAGCCTACCGTACTTTGGCTAAAGGTGGGGGGAAAAAAGCACTTTTCTTATAAAAGATCCAAGTAAAGATGGTCTCATTTACAGTGAAAATCAAATTCTTGAATTTAGCAGGAAAATGGGATGATAAAGATTTCACCTCTCCATGGAAAAAGCCATGGGGAAAAATTATGCAATTCGGGATTATGCTAAATTTATGATTTAATGTATCTTCAGCATCCAGTCCATGAAAGGCAGCTTACAGAACAGACAAAAATCTTGGACTATCTTTAAATTGTCTGTTATAAAGGAAAGATACAAAAGATCTTACTTAACAAAGAGAATTTGCAGAAGATATACCAATCTGTAAACCAAGGAGGAAAATTATATCTGGGTAACTGACACTATTTTTATATTAGGGCATTTCGACTACTGTTTAAGACACTGTAATTTTTCAAATCAATTTAACTCATGTGTATTAGGGTCCCACAAAGGCCATGGCACTGTGTTCTCTGCTGCACTAGCACAGAAGACCCCACGGGTGAAATGCTTCCCCCGTGCATGCGCGCATTACCTCCTCAAAGAAATGCCCAGTTTAAAAGTACCTAAGTAACCCACAAGTATCCAATCCATAAACCAAAAATGAAAATCAGTTCTTGTTAAGTTACGGCTAAAATCCCAATTCTAGCTGATCTATAAATATAGGTACTGCCTAAAATTTATAGCACGGAGAGAATGAGATGATGTATGTTGGCTACCACTTTTCTTTGCTTGAGGCTCTAAGAAAGGAGTGGGAAGTAACAATGGGAATAGCTGGTTCATAAACACACACCACTGCTATTTTTTGATAGATCTCAATCACAGCAAAATTCTAGTTCACTAGAGTACATTAGCAGGTGGGGGAGGAGACCTACTCGTTGATGGCGTGGTAGAGCTTCGCAATACCCTGATGAGTCCAGTCTTTACCTAGCTGTGGAAGAATCTGTCCCAAGGCATCAGACCTAAGAGGGCAGAAGTAGGAAAAGATATTAGGAATCAAGCACTTAACACCCAAGCGTTTTCTTTTTAGTTATATACCAGCCGCTGAAAAACACTGGGTGGAGGGTCGGGACAATCTACAGGGCAATTTGCAGCGAGGCAGTCTCCTGCAAATATACCTACCAAGAGTACTCTGAAAACAGAATCAGACACAAGAGCCAGCTATTCATTTTCAGAGATAATTTATAACTGCATGCCCTCTTTTTCTCCTCCTTAATCTCAACAGCTTCTTGGCTGTTTTTTTTTTTAAATGCCAACATTTGGAGACCAAGTAACTAAATCTTTCGGAAAGTTATTTTCAACATTACATTTGCATGGCTCCACCTATCTCCTCCATCCATATAATGACCCTGTGTGGACTGCACTCAGAATGCCTCAGTGTATATAGTTTACAAAGCATTCCGACGATGGCTGCGGGCTGGGTGCCTGCTGAGGGAATCCCCTCCCCTCCCCTCCCAGACCGCACGCTGGTCTGTGCTTCCTCTCCCTGCCACCCAAGAGCTCCTGCTTACTTGGTGATTGTTCCATCTATATCGGAAATGATAATCTTGTCATTCCAGTTCCATAAGTAAATGGTCCCTGCGCAGCGGCAGGTACCTTGATACTGGGTTGTAATACTAAACACGACATCATTTGGACCATCTTGGAGCTTCAGTTTTGCCTTTTATAAAGAGTAGAAGAATAAAGAAAACCATAGGGGCAAAATTTTAAAAACTGATGGAATTACATGCAACAATCAAAAGTTACATTTTCCAATAATATGTAGTCACTGAAAGATTGCCTGAAACATAATGTTAAGTGAAAAGGAACCTAATCTCCAAAATATATAAACATACATATGTGTGTATGAATAAAGAATGAGAGAAATATATTAATAACTGAAATGAAAAAATATCAGCTGGAAACAGAGTTTGGAAAAGAGTCTAAATGTCTGAAAAACAACGGTGTCGGCCATGCTACCACAGGCCTGGCCCAGTGCTGCGCTCGTGGCTCACTGACTGTGCTGGGCCTGGGGAGCTGCTGCCTGAACAGGTTTGGGGTTCCAAGAGACTTTTCTGATCCCCCAAACAAAAAGCCTCTCTGCTCCACCTCCATACCTAAGACTGGGGACACAGCAAAACCATTTCACAACGAAAACAGGTGAAAAGCCAGGGAGTGAAAATGAATAGGAAAGGGGAAATTATGTCTAAATAAGAAAACATTATTCCTCTATTACTGTGCTCTCAAGAGATAGTGGGCGACCCAGGGGTGAGCTAGCTGTGTAAGATTCATGGGGAAGCAAGTTAAAAATACAGGTTCCTCAGCTCAATCCCGGAAACTGAGGTGGGAGGTTAGGGGTGATGGAGGAAGTTATGTCCTAGGTTCCCCAGGTGATCCTGGTGGTCCCCAGAGGTGGACATTTATATGACCACAAATTGTGTTGTGTGTGTAAAGCTTGGGATCGAGTGGACAGAGGAAGTAGGCCAACGTACACAGTCACTAAGATGATCTGACCAGACCCACGTGAACACACGCTACTCACGATCTGGTCTGAGGAGAGGCGGAGAGACTTCTTGTAAGAGGTTGTGCTGCTGTGGCTCGAGGGCTCCATGGGGATGGGGTCCATTTTGATTGATTCTTCAATCTCCTGGGACCCCTCATCACTGGATGAGTCATCCTCTGCCGGCCTGTTCAACATCAACCCAGTCACTGAAGAGGCAGTAAGCTGTCTTACTGATAAGAGCTTTGCATTTAGGAGCAAGGGAAGAAAGAGAACCTCACTCCATTCTAGAAATGGGAACAGTTTTTCCCTCTGCTGCTCTCCCACATCCTGCTTCCATGCCTGGATGTTCATTCATGAAGGGCTAATGCCGCCTTCTCCCTCCCTCTTATGATTAGTCAGGGGTTACTTTCTGGCTATGACTGGGCATTTTCTGCTATGACCAATGAGTGCTAATTGTTGAAGGAGATATGTATATTTCAAAGGTAAGAAAACATAATTGCTTATATTTGTTTAAAAAAAAACAAGAAAGATTTTCTACACTCTGCTTAAGAGAAGAGGGAAAAGAGCAGTAAGAATCTACCATCACATGGACTACTTAACTGAAGAGGGAAGGACGGAAGAAAGAGTATGACTGGGGAAAGTACACACTGGCAGAAAGAGTGGGGTATAGGTGGCACTTCCTCTAAGGGCCAGCCGATCTGAATGTCCAAAGGGGTGCTCCTTCTTCCAAGGCTGAGTCAGACCCACACCGAACTCTGAGATTGTCTTCATTATCTCCCCTTTTGTGCCTTCCAGGAAGTCAGGAAGCAGGGCCACCAAGGACAGCCCATCTTAGGGCTCCTCAATGCTCCGCCTTCCTAAAGGCCTATATTTATTTCACAGGCATCTGATTCCATGGCTCCATCATGGGAGGAGCAGTAATAAATACATTTACTCTTCAAAACAAATGATATTTTTTAGAAAGGCAGAAGTTATCATTTCCTACCTGAGTGGCAAAAGCAAGCCACTTACTTATGTATGGCTATAGGAGAAAGATATTTCTGACTAAGAGTTAAATAAAATTGCCAGAATCAACTTGAATGCAATGACAAAAGCAGGGGTGGCTTAAATGCTATGAGCGTGGAGGAAGAACAGGATGCCCACCTGCCACCGGCTGGCTCCTTTGTACTTGACGGAAGGTCACTGGTGGGCAGCACCTCAGATTTCCCTTCCTTAGCCTCTGGCAGCTAAAAAGGCAAGATGATAACGGTAAAGTGCAGCTTTGCCTCCTACTGACAAACAAAGATTCATCAATGGTCCTTGCCAGGAATGAACAAAACTGCTTTCTGAATCCACAACTTTAAAATGCTCAAGAAAACAGACTTTCTCTAGTTTGAGCCAAAGGACGGAAACCTGAGACGGAAGACACAAGCTGCTACACAAAAGCTGTCACTACAAAGCCAGAAGAAAAAATTTTTAAAAGACTACCATGTCAAGTCACAAAATACAATACAAGTGGTCCACACGCATTAGGTCCACAGCAGAGACACCAGGTTTACAGAACAGAAGTGACTGATGCTGCAACCTCCTGTGTAGGAGGGTAACAAGCTCTTGCTCCCTCTGGAAGGTAACGCAGCCAAGTGGAAAGAGCACAGGTGTTAGAACTGAACTCAAGGCCAAACCCTAGCTCAGTCTCTTACCAGTCAAGGCACTTCACCTCTTCATGCCCCAGTTTCCTTACCCATATACAATGGGAGCTCAAACATCTTATACTTTCGGGCTATTGTAAAGGAAAAGGGGTAGGTAATATACGTAAAGTACCTAGCCTAGTACCTGCACATAGCAACCGTTCAAACTTGGTGACTATTACTGTAAAAGAGTATTAATATAGCCCAAATGGACTTTTTTGGTGCTTGGCAAAGAGTTTTTTTAATAAATAGAAGATTCACTTCTTTTTGCCTCATGGAAAGGATACCCCCAAGATAGTTACCTGTTTGGTCATGCTTTCTCTTTTACGCCAAAACCACCAGCGACCGGATTTCTTTGGCATCTTATCTTTGACCCAGGACTCAACTGTGGCCTAGAAACAATCAACTTGGGGTTAGTCTAGCAATCTGTCTGTCACAAAGTATCTGATTACCTTCTACCACTAGCCTGCAGAACAGTGCCTTATCATGAAGTATGAGCAATGATCTCCACACCTCCCATACTCTCGAGTTTTTAACACCTGAAAGATGACCAGTGTCCTCTTTCACGGCAGCCTGGCTTCCTGGCAGATCTGTGGCATGAGACCGAGTGGTCAGACTACATAGGAGCTGGCAGGTGGGGCTGCTCTTATGTCTCTATGCTTGGAAAATGTGGCTCTCCTGAGTCCTAAGGACCAAGTAGGCCAATGATGTCTTTGTGCAGGACAGATGCAAAGCAACCTTCAGGTCTACAAAGTAAGTTTATTAGCTACAATTTGACAAACACACTGATGTCATGCTTCTGGTAGCCGCATCATCCTTTTCTTGCTGGTTCTTTCCATATTGACGAGAGAAAATTTTCTTCATTCATTCTGTATTTAGCAATTAGTAAAATCTCTAAACTTTTACACACACTCAAAAACCAGTAAAAATATCTAGTAAAAATGACAAACATGTGACAGCCCAGCTAATTTCCTAGATTTTGGGCAGAAGACCATTTGAGTGGGCCCATAGAACTCTTTGAATTGTTTATAGTATTAAATAAAACTTTGAAAAGTACCCAGTTCAGAAATATGCACATATGGATTTTTCTAAGTACTATATGCTACAGATACTCATGAAAAGGCAACAAATGTCAGATTATCCCACCTTAGGCAAACTCTTCTGGAACACTTGCAAGCTAAGGATCATGGGAGCAGCCAAAGCCCAGTTATAGTAACTGTCAGAAATAAAAATTGTGTAAAATCATTACACAGAATGAGGAATGAGGGATAATAGGCTAGGGAGGGAGGGGAAAAAAGAGGTAGGAAGAAGGGAGGAGAAAAATAAAGAAATAATATAAAATTTCTTATTCTTTTCAGTAAAAAAATAATCAGCTAAATTTTGTTGTCACACAAATAGTCTTTGCTCCAGGCCAAATTTCTCTGAACAGAGAAGAAAAATCTACCACACAGAATAACATTTTAATATCTCACTTAAAAATGAAGCTAAAGCTTCACTTTCATTGTAAAGTCATTGCCCGTTAGCTCGTTTATACAAAAGAACATTTTCTGTAGCAAGAAAAACTGTAATAGTTAAAAAGAGCACTTGGGAAAAAACCATGCAAGAGTAACAATTACAAAAGCAAGAATATTTACCGGTTATATATCCGTATTACAAGGTTAGGATTGTCTATAAGTCCAGGGTTTTCTGCAAATTCATGGTAAGTAATGATATGCTCCATGAATTTTTCTGCAATATAAAATAATAATAATTATATCAATTCCCAAATGAGATTGTCACAATACTCTCTGTATTGAAAAGACTAGAGCATAAAATATTTCCTTAAAAAAAACAAACTCTTAAAATAAAATAAAGTTTTCCCCAAGACAAGACAGAATACTTCTATCCTTTCCCTCTTCTACCACTCCTCCCCCAGTTAGAAATTAAAAAACAGGAGAAACGAGATTATGTCAGAGACTTAGAAAAATAAATTACAGGTATGGCCAGACAGAGAGGAAAAACACACACAGAAACACACTCTATAACTAATGAAAACTAAAAGTTTCATTCTTATCAAAGGGGGAAACTCTTTACTGGTAGGCAACTGCACAGCTGAGGAATCTTTATGGGGGTCTTACAGATTGAAGTGCATGCTTCATTAGACAAAAAATAAAACATTTTACACTGCTTGGAGAAAAACACACACATCAAAATTTGGCTTTGGGTCTGTCGAGAAATAAATCCCAAGTTCCTGCAGAATGAATGAGGTTTTTGCATAAATTTATATACCCTGTTCTTAAACCTGCACTGTAGCAGATCTATGCTAACAGAATTTTCCTCCTGATAATTTGTGTATTACTTACTTTTACCTGCCATTTCCGCCTGCTCTGAAAACAAAATCTGCCTCTTACACAGTGTAAATTTTATAGTTTATATAAATTGTAAATTTTCCATTCCTCACTCCTATTTTTTTAAGGGAAGGTTCAAGAGGATTATAACAATATGACCTATTTAATTTTGTTCCCTGGAAAAAACCATTGGTCATAACATGCTGTTAATTTCTTGCAAGAAATAAAACAAAAGAATGGAATTAGGAGATGGAGAAAAAAAGAGGTATACTGAACACCCTATGACCCTAAAAGAAAAATATTTAGGCTACACAGTTTAGGCTCAGGTGCACCCAGTCTGCCACGTGCAAGCCTTCAGATTCTCTGAAGGTAACAGAAGACAAAAGATGATGCTAGTCATGGAAAGAAAATCTTTCCTTAGAGGAAAATCAAAGGCCACCAGCCAAGTTGAAAAAATACTAAGAAGAGTTTAGTTTACAAAGGAAGAACAAAACGGCTGAAGAAGTTGGGACACAGGCATCCACAGTGCTCAGCCCACATCAGAGATGTCAACCTACCTCTGCTAAGCTTCTGCCTCCCTCTTGAGCAACTTTACTCTCCTGGGCCAGCTCTCAAGACTGAGAAAGTAAGTAATCCCTTCTACTTTGCCAAAAGGACCATTCATTTACTCAGTGAACAATCAATTTTTGACAACGTCAAGCCCTGCTTTCATATTCAAGGCTCAGTGCTTTCCAGGAGGGAAGATGGGCCCCAGTCCCACAGATATTTCAACAACTTCACAGATGAGAAAACTGACTCGGCCCGAGCCGACCCTGTCCGCTCGGCAAACAGGGCAGCCCAAGACCTTTCACTCTCTTACTGTGAAGTGAGAGCCTTCAAGGCACACTTCCTCACCTAAGCCATTTATGTGAAATGGCATCCCACATGAGGGATTTTGAGTGAAGGGCTAAGGGTCTTACATTAAAAAGAGATACCTGTTACCTGCTCAAGATCATTGAAGAATTTAGTGCCTGAAATGGCTCAATAGCAGGTTTTCAATCAAATGATGACCAGGCTGCTTTTTTTTCAAAGTGAAGACATAGCATGATTGCCCAGCGTACCTTTAGAAATTTCTCCATTCTCACTGAGGCCCCCACAAAGGGAGAGGGTGACATCGGGCAAGTCCATGGCAGAATCTGAGAGGCACTCAGTGCCACTATCAGCAGCCGCACTTCCCACGGACTGTGGGGACTGGGAGCCAGAGAGCGTGTCAGACTCGGGCCACTGCCTGGAGCCAGGATCGGATTCACTGCAGGCAGGGGACAGGAGAAAAGGATTTGCTTTCTTACAACTTTTTGTATTCCTAGCTTACTACATGGTTCTCTGAGGGCTTAAACCAAATAACAAATCCCCTTTAAAAATCAACAGACTGATCTACAATCAGACATACAGTTTTTCTCATAGCTTAGAATCATGTCATAATGACATTAAAAATAACCTATTAGCACTACTAAGGAACTAACTGTGAATACAGTAAATGTTACAAAAATTGCTCTAAGTTATTCACAATAACACAAATATTTCAACCACAGCCTTTTGATCCTAATTAAAGGAGTAAAAGAGTTTTAAGCATTTATTTATATTTCTGTGATGAAAATGACAGGGTAATTAAGAAAAACCTGATTTTGGAAACTTTTCATCCTAACTCCCTAGAAAAAGCTGTGGTTCTACACAGGATATATATATCCTGTAGAAAATTACCATAGTCAAAGGCTGTATTATTTTTAAAAATAAGGCTTTTCTGAATTCATCTGTTACTCTACAAAATAAAACACAGATATTAAATAACAGAAAATTCTCAGGAGGCTAGACCCACCACAGAAAGAACTGTATTAAGAAATAAACTAAAAATGGATTGTTAGAGTAAGGGTCAGAAATAAGTATGAGGATATTCAATATTTTCAGTTTTCTAGATAAGGCACAGAGGCCAAGTTTTCAAAAGGTAATTCTAAGGAAAACTTTGTAATAGAACAAAAATTTGAGAGAAAAAAGAACAAGGAAACAACACCTTAAAGTTTATTAGTCATGAATGCTTAAATGCTCTATACCCTTTGAATGAATAATGTCACATTTATTCTAGAATTTTCAAATTCTTTTCTTTTATTTAGAAAGCCAATACAGTTAATGTAAGTGACCAATATATGCAATCCACTGTAGTTGTAAGATCTTCAGGAAAAAATCTCAAATTTGAGCAGTAGATGGCAGCAGATACATGTATATCATTAACTAGAAAGTTTCAAAACCTAGTTTTGCATTTGAACCAACAAAAGATTTAGGTTTTTGGAAATGTTCTGTCTTAATAGCAATGTACAGCCATATTACAATACTGAAGTTAACTGAATGTTCTCTTCACTGCAAATGGCGAAAAAGCCAAAGCTCATGTAAGGCGGCGGCAAAGCCTACTGCTACGCTGGGGCTAAGGGAAACAAAAACAGCATTTCCTCTCCGTCATGAGCACACAGCAGATCCCTTTATAATTAGGTGTAGCCACGTGACCAGATGACTGAGTTGTTGATGTGGACAGAAGGGGTGGGCTGTGCCCTTCCAAGTCTAGCACCTGAAAATTACCCCATGTGATCCTCTCGCCTTTCCCTGCTGAGGCCCTAAGGGAATGGTGGGGCATGGTGGAATTTCAAGGTGGAATGGGCCTGTGCTCCTGAATCACTATGTGCAAGGCCTCCCACCAAACAGCAGCATTGGAATACAGTTGACCCTTGAACAACATGGGTATGAACTCTGCAGATATACTCAATACATTGATTTTTCCCAACAGTCAGCCCTCCATATCCCTGGGTTTCACACCCATGGATTCAACCAACCATGGATTAAACATAGTGTTTTCTGGGGGTATGAAGAGCTGACTGTATTCTGCACCATCTTATATAAGGGATTTGGGCATCTGCAGATTTTGGTATCTGCAGTATGTCTTGGAATCGACTCCCTGTGGAGGGATGACTGTAGTTAAGTTTTTGGGAAGTCAAAAGTTGTATGTGGATTTTCAACTGCATGAGGGGGAGTGCCCCTCACTCCCCCGCAGTGTTCAAGAGTCAACTCTATTGCCACATGGGGTAAGCCACTGAGGTCTTGAGTTTTATCAGAGCAGCTAGTGTCACTCTCACCAGTACGGGGAAGACACCATCTGACTCTACGTGTCACCAAATCCACAAGGGTGATGTGATTTAAAGTTTAATGATAAATACTGGATAGTTAGACAATGAACAGGATTGTAACAAAACACATGCTTATAAGCATTACAAAAATTTCACTATCTTTACATATGTATAAAATTTCTCAAGAAATAATCTGTTCATGAGGTAAGAAGCTTACCTGGTGATTAGCAATGATCCTAAACAGTAAAATTATAACAGTGCACCGTAGGGTCCCATTGCTTTAGTCACTTACCCTGCTTTTTAAAAGGAAAACTAAGAAATCTATCTTAGGACTCAGATGTAAGTAAA
Organism: Anoura caudifer; assembly: GCA_004027475.1. Classification (NCBI taxonomy): domain Eukaryota; kingdom Metazoa; phylum Chordata; class Mammalia; order Chiroptera; family Phyllostomidae; genus Anoura; species Anoura caudifer. The sequence continues at coordinate 130,821 of PVKU01001250.1, read as the reverse complement.
TGACCAAGGGCTGAGAAATCTGGAAAAAAGTGGTAATTCTAAAACAGCTTATATTTTAAGTTTCTTACTGAAGAAAAAAATGCAGCAGTTTGTTTTCTTACCTTAAAAATTCAAATATTATTTTATTTTTTAAAAATTTTATTTATTTACCTTTAGAGGGGAAGGGAAGGAGAGAGGGAGAGAAATATCAATGTGTGGTTGCCTCTCGTGTGTCCCCTGCTGGGAACTGGCCTGCAACCCAGGCATGTGCCCTGACTGGGAATCGAATCTCAATCCTTTGGTTCGAAGAACCGCACTCAATCCACTGAGCTACACCAGCCAGGGCTCAAATATTACTTTAAATGAAGTAAATATTTGAGACAAACTTAGGCAGGTAGTAGGAAGGAATTTACAGACCTTTTAAAAATATCTACAAAAAATTTAAATATCTTCATATCGATCCCATCTTTCTACTTTAAATAAAAACTTAATGTTTTCAAATAATTAAAAGTATTTAATTATGTATGGCTATGATTAAGTATATTCAAGTCATACTTTCCATGGGGAAACTTGTTTTCTTTGTAATCACAGAGTATATTGAAATGGAATTTCTCTAAGAATGAAAATGAACTTGAGAAGTACAAGTGTACCTTATCTGAGGTTTTAGAGTTCTTCAAGAGGAAAATTGTGAGGGAGCGGGAACAAGAGGAACAAGAGGTGAGAGTGCTAAGGAACGTGGGGTGTACAGACCATCTGGAATGGCACCTCACCACACCCAGGCTCAACTTCAGAAAAAGCCTGGGAGCTCAGACTCATTGAGGGAGTGAAGGCATTTTTTGTTAAAATATTTTTCAATATAGATATATTACCTTTAAAACACGTAAGAAATGAGACAAATGCTGATAAATTTTCTTAAGCACGCTGAGTTTGCATTAATGACTATAATAGTGCTAATCTGAAGTCGTATCCATTGGCATACGCTTACGTAGGTTTAACTAGTATACCTCTTTTGGTGCATTAAAAATTTCTTCATAAAAATAGGTGTTAGTTTCAAATCACTGCAGTTGAAACAACATGCACAATTTCTGAATCTTCTAAATCTGAAACAATCATCTAATTTAGCTAAAGGACATCATCATCTTGCTCGTTTTTCTCAGACAAAATGTTTTGCTCTGGAAATAGCTAGACTATTGCAGAGCTGTTCATCCTTCAATATACAAGGAATACACTACCTTTTAGGGAAATAGAGAGCTGCAACTTCAGGTTCTAGAGCCTTTAAGTCATCTAGGTAAATATCATCAGGTCCCTGGTGTTGGCTTCTCTTGTGGACACCTGGTTTTTTTAATAAGAAAAACACATCAGAGATAAGAACTTTCTTCATTTACAACTCTGCAAGAAAATAAAGGTACAAAAAACTGACCATGATTTGAATTGGGCTTTATTTTTAAAAGTGTCAAACAACCTTCTCACTTGTGTTGGTTCTCAAACATCTATGCCAATAAAAGTGAAATTCAGTGTTACACACAGAATAGTTGCTCAATAAACATATACTAATTTAATTCATCTTTCACTTGTTGTTACATGAATAATCCTAGCCCCTAAAAATAATTTATATTTGATGAAGTATTTTTTTATAATTATAGTACAATCAAGCATGACCAAACTTGATGAAATCACTGGCATTAAGAAAGAAGACATTATTCTAAAAACATGAAGAAAAGGCTGTTGGGGAACAGGACATTCACATGGTGCTAAAACATTACCTTCTAATTGCAAAAGGACAAAAGTCCTTTACAATAAATAAATCTGGCCCACAATACCATAAATAAGCAATTACATTTAATGTCAGTAATAGTGGGACATTATGAGATGTACTATTAAGTACTCAATATATCACATTAAGTAATCTTCAATTCAAAAATAAACAATAAGTAACCCAAATCTAATTAAGCCTCTAGTTCTGTATTGCCGACTACAGTAGCCACCAGCCCATGTGGCTGCTGAGAACTTGGACTGTCTTGGTTTGGTGTGAGGTATGTAAAATGTGTTTAAGAAATGCAGAAAACACACCAGACTTCTAAGACTTACTTTATAAAAATCAAAATCTCAATAAATTTTATATTAATTACATGTTAAATTTATAATAAGTTGGCTTTACTGGTTTAAATAGAATATATTACTAAATTCAATTTCACTTGTTCACTTTTTACTCTTTAAATTTGTGAGAAGACAAAATTATATATGCAACTCACGTTACATTTCTAATGGATAGAGCTAACTTCCAGTTAAAGGAAGTATGAGGATGTGACCTTGAAAAAAGAAAACTGAAAACATCCACAATGTAAGAAAGCATACCAGACAATTGGCTGGGATCTTCAAAGGGTCAATACCATGAGTGTAGAGGAGGAAAAAGGTGCAGAAGTGTGTATGTGTATGTGTGTAGGGGGTATTCTAAATAAAAAATGCTACATGAACTTTGATGAGATCTTGGTTTGGGGGAAAAAACAATCAGAAAGCTATTCTTGGCGCATTTAGGAAAATATGAATATGGTCCCTCAACATGACAACTGTACTATGGTTAGGCAGAGAATCTTCTTATTCTTAGAAAGTGTATCTTCTTGGGGTAGTGAACAAACAATACAATATACAGTTGATGTATTATAGAATTGTACACCTGAAACCTATATAATTTCATTAACCAATGTCACCCCAATAAATTCAATAAAAAAGAAAGTGTACATTGGGGTATTTAAAGATGAAGTGACATAATACCTGTAACTCGTTTCCAAAACAGCTTAAAACAATAAAAAACTTTATGTGTGTGAGTGAAGAGACAAAAAACAGTGATAGAGTGAGAGCGAGAGTGAAAGTGTGCCAACGTGCACAAAACTTTTCAGAACAAAAGGTTGGGGGTGGGGGAGAATGAGACCAAATGAAAGATGGAAACCACTCTGTGTTCTTAACTCCAGTCAGTTACCACACTATGTGCTAAGGGTGGGGTGGTCAGAATTTCCTAAACAAAACATTCACCCTGTAAAATGGATTCCCGCCTTTAACATTTCACCAAGTAGAACTCATGGTTATGGGTTTTTGGTTTGAGAACTGCTGATCTACGAAAGAGGAAGGTGCCAAGTTAAGCTGGATCATCAGCTGGATAATCACACTTGGCCACAAATCCTTTTATTTTAAGTAAGTTATTTCTGAGTGACCCTGAAGGTCCATACTTGCAGTGAATATTTTTAAGTCAGTTTGTGATTATCTACCCTTTGATGTTAAAATTTTTTAAAATGGAAGTAGATATTTGGCTATATGTGACAATGAGTATTTTTAGGGAAGTAAATACCTTCCCTAAAAAACAGGATCCAAGGCTAGTTTTCAGATAGTGTGTTTCAACTCTTACTGTATGTACCAAATATCAATAAATAACTTTATATTTTTAACTAGGAAGAATATTCCAATTAAACCTGTATTCTGAAAGTGAGATACAACTGTTAAGCCAAGAGCTGGACTGCATCTTCTGTTTCAGAGGGAAATAATTAATAAAAGAGAACACATGCTACTAATCAGTGCATTTATCTATACATCTCATATTACTAGGAAAAAAAGTATTTATTTTGGCCTCAACTAATCAGATGTTTTAGGTGAAAATATTTTTCTCTAGTATAATTTTTTTGTTTAAACATAATTTTTTAGAATTTCATTTCACTTTTATTGACATATCTAGTCAATAAAGTGGTTAATTTTACTTATTAACTTACTAAAATTTTTTTTCAGTAAGTGCTTCTCATGGGCCTACTATGCAGCAAAGGCTGAGAAAGAGTAGGGAGAAAGTCAGAGTCCTGCTCCAGTGGATCCTGTAATGCGATGGGGAAGCCTTATAAACCAAGTAATCCCACTTGGTTCTGATCATGGAATACAAATATAAAGGTAACCACATATTATTTGAAACACTGAAATAATTTACCATCTAAATTTGGAGTACCTGATGGCAAATTTTAAAAAAGATTACCTTTCTTCTTTGATGGTGAGTCTACTTTAGCTGCTGGTTTTGATTCTGAGGAAGCCTCCACTAACGATGGGTTAGGAAGGTGGTCTGCATCGAACACAGATGAAATCTGAGGCTCAAGGGGAGGCTCGAGAAGTTCTGCAGCGCAAGCTGCATCGCTCATCTGCTTACACAGGGCTCTGGGTTTGGGTTTCACTACGGTACAGACCGTTTCTCCCATGGATATATCCTTCTCAACTTCACTTATGAGGTGGTCCTCACTGGGAATTACCCGAAAATGCGTATTTTCTGATGGTGTAATTGTAGCTGTCCTAGGATGATGGTCAGATCTCTCTCTTTTGCTGACCTAAAAAAAATGAATTGTTTAAAAATTAAACTACTTTCAAAGGTGTTTGGTTTAGTTGATTTCTTAAGCTGGATGCAGGTAAATGTACTCATTTTATTTAAACACCACATTCAGTAAATACATTATTTTATATGTGTGAAATATTTAATAATTAAAAAGTAGGAAAAACTAATAACTGTATTTTGTTCAATATCATATTTATAAAAGTTATATTTATAATTGTTCTATGAAGAGTTCAAAACTGGAGAAGACTAAGGAAATAAATGACGATTTTTAAGATACTAAGGGGGAGAACATTCATTTTCACGGAGAAAAAACTTGAATGCTCCACGAAAGGTACGCCCTGCTTTGACTCTCTCCAGGCTCCATTAAAACAATGTAAGATGCTGAATTATAATGTTGTACATGTGAAACCCATGTTATAAATCGATGTTACCTTAATTTAAAAAGAAAGTAAAAGTGGGCAGTGAAGTTTCAAACGCAATCACATGTAAAAACAAAACGTATTATTTTAAAAAAAAACTAGAGGTCTAAAATATTCTCTCTTCAGAGACAGAAATATAAACACCATATTATTTCACTTATATGTGGAGTCTAAAAAATAAAATGAACAAAGAAAATGAAACAGGAACAAACTCATAGATACAGAAAACAGACTGATGGTTGCCAAAGGGAAGGAGGTCGGGGGACTGGGCAGAAAAGGGGAAGGAAATTAAGAAGTACAAAATGCCAGTTATAAAAAAAGTCATGGGGATATAATGTACTGCACAGGGAATAGAGTCAATAATATTGTAATAATTAGTATGGTGACAGATGATTAGAGTTACTGTATTGGTCACTTTATAAAGTATATACAAATGTTCAATTGCTATGTTGTACACCTAAAACATATAATGAATATCAACTGTAAAGTAAGTTTAAAAAAACTTAAAGTTGGGTTAATTCATACACACAAAATAAAACAAAAAGTCTCACTGTATGAATAAATAAATAAGACATGTTATCTTTCCAATTCTTCTTTCATTATAAATTGTCAAAAAACAGCTTTCACAATCAATTTCTTATTTAAAATTGCAGTGTGAAAATTTTAGTTTCCTTTAGGTACCTTTAAAATTTTCTTTACTATAGTGTTAATTAACAATCAACATTACTAAATAGAAACACAGAAAATAATGCTAGATTCCTTTTGCTGTAAACAGTGCAAACTTGAAAAATGTTATCTTTGAATTGACTTATGTGACCACATGAGGGCACTAGCATCATTAGGTTCAGATGGGTTCGGTCAGATAATCACCCCTTTATTCATGGACGATGAACACACTCTGTAGGCAAGCAAACCCTAGTACCTTGGTGGACTCTGGGAACCCGCCCCACGTCCACTCCATGTGCGACTCGGACCTGAGCAGGCTCTCAGTGGGTTTCACCTCCAGCTCTGAATCACTCTTTGGGCATGCTGCTGGGGAATATGGGCTGCAAACACAATACAAAGAAATTAAATGACTTTAAAGTTGAGAATTTCAGTGTTGCTGAGCTTGACAGACTGAAAGAAATGTTAAGTTTGAATGTATCAACTGTATTCTGCAGATATAAAGATTCTACTACAGAAAATGTTATTTCTTCTTGAGTTTTTTAGTAATAATAAAAAAATGCCAACTAGTATTGTATGGTGGGTTTGCTGGGTCTGAAACATTTTCTGTGTATGATCCCATTTAATTATCACGAGAAATTAATAAGAAAGGTAATTTTATGAGAGAAAATGCATGGAAAGATGGATTAAATTAACACTATTATATGAGGGAAACTGGATTTGAACACAGAACAAAGTGCGACTGCATGTTTCTTCACGATGTTATCCACAGTAAGCTTAGTTAATAGTTGACACTAAAAGATTAGAACTTAAGAACTGATGTATGGTGGCCAATACAATGAGAGTAACTTAGATCAAGGTTAGGAACGCAGTAATTATTGAAAGAAAAAGTCCACACTCATATTTAAAGCACACATTCAGTGTCTCACAGTATGAAAGTAATGGGAAATACTGTTACTGTCCAGTAACAAAGTTATTTAATATATCTTTCCGAGAAATTTTGAAAACACTTACTTGTCCAAAGGGGACCAGTCTCCATCAGATAAGGGGTAGTGATCTCCAGAATGGAAGACGAGAGGCTCTTTATATTCTTCTTCCTTTAAGGAAGCATTTGAAGATCCTCTGTGAAAGGGGAAGAAAGAAAGGCAGGCACGATGACACTTTGTCAGCTTAAAAAATCCCCCAAATCCACTGACATATCATCTAAACAATACAAATGAAAAAGGCCAAATGATTAATAATTAACCCTATTACAAGGAAGATGTGAAGGAGAGGAGGGATTCACTGATGTCACCCATTATACCCTGCTACTTAAATATGGGATAAACAGAGGGGGAAAGAAAAGATGTCATTAAAAATTCATTTTTACTTCTCTTAGGGATAACTAATTGAAAGGCTACAAGAAAACTGAAGATTTATGTATAATGCATTCAATCTTTACAAATCTGAGGTAGTAATATCCTATTTTAGATATTAGGTAATTAAGAATACAGAATTTAGTAACTTGCCCGAAGTAAAAAAGCCAGTAAGGCACAGGATTCAAAACACACAAGCTCTTGTTCTTTCTCCTACACTCTCCTGTGTACTACAAAAAATATAAGAATATTGGGCGAAGAGCTATGGCTCAAAAATTTAAAAATACATTAAAAACTCTTGACAACCAGAGCTTATATTCTGTTTGGTTCAAGCATTACCTGAGAACTTTCTCTTTACTGATGACCTACATGATGTGGGGATGTGAAGAAGATGATACAAAAATACAATTGACGTTCCTAAAATTCATACACAGACCTTGATGGCTGACCTAATGCTAATAAGGTTTTAATTTAATTTACCCTTTGGGTTTCTTGAAATTGCAGAGTTAACACAACTAATTTGCCATGTAACCTTAAAACATCACTCAGAAGCATTGCCCCCGTTTTCCATCTTTAGGTGGAAATTTATCATTTGTCCTATTTCACAAAGTCATTGTGAGATTAATGTGGTATGTTGTGGCAGACCCTTCTGCATGGTGTGGACCCCCCTCCCACTTCGAGATGCACAGGACCCACGCCCACAGATAGGTTCTCTCATGGTCAATCAGATTTGCAATATACCTAGGCTGCTTTGAGCCTTGCGTTTTGCTGAAAACTCCCTCACCCTACAAGTGCTAAACCTTGCAGGGACCAGTGTAAGGGGCTCAACCACTTTTGCCTTTTCATTTGCTAATATCCTTCTTCTGTGATGTGATGAGGGGCTTTGGCTCCTTTGTTGTAACTGGTGCAGAGTGAGTGAGGACCATCTTGTAATGTGATGGGAAATAAAATAAAGGCCTGTCAAGGTGGAGGCCACAGCTTTTGCTCCCCTTGAGAGAAAAGCCACGCTGTCCCTTTTCCTCCACTGGACTCGGCAGTCTGTGTGTATGTTTTATTTCATCCATTATGACGTGGGCACTGCTAACCAGTGTCTGTATCAGTATGTCATGTTGAAAACTCTGAAAAGTGTAAAGAAAAGTACAAAAACTGGAAAGTGTAAGGCACTCTAAGTGTACACATTCAACAGCATCTTATAGAAAATTCAATGTTGTACCAGAATATTAAAGATAAAATGAGATCTATCATTTAACTTGCTAGACTAAAAATAAGTCTATAAACTAGTTTGTTAATTTTAATATTATCTTTCTTCTTAGATGGAGGCATAGGTAGATACACTTTGCTTTCTCCTCCTCACAGAATGTTACCTTTCTTCTTTTATATCTTAACTTAACATGCTCTCCTTTACCACTAACTCTAACATGTAACCGTTTTTCCACATAGCAACGCCTTCTAATTCAAGGTTTTCCTACTCTCATCTTCTTTTGCTCCGAAGAATTACACTCTGGCATCTGCCCTCATTCAAGGAGAGAAAAACATGTACAGTGGTACCTTGGTACTCATCATAAATTCATTCCAGAACTTGTGACAAGTGCTCAAACTGAAGAGTACTGAACCACGGTGTGGAAGTATCCTGACTCGTACAAGTTCTAGCATGTGCGACAAGTCCTGAGCGAGCACCAAGTGTTGAAACATTTTTTCCTTGTCAAAATGAGACCAATACAGAGTTTAAAGAGTTCTGAAGCCAATGAATACTGAAATATGACTGTACTAGAAAAAGGCAGACATCTAGGTAAAAATACTCTTTCTTAAGAAATAAAATGGTAAAAGCTGAAAGGGAAAAATTAGATGCTTATGAACCATCCTTATTTCTCAAATTTAAAAGGACAGTACATCCTGGCCTATCAATATTCGTATATGTGTATGTGAAAATGGTTTGAAAAGAACAATGTAAAAGCCACACACATTTTAATAAAAAATATTTTTGGAACATATTTTACTGCAGCATAAGAGGTAATCCAAGAAGAGTTTAGCAAAGCAAACTGGATTTAATAAAATACTGAAAGGGAGAAACAGAGATCAGGCAGCATTAAGAAGTGACAACCCTAGAAAGACATAAAAGTGATCTCTGGGCATATCCTGACAAAAATAGAGCCCATTAGCTTAGACCCGTTAAGAGTGATGAAAAAGGTTGCTAATGTTTAGGTCCCTTTCAGTTCCACGACTCCTTAACTAACACAGGACTTCTAAAAAACCTGCTCAAGCACTTTCAAAATGGCACATATGCCTGAGAACAAGTGACCAGGCAGGCAAACTCTGACAGAATAACTTTAAATTCAAGACAGGAGGTTACAGGGAACAGACATATTAGAATGTGAAGAAAATAGTATGAACATTCATTTTACCTATGTGGAAACATAGGACAAATATATGCATTAATGCCAAACAGCAGATGATTTGCAATACGGTAAATAGTTCAACACTGAGTCAGGGTTGGTGGGGTGACAGCTTCAGTTGTTGAAGTTCATAGTAAGTGTGTACGGAGCACTCAGCCTTCACAGATGCACCTCAACATCATGTCATCAAATTCAACATCATTTGGCAAACCAATTATCTTTCCTATTCAAAAACCAACAGAGATTACACGATACATACACAACTATCAAAATGCACTGAATTTCCATACTTAAGACCTATGAATATTACTGTGTGTAAATTATACCTCAATTTTGTAAAAGTTGGGAGAAGAATCAATATAAATAGACTAAATTACTTATATGGGATAAATTAGAAGGTCTAAATGAGTTTTAAGTCTATTTAAATGGTAGTATGTAAGAGATAAATGGGGTTGCTAACTACAACGACCAAAGGTCACTAGCTCTGTTAACTATATGTTTATCCTCAACCTTTGCACAGTATTGGTCAATAAATTTCAGTGTGACTAATGATCTAAATTTGCATTTGGATATTTCCCATAAAAGATACCTCATAACAGAACTGAAAGGACCATGCAATGTTTCCGTCTAGTGTGACAGAAATGAAGAGGAGAAAGAGCAAGGAGCAAGCTGTAAGATTCATGTCACCAAGAATGTAGAGGGTACTCTAGAAGCCAGTAACTATAACTAAATCAGGAGATGAAGCATGAAGCCTCAGGCAATAGATGCTGTCTGGGAAAAGTCTCAGATTGAAATGAACACAGGGGTATATATATCTTTACAAATATGTGTTTTCGTTTTTTTCAAGGTAAATACCCAGAAGAGGAATTGCTGGATCATACGAGGTCTGTCTGAAAAAAGTCCAACCATTCTTCATAGAACGAGAACAGTTTGCCTGACATTAATGTAACCTAGCAGCCAAGAAGAGTGCACTGGAATGCGCATGTGTGAACAAGGATGACCTCACTGTGTTAGTCAGTGGGGGTGGTAGATGCCATTGAGTGAGCATGTGTACTGTGTGACCATCACATTTGAAATGACTTGAGCAAGTAGAGCAATGAATCTGTGTCAAATTTTGTGTTGAGCTTGAACATTCTTTTGCAGAAACTCTTCAGATGATTCAGAAGGCCACAGCTATGGGCAACTGGTGATTGGCAGCTTTATCACCACAACGCACCTGGCTCACGCATAATGCTTCATGAGCAGTTTTTTTGAGAAACATCAAATCACCCAGGTGCCTCAGCCTACCTACAGGCCATATTTGGTGTCCTGTGACTTCTGGCTTTTCCCAAAACAAAAATCACTGGTGAAAGGAAGGAAACTTCAGACCGTCAATGAGATTCAGGAAAATATGATAGATAGCTGATGATGACTCGGAGAACTGTGTGAGGTCCCAGCATGCCTACTTTGAAGGAGACTGAGGTGTCACTGTCCTGTATACAATGTTTCTCATATAATGTCTTCTTTAATAAATGTGTCTAGTTTTCATATTACAAGGCTGGATAACTTCTGGACAGATCTCATATAGTAGCACTAGTCTTAGTCTTTTGTTTTTTGTTTTAATATATTTTATTGATTATGCTATTATAGTGGTCCCATTTTTCATCATTCCCCTCCACCCTGCACGCCCCCTCCCACCCACATTCCCTCCCTTTAGTTCATGTTCATGTGTCATAAGTTCTTTAGCTTCTACATTTCCCACTATTCTTGCTCTTCCTCTATTTTCTATCTACCATCTATGCTACTTATTTTTTGTACCTTTTCCCCCTCTCTCCTCCTCCCGCTCCCCTGTTGCTAACCCTCCATGTGATCTCCATTTCTGTGTTTCCGTTCCTGTTCTACTTGTTTGCTTAGTTTGCTTTTGTTTTAGGTGTGGATGTTAATACCTGTGAGTTTGCTGTTTTTTTACTGTTCATATTTTTTATCTTCTTTTTCTTAGATAAGACCCTTTAACATTTCATATAATAAGGGCTTGGTGATGATGAACTCCTTTAACTTGACCTTATCTGAGAAGCACTTTATCTTCCCTTCCATTCTAAATGACAGCTTTGCTGGATAGAACAATCTTGGATGTAGGTCCTTGACTTTCACGACTTGGAATACCTCTTTCCAGCCCCTTCTTGCCTGCAAGGTCTCTTTTGAGAAATCAGCTGACAGTGTGATGGGATTTCCTTTGTAGGTAACACTCTTATCTCTTGCTGCTTCTAGGATTCTCTCCTTATTTTTAATCTTGGGTAATGTAATTATGATGTGCTTTGGTGTGTTCCTCCTTGGGTCCACCTTCTTTGGGACTCTCTGAGCTTCCTGGACTTCCTGGAAGTCTATTTCCTTTGCCAGATTGGGGAAGTTCTCCTTTATTATTTGTTCAAATAAGCTTTCCACTTGTTGCTCTTCCTCTTCCCCTTCTGGTAGCCCTATAATTCAGATGTTGGGACATTTAAAGATGTCCTGGAGGTTCCTAAGCCTCTGCTCATTTTTTTGAATTCTTGTTTCTTCATTCTTTTGTGTTTGGTTGTTTCTTTCTTCCTTCTGGTCCACTCCATTGATTTGATCCCCAGTTTTCTTCCCATCTCTATTGGTTCCCTGTGTGTTTTTCTTCATTTCACTTACTGTAGCCTTCATTTTTTCATCTAATTTGTGAGCAAAATCAACCAATTCTTTGAGCATCCTGATCACCAGGGCTTTGACCTGTGCATCTGATAGGTTGGCTATCTCTTCGTCACTTAGATGAATTGGCTCTGGGGCTTTGATTTGTTCTCCAGTTTGAGCCATTTTTTTTCCTTTGGTCTAGTTGCGGCTGTTACGTATGAGGGGTGGAGCCTTAGGTGTTCCCCAGGGTGGGGGCAGCCCCATTGCTGGGTAGTGATGCTGTATGTGGGGGCAGGGTCCGAGAGGGAACAATGGCGCTTGCTCTGCTCTCTCTCGGATTCCAGTCACTTCCACCACTTCCCCTTCACCTGGATTATCTGCACACAAATGTGAGACCACCTGGTCTGCCAGCCACTGCCTGCGTGCCCAGTCCACACCTCCACTTTTTCCTGCCGCGACTCCGCCCCTCTTACCGGTCTGGATGAATGGTTGTTGGACTTCCGTACAGTTCAATTTTCTATCAGTTCTGGTTGTTTTCTTGTTTTTAAATCTTTGTTGTCCTTAATTTTGGTTGTGAGAGGAGGCACAGTGTGTCCACCTACGCCTCCATCTTGGCCGGAAGTAGTCCTAGTTTTTTTACAGACCTCCACAGTGCCTGCACTAATTTACATTTCCACAGTGTAGGATGGTTCCCTTTTCTCCACATCCTCTCCAAAACTCATTATTTCGTATTTTCTCGATAATAATCATTCTAACAGGTGTGAAGTGGTATTTCATTGTGGTTTTGATTTTCTATTCTCCTAGTAACTAGTGATGTTGAACATCTTTTTATATATCTGTATGTTCACTGCATCATTATTACAAAAGCCAAGACATGCAAACAAACAATGTGCCCACCAAAAGATGACTAAATAAAGATGATGTGATTCACAAACACACAGTGGAACAGTACTCAGCCACAAAAAAGATAGAACATTACCATCTGAAACAATATGGATGGATCTTGAGAGTATTATGCTAAGTGAATTAAGTCAAATGGAAAAGGACAAAAACGGTAACTTCACTCATTGTGGAATATAAAACAAAAAGTAACAAACAAACTCATAGATACAACAGAATGGTGGTTTCCAGAGGGGAAAGGGGGTCTGGGAAGGATAAAGTAGGTAAAGGAGATCAAATATATGGTAGCAAAAGGAAACTAAACTTTGCATGGCAAGCATGCAATAAAGTATACAGCTATTATAATCTTGTACACCAGAAAATTACATAATGTTATTAACCAATACCCCAATAAATTTAATTTAAAAAATTTTTTGGTTCTTTGCACTGAACTCCCAGATATAACTTGTAAAGCAACTCCGCTTTTGTGGATTAAAAATAGAGGTTCCCTACTGTTATTGCTGGGTATTTTATACATTTCTGTTAGTGCCATGTTTCATATAGTTGCACTCAAGATTGGGCTATAGCACTGTCCAATCAGAAAAGTCTCTCCCCTCCAATAGGCTCTTTATGCTTAGGTCTACGTTTTGAATACATACATACATCCTCTAGAAGGACAAACAAGGCTTCTGTACTATATTTAAGCCAAAAGTCCAAATTTAGGGAGGGTTAGACATTCACTAGTACAGCTTACACAAAGCCCTATGTAGTTTAAAGCTCTCCAATTTTCACCCATTGAGTTTCTTCCAGCTTTGAGACAGTAACCTGCTTTAAAGAACAATGCTCTTTCATCTACCTCTTCCAAAAACTTTTATTAGTCTTAGTTCTGCTATGAATGAAATTCTTGAAGAGTTTAAACAGAAGGCTACCTATCAAAATAAAAATTTATTGTAGGTATCTTCTCTGGAAACAATTTCTTTCCTAAGTGGTAAGGGGCTGAGGACGGTAAGGTATTTAAAGGTTACAAATTCTGATAGCACATAACCCCAGATCTTACAACTGCAAAAGCAGATTTCTATTCTTTTTCTCTGAGATTCTTCAACGTGTCATTTAATATGATGCTAATACTTTTGACCCTAAATACCTTCACCCAAATTATTTTAGAATCTAAATGATGAGTTGGAAAGGGCCTTGCAAACCATGCAGTTTAATTCTTTTATTTCATAGATTAAGAAATGAAGCCTTAGCCCTGGCTGGTGTGGCTGAGTTGGTTGGAGAGTCATACAGCAGACCAAAAGGTAGTGGGTTTGATTCCATGTCAGGGCACACACCCAGATTGGGTTTGATCTCCAATCAGGGCACATACAAGAAGGCAAACAACTGATGTTTCTCTCATTCTCTCTCCCTTCCCCTCTCTCTAAGAACAATGAGAAAATGTCCTCCAGTGAGGATTTAAAAAAGAAAAAGAAAAAAAAGAAACAAAGGCCTGGTGTGATCAGGAAGCTGCTATTCCACAAGCAGAAGTGTAAGTAGTTCAGTCTTTTACCTTTTATCAGTTCAGCACTTATTTCAGTATATGACCTGAACTTTCACAACTGTTACTACATCTTGTTTTTCTAAGTCCTTTTTTTCTAAGAAAAAAAAAAAAGTTCTTGTTTTTCTGTTGGCTGCACTATTAAGTGGATCCTGTTTTAAGGAAATTTCAGGAAAGAGTTCCTCCAAGTAGTAGGTAGCATCAATGATTCCCTGGTACCTACAAACCACCAAACACATGAAAATTATTACAAAGCCCTAGTGTACATGCATTCTGATATGCCTGCTTACCAAGCAAACAAATTCTGGATTAATGAGAGAAGCTGGCAACCATGTCAATGTAGAACATATCAGTACACCAATAAATTCAGTTTACGCATCTTTCCACACAATCTGGAAAAGAAAGGCATGCACTAACATTTCCGCCATGTGTTCACTTGCAGCCCTTATTTACAAAATCCCTTTAGAACAATGACACTTGTGCACCTAGTAGGTGACTTTACGTATGTTTCAGAAATGCTTTAACTTCCCAAGTTAAAGCTTCAGGCTGTTACTATGCTGTACACCTGAAATTAAAATAATTTTGAATGCCAACTATAATTAAAAAATAGAAATAAAATGAAAAAGCTGCAGGTTGTTCAAAAGTTCTAAGCTTAGTTGTATTATGCTATAACAAAGGACTCTGTTGAACACTTGTCAACAAAACTTTGAAGGCAAAAGTGTTACTTCAGGGTCCTTTTTGGTAGATCTTTGAGGACTTTTAGTTGGCAAAAAGATTTCCAGGGATTAAGGCAGTATTACTTAATATTTAGGCAGTACTACAGTGTTAATTACTTTAAGGTAGTATTATTACTTAACACTATAATACTTAAGGAAGTATTACAATGTTAATCCAAATAGAATTTAGATGAATGTGTATTTCAAGTTTGTCTCAAAAGAACACATTTCTTGCCCACTACAAATTTTGATATAAATAAGCCAAAACTTTTAAAGGAACTTTTTACACTGTTCTTAAGGCACAAAATCCAATAAAAGATCTCAAAGGGTCTCCTGGTATATTCTCCTAGGAAACGGAAGGATAAATAACTCTTAAGACACTGAAAGCAGAAAGAAAAGGATGGTATCTCTTTTTAAGAAAATGTGGTACTTTTAATTAGCTTAAAATTCTTTGGAAATCAATGATATAAAAGGAGAGTTTAGAACATTTATAATTCAGCTCTTCCCAGCTAGTATTTGATACTAAAAAAAAAATTACCTCAATTCGTTAATTTATTCAGTACTAAACAATTTTATAGTGTGTAGAGCCTAAAGTACTTTTCACTTTCTGTCTTTTGTTTAGTTCTAACAGAGGAATTCTATATTCTAGGAGAAATAAAATCAAAGTCTATATTTAGTGTAGGAGGGGTGAGAACATCACGAATATGACAGCTGATGAGTAATAAAAGATGGGTAGAAAAAGAGTTAATGTATTAAAAATTACTATCAAATGTAGAATTTTGTTCCAGAACTTAGAACCCAGATCTTAAGTTTCGGAAAATGAGTGAATGGTTTTGCCAAAAAAAAAAAAGATTATTATACTATGTTATTCATAAACAGAGTACTGGGTTGGCCAAAATGTCCATATGGTTTTTTCCGTAAAATGAAAGACACAGTTTTCATTTTCACCAGTAACTATTGATGATTTGGATATTCTGAGTATGTTGGTTATTTCCCGCGTGGTATAATGTTGATTGTTCTCAATTAATGTCTTGATTTTGATCACTATCGTCCAGAGAGAAATCGCGAGAACCAAACTTCACAAACTTCTTTGGACACATTCAATCAGTCACAGCACCTTCTCCATACTTCCAAAATCTGTTTTTGCATGTCAGTTGTGTTTTTGCCCTTCTTGAAATATAATAAAGTATAATGTGTTCAAAATGTTGCATATTTTCTCCTATCTTCAATATTAAAATGGCTACACAAAAATTCCCCAGCTTGGTAAGTTTCTTTTAAATGCACACTGATATAACTGCTGTCACAATACAATCTATCGGAATTGTTTTGAATGAAGTTAAAGACAACTAAGTGCTACTAGAGCCATCATACTGAAAACAGAGAATGAACTTTTTGGCCAACCCAATATAATTATAATATAGTAATAGCATAGGGGTTTTTCCTGACTTGACCATTTAACAAAGCTTAGTAAATCAAGCACACACTAGGTCAAGACAAAGTTTACAATTGGTATATATTTGGTTTCCATAACTAGAGAAAGAAATTATTTTCCTTCTTTTCCACAATGAACTTTAAAGTACTGATTTTCCTAGGAAGTAAGACATGATCTCTTTTTTCCAGCAGCTAAGGTGTGCAAAGCATGTAGGTGGACCAGCACATGTGTCACAATACCATCCTTTCCTACCCCAATAAAGGGTTTGGGAATTTAGGGACAACTGTGAGCAGCAGCTTCTTGTTCAACGGTCACCAATGAAGTTACCCTCACTGATATCTCACTGATATACCTACGGGTCTTCCTGTGCCAGTGCAATGACTGAGTGGGACAGGTGGAAGGTAATTTTTTCATTTAAGATTTTATTTTTAGAAGATTATGTTCTACCCAAACTGTTACCTTTCAACCCCAGAAAGTGTTGACTTGATAACTGGTATCTATTTTGAGCTCTTCTACTCAGTTGGTAAATAAGTAGTGATCAAGATTTCTCACTTAAAAAACAAAAAACAAAAAAACCCAAACCTTCCTTTCTTCTTTAACTTACTACAATGTTTTGGTTGCTCAACCGGTTGCCTCTCATACGTGTACCAATCAGGGAATTGAACCAGCAACTTGATGGTGTGCAGGATGATATTCATCCAACTGAACCACCTGACCAGGGCATATAAGGTTTTTTTAAATAAATTTCAATCATTTTTCCTTTTCAATTATTGTACAGTTGAAATACAGTATTACATAGTTTCAGGTGTACACTCCAGTGATCAGACATTACATAAGTAAATGATCATCCAAGTTAATCTAATACCCATCTGACACCATGCATAGTTGTTACAATATTACTGACTATATTCCCTATGCTGTACTTTACATCCCCATGACTACTTGGTAATAACTAATTTTACTTCTTAATCTATTCATCTTTTTCTGGCTTTCCCTCTACCCACCTCCCATCTGGCAGTCAAAATGTTCTCAACATTTATGAGTCTGTGTCTGTTCTGCTTCTTCATTTATTGGGGTTTTTTAGAGTCATTTGTGAACAGATACGTATTTACTGATATTTTATTGGTCATATCTTTGATCTTTCTTTTTCTTCTTAGCAATACTCAGGAATAGGTGACATACCAAACACAAGACCATTTGGTTGGGTAGTAGTTCTGATGTTTATGTCTGCTTACGTAGTGGCAAGTCATTAGCTGAGATTTTCCTCCAGACTTACAATTTATTCAGCTTTTGGAAACTTAATGGATGAAAAGGCACACATCCCCAGTCTGTTTCAAATGATATCTGAGCAACACAACAGGAAGTCTGATGGTAAATTTTGCCAAATTACAGAAAGAAAGAAAATGCCTCTCTTACTTTATCCTACAACAAACTGTTGAGGGGAAAAACAAGTCCATACTTCACACTATAGACCCATAAAACAAACAAACAAACAAACACAGCCCTGGCTGGTGTGGTTCAGTGGATTGAGTGCTGGCTTGTGCACCAAAGGGTCACAGTCACCAGTTCAATTCCAAGTCAGGGCACATGCCTGGGTTGCGGGCCAGGTCCCCAGTGTGGGGTGTGTGAGAGGCAACCACACATTGATGTTTCTCTCACTCTCTTCTTCCCTCCCTTCCCCTCTCTAAAAATAAGTAAAATCTTTAAAAGAAAACCCAGCTTCTCACTTTACCCAAACTCTATGCACGGGCACCTGGCACCTGTACAAAGAGCCCTCCCAGACCAAGAGCCCTACCTTGCTGACTGGGTCCCCTTGTCATCATCAGAGCTCAGATCCACATCCACAGTGTCTTCTGCAGCAGGGGAAGCTGCCTGGTCTTCCTTTTTACTGTCCTGTTTGCATTTCTTTCTCCTTCGTTTTTTCTTTTTCACAGAACTTGGAGTAAAAACTGTCTCTGTTTCCAAGATGTGTGAGATGTCGGAACTCTGAGATGGTCTTTCATTTCCACCTGATTTTACCAAAGGGGAGTCAAGGTCTTTAAAGAACTGATCTTCGGTAGGAATTGGTGAAGTGGCAAGGTAAGCAGGAAGTTTTTCCTTAAAGAGAACATGGAGAAAGAAAAGTTGTCCATGGCAAACTGGGCAGTGAATCAAAATAATAATGAATTTCTGCATACCCAAATTTTCACAGTGGTAGAAAGAACACAGTTGCTAAAGGTAAAAAAGTCACACTGAAGTAGGCCACTGCCTGCTCTATTCTAAATAGGTCTTTGTTACACAGAGCTCAGTGTTAGCTCATTTTGGTCCATGTAACTGAATACGTTTGAGGAACCATTATGCCAAGTCAGCATGGAACACATGAAAGCTGTAATTAAAGCAAAGCCAATTAAACTCTGTAAAAAGAAGTTTGAGGCAGCAACAACAGCATTCCAAGGAGGTGTTAGAAAGCACTCTGTCTGTCAACTTGGACAAAGCGGAAGACAAAAATCAGAAACACCTCAGCAGACAAAGGGCAGCAGGACAGGCTAAGTGAAGTGAGAAACTGTAACGAAAGTTACAGTCAATGCTTCTGGTTTGTCAAATTAACTGAGGGTGGGGAAAAGCAATTATAACACAAAGAATACTCTGTAACAAAAGAAATTAGTGGATTTTTAAATCATAAAGTACTTAAGATATCCTTTTAGGAATTCAAAAGAAGAAAATAAATCCCAATAGTTAGAAATAATTAAACTCTTATTTTAATATTAAATAAATGATCAAGTCTGGTGTTCACGAAATTAACTTCTTAATCATTTACTGCATTTTCGGACTATAAGACAAATTCTCCCCCCCAAATTTGGGGGGAAATGGGTGTGTGTCTTACAGTGCAAATGTTGCTTACCTGGCTCAATGTGGGGGACGGGGACAGCTTATGTTATTTATGTTATTAAATACTTTAGTACATTTTTTTGCTTCAAAATTTTTTCCCCTATTTTCCTTTTCTAAAACCTAGGTGCGTCTTATGGTCCGGTACATCTTACAGTCCAAAAAATCCAGTACTTCAGTCTTTCATATCATGGGGGAAATGGAAGGGAGGTAATAGAGATATAGAACACTCAAGTTTTTATGTAGCAGTCCTAAAAATAAGTGGATTTTCACACTTGTTTTAAATTAAGCTTCTGAATTTGTTTTTGGTAAACATAATAACCCAAAGTCAAAGTTTTGTTTTCCCAAGCAAAATTTGTGTTCATCAGCAATACATACTTAGAAACTGTGATGATAGGATATTTATTATTCTGCAAGCCCACAAAGCACTGAGGTCACAGGCCATGGTCTGTGAAATCCAGGGCCTTTTAATTTAATGGTCTTTGTTATGAAGTTTACTTGTACTTCTTAAAAGATATTTTGTTTCTGACAATGTTTCCTACTCTATTATAGCAGTTTGTAGGGGAAGGGGATGGAAATGTATCAAGTAGTAATTACAATGTTGTTGGATAAATAATCTTTTTAATTTTTTAAAAAGATTTTATTCATTTATTTTCAGGGAGAGGGAGGGAGGGCTAAGAGGTACATCGATCGGTTGCCTCTCGCACGCCCCCAACTGGGGACTTGGCCTGCAACCCAGGCATGCGCCCTGACTGGAATCACATCAATGATATTTTGGTTCGCAGGCTGGTGTTCAATCCACTGAGCCACACCAGTCAGGACTTTTTTTTTTTTTTTTTAATTTTATTTTAAAAAGCTGTACAGTATACTGAAGAAAATCTGGGAAATTTAGTTATACATGGAATAGGAAAAATGGCTGGAAAGTTAACACTTTCCAAGTTAACCTTGCTAAACATAATTTTAAATGGCATCATCAGAACTGACCATGAAAATCAGGTAACAAACTATCAGTAACCTAGTCCTTTCACTTGTTGATTTATATTAAGCCCAATCAGTGTTATGAATTACACATGATTTTAAGAAACACATCAAGAATATTTTAGTCCTCTAATAACTCACTAATTGCTTCATTCTGCCTTTGCTTATCTCATGAGGAAAAATTTTATTTAGGCCAAGTAAATGCAAACAAGATATTAAAAACAAGTAATTAAGGTACTAGGAGAACACTGGTCTGATGAGGTTCCCTTTCATAATCATACTGTGTCAATGTTGCTTTACATACTAGTACCTAAGGTGCTGGCTTCTCTCTAAATTAAAAAATGATCATCTCATTCTGCTAACGATAATTTTTTGGTAATTTTTTTTTCTTTGTCAATTTATGACAACATACTGGCAGTTAATCTTCAAAACCCCAAAAAGTAGTCTTGTATCCTCATAACTAGAGACTTATTTTTGCTATCTGAGATTTTATCTTTTATGGTAAAAGATGTAACAATGCCTTCTAAGAATTTGTAAAAAGATCCACATTAAATACATCAAGAACAGTTTACCATTTGAATCAGTAGATACAAGGAGAAGAGAAGGGGAAGAGAGGAGGACAGTGGGGGGAAAGTAAGGGGAGGCAAAAGAATGTGCGTTGGTAATGAAACACTGTGCTCTGGCTGGTGTAGCTTAGTGGATTGAACGTGGGCCTGTGAACCAAAGGGTCGCTGGTCCAACCCCCAGTCTGGGGCATATGCCTGTGTTGCAAGCTAGGTCCCCAGTGGGGGGAGCACGTGAGAGGCAACCACATATTGATGTTTCTCTCCCTCTCTTTCTCCTTCCCTTCCCCTCTTTCTAAGAATAAATAAAATCTTTAAAAAAAATTGTCCTCTCTTGCTTAAAGAAGCCAAACATACAATAATTGTTTATAAAGGGTATAGGCCCATTAATTTAAATCCTTGAGACCCTAAGAAACCACTTCACCGAGATACACCTTCATTACTTAGGCAGAACTCAAATGTATTCAAGTCAAGATGTAAACTGTAACAGACACTAAATAAAAAAGCTCATTAAAGCTAGAGAGAAAGATGTGCCTTTCCTTACTAAAAGAACAAGTACAAAGACCTTCTGCATTCTCTCTGTACCCTGAAATCTGGCATGGAAAAAAGGTCCTTCTCACTCCTCCAGCTTCCTTCTGACAGCTCAGTTCTTAAAACTAAAACTTGCTTAACTAGCAACAATCATCTGTGCAATTAACCATAAAAATGGAGCATTTCTGTTTTGGGATATGCACCAGAGACCTGAATACAATGCATAAAGTGGATATGACCCACTAGGACTTACATATTCCTCTTCAGTCTCCTCCACAAAGAAAGCTTCTCCATTGTCACCCAATTTCATATGAAGATCCACTGCATCACCATTGATTTCTATATCAATCTAAGTGGAGAAACAAAGTGAGATTTAGCATTAAGAGTCTTCATTTAAGGTAAACTAAGCCTAAATTCTGGGTTCTCAAGCCAAACAGTATTAAGATTCCTAGAGTGACAACCCCAGAGAAAAACTGCTACCTGCCCCTCATCCCATGCCTAAAAAAACCAGACAAGTCTTGGGGAGTAGCGTGAAGAGGGGATGGTAATCAGGGATCAAAAGAAAATGTTTTATCATCTATTTTTATAACATATAAACATTTATCATTATTTAATTCTCAAATGTCATAAAAGAGAGGAATCGGCATTGTCAAACATCTGAGCACTTTCAGAGTTAAAGCAAAGGTGGGTTTCACCTTGCATGGTTCAGATAAATGCACATTTCAGTTACCACAGTATGTTAAATGTGAGTGACTGCAGAAAGTACAAACTTCACTGCCAGCTCTTCTATCTACCAATCACTACATAAATAACAGATGCCCATCATGATCAATAACCCATCTTGTCACTTTTTCCAAGTCTGTAAGTGACTGGTCCCAACACTACTGTTACTCAGACAGCAAAGCACACTGTGTTGCCTCCTTGTCTCCCAGTGATAAACCCACGTAACATTTTATAAAAAAAAATAATTGAAAGAGGAAATTGCCCAAGATCCAAGTGCAGTACAGAAACAAAAAGTAATAGCATTAGAAGTAAACTTCAAATGGAATGTAAACAGGTACAGAAGAAATAGCTGATGGTGGGAACAGTGACCTTGCTGCCATTTGAGAGACATAAGATGTGCAGCTGGAGGAACTTGGTGACAGTGAGCTTACCCATACAAAGAAAAGTGGTTCCGACAAAAAGGATGACAATGGTCTTGAGGAAAGTGGCATAGGCAAAAAATTGACTATGAGATACTCTGAGATACTCTATGAGGAACTCTGAGATACTTCATGACATTGAAAATTCAAAGGATGAAAAGTTGGAAGCTGATCTAAATTTACAAAGTATGACAATTTGCTAAGACAGAGAAAAGACACTTGTTCCATATCATGAGTTTAACATTAAGGCAAGCACTGTTAAAATTACCTGTTTTTACAAAAAATAACACTTTAGTTCTCAATGTTTCTAATGCTTTAATTTGCAGTGTACTAAATACTATTTTTCATTTCCCTATACATTTATAACTGACAGTAAACAATTTTAAATTTGTGACAAACATTTGTAAAGGACATGGGAGAATCCTAATTTTTTTTTCATTGATTATAAAAAAGTTTGTTTTGCACAGCTTCAGCTTACCCAACCATTTTTACAGGTTTATACTACAATGCAAATGAAGACTGTTTATATAGTGCTAACTGCTATTCTATCACTTAAAAAAGTGTAGCTCTTTATCTCTAGGTTGTGCAAAAATTCTTTTAAGTACTATACAATAATAAATGAATACCAACTTTTGAAACTTGTATGAATAACCCTGTAAACTCCAGTTTTATCTGAGTCTCATGTGAGGATGTATTTCAGAGGGAGAGGGAAAGAAGGAGAAAGAGAAACATCAACCAGCTGCCTCCTGTACTTGCCCCAGATCAAACCCGCAATTTAGGGTTTATGTGCCCCGACCAGGAATTGAACCTGTGACCTTTTAGTATATGGGGTGACACTCCAACCAACTGCACTACCCAGCTAGGACACAAATATATTTTTTAAATGTTTTCATAATAAACTGGCTTAAGTCATATAAGCATCTAGAGTCATTTAAGATTTCTGAAGCAGCTGTAATATAGCAGTTTCTTCCACAACCATAGGAAGACTGTTTTCTAACTTAAAAAGTTATGTAAAAACTAAAAAAAATACAGGAATATGCAATTTTTTTAGACTATAAGCAAAAGGGTAGGGAAAAACTATATTTGTTCCATAATGGCAAATTTAGGTTTCTCAAGATTACTTAAATGAAATAATTAAATTTATTGAAGTACAAGTTGAACATATAAAATAATCCTTTGTTGATTTGTTGTATAAATTCTTTAAATTAGACACATGAAATACTTAAATTTTATTTTTAGTAAAAAATATAACATTCAAATTAATACCATCCTTCAAAATTTTCATTTTTGGAGGTTATCCATTTACCCAATGTATCTGAGAAAATAAAATAATGCTTCCTCAGGATACAAAATGAACTGTTTTTACACCAGCTGAGAAAAATTAATCCACTCCATTATAACCCTTACTTTTAGAGATCAAGTATAACACTTCCAAATACGATTCTTGATCTGATTTGCAATAGAGTTTGGTTCTTTCCTAAAATTAAATCTAATATCACAGTGTGCCAACACTGAGGGCACTTAGAAGAGTATGTATGCCATAAGCTCTTTAGGTGACAAAGAAAAAATATTAAAAATATTTTGGCAGATGGCACAAGATGAGTAAGTGCTTTCCCAAGGTGATTATTTTAAAACAATCATCTTGATGTAGTACTTCTAGTAAACTGGTTGCTGAAACAGTACTCATTTCCATATATTCAAATCCCCTACACTGGCTTAATCTCACTCAATATATATGACTGACAGATTGAAAGCAACCTGATTTACTTTTGAGAAGTACTGGCTGTAGCAAACACTTGCTTTTGCTAAGAATATCTCTGATGTCCTGTGGGGATCTATTCATCCTCTATCTCATACCATCTATTTCAGGTATGGCTTCAGAGAGTGGAGATGGAGGTATTATCCAAGCCAAGCTAATCAATATATTCCACCTCAAACTACAGTGACTGGTCCCCAAGATATCTGTGACCCACCTGCTGGGGAGACAAAACACTGATACTTGTGTAGGAAGGGGAAGCTCTCTTTCCACGGGGTTGCTGAGTTAATGGGAACTAAGCATGGAGGTACTGGTGGCCACCTTGTGTTAGAAGATACACAAAGGGAAGCAGAGATGAGAAGTAGAGGGAGAGTTCTGATAATATTTTTTAAAAACTTTATTGATTATGCTTTATTGATTACAGTTGTCCCAATTTTTACCCCTTGCCCTGCCTCCACCAAGTACCCCTCACTCCCTTCAGAGATCCTCCCTTCCTTTGTTCACGTCCATGGGTCACGCATGTAAGTTCTTTGGCAACTCCCACTTCCTGTACTCAATCTTAACATCCCCATGCCTATTCTGGAGCTACCAATTTGCACTTCTTAATCCCTGCACCATTTTCTCTTATTCCCCCAGACCCCACTCCCAACTGGTCACCCTCCCAACGTTCTGCACATCTATGATTCTGCTTCTGTTCTGCTTGTTTGCTTACTTTGTATTTTACATTCAATTGTTGATAATTATGTATTTGTCTTTTTAATGTTCATAGTTTTGATCTTCTTTTTCTTAAATAAGTACCTTTAACATTTCATATAATAATGGTTTGGTGATGATGAATAGCTTTAGCTTTACCTTGTCTGGGATGCACTTTATCTGCCCTTCGATTCTAAATGATAGCTTTGCTGGATAGGGTAGTCTAGATTGTAGGTCCTTGGTTTTCATCTTTGAATATGGTTTGTTTGTTTTTTTAGATTTACTGTATTTTTCGGACCATAAGACGTACCTAGGTTTTAGAGGAGGAAAATAGGAAAAAAATTTTTGAAGCAAAAACTGTGGTAAAATATTTAATAACATAAATAACATAATATTTCACCAATGTAAATGCAAACAGAACTCAACAGCAGCATTAACAACCATTATTCCTCCTAAATTTGGGGGAGGGGAAAACAAAACAAAACAAACAAAAAAGTGCGTATTATAGTCCGAAAACACAGTATTTATTTTTAGAGAGAGAAGGCAGGGAGAAAGAGAGGGAGAGAAACATTGACATGTGAGATACACATCAATCAGTTGCCTCTTGCACAGCCCCAACTGGGGGCTTAACTGATAACCCAGGCCTGTGCCCTGACTGGAAATCAAACTGGTGAACTGGTTTGCAGGCCGGTACTCGAACCACTGAGCCACATCAGTCAGAGCATGAATACTTCTTGACAATGCCTTCTAGCCTGCAAAGTTTCTTTTGCGAAATCAGCTGACAATCTTAAGGTAAATTCTTTGTAGGTAATTACCTGCTTTTCTCTTGCTGTTTTTAAGATTCTCTCTTTATCTTTAATCTTTGACATTTTAATTATGATGTGTCTTGGTGTGGCCCTCTTTGTACCCATCTTGTTTGGGACCCTCTGTGCTTCCTGGGCTTGCATGTCTATTTCCTTCACCAAATTAGGTAAGTTTTCTTTTATTCTTTTCTCAAACAGGTTTCAATTTCTTGCTCTTTCTCTTCTCCCTCTGGCACCCCTATGATGTGAACGTTGGAATGCTTGCAGTTGTATCCTTATACTATCTTTGATTTTTCAGATTTTCTTTTCTTTTTGCTGTACTTATCATGGATGTCTTTTTCTTCCTTATGTTCCAAATTGTTCATGTGATTCTCGGCTTAATCTACTCTACAGTTGTTCCCCTGTAAACTGTTTTTTTATTTCAAATAGTATCCCCTTCATTTCCAAGTGCACCATTTTTATGCTGTTGAATTACTGAGTTCTTTGAGCATCCTTAGAACCAGTGTTTTCTATTCTGCATTTGATAAAATGCTTACCTCCATTTTATTTAGTCCTTTTTCTGGATTTTTGTTCTCTTCTTTCATTTGGGCCACATTTCTTTGTTTCATCATTTGGCAGACTTCTTATGTTTGTTTCTATGTGTGACGTAGGGCTGCTCTGACACCACATCTTGGTAGTGTGGCTTAATATAGTAGGTGTCCTATAGGGTCCAGCAGCACAGCCTCCCCTACAGCTCAACCTGGGTATGTGAGGTACGCCCTCTGTATAGGCTGAGCATTCCCTCCTCTTGTAGTTGAGTCTTGATTGCTATCAGGAGGTCAATGGGAGGGATTTACCCACAGGACCAGCTGTGACCACTGGCCAGCAACCACCTCTCTCCTTGGCTTATGGAGGTGGTTGGGTGGTGTTGTTCCACCTTGGTCTGTTGTCTGTCACATGCACAGGCTCTGGGTTTTTGGTTGGTGTAAACTAGCATCAACCACCACCTATGTTCTGTCTGCAAATGGCTGCTGCTAGTGCTAGGCCTGGTGCCATGCATTAAGAGGTGGAAGGGATGGGTTCAGCTGTT
Organism: Anoura caudifer; assembly: GCA_004027475.1. Classification (NCBI taxonomy): domain Eukaryota; kingdom Metazoa; phylum Chordata; class Mammalia; order Chiroptera; family Phyllostomidae; genus Anoura; species Anoura caudifer. The sequence goes on along the minus strand of PVKU01001250.1, from coordinate 104,066 downwards.
GGTTGTTTGAGCAGATTTAGGAAGGTGAGGAGTCTGCAGCTAACCTGGCCATTCACATGGAAAAGCCACTGTTAACATGCTGGGTGGGTCTGTAATTTGGATGGGGCGGAGCCACTGCACTGTGGCTCTGCACTGTGTGGGGGAGGACTCAGAAAATAAATAATGGCCTCTGTTTGCAGTTCTGTCTGTGAGGAAGCTGTCTCTCAGCTCTTACCCTTAGGTCAGACACTTCAGTTACTCCCTGTATGCTACTGGTGTCCCACAATGTGCTGCCTTGGTGCTGGAGCACAGAGGGGTGAGTCTAATAAGTCTGTGTGCTGGGCCGTCCACAGATGTCTGAGAATCCCACAGTTTGTCTGCCAACCCAAACTGCCCTGGTTTTTACAGCCAGAAGTTACAGGGTCTTATCATCTTCCTGGCACTGGGACCTGAGGCTGGGTGGTCTGGTATCCCTCACTCCTAAGATATGTTTTATATCTTCCACATGTGGGCTTGGGAGCAGCTGGTTCTGTGTCTCTGCCCCTCATACCCATCTGGATGAATGTGGTTCCTTTAATTCCTTAGTTTTTCTGACATTTCTGAATGATATCTGTGCACCTTCATTTTCTGACGTTTCTGAATGATATCTGATCTGTACTTTAGCTGTAATTTTGTTGTGGCTGTGCAAGGAGCTGAACCACATTTACCCATGCCTTTACCTTGACAGGAAGACTTCTGATAATACTTTCAGAGAGAAAGTAAAGCCCTGATTAATTCAAATGCCCCAGGACTTGTTATGCAAGCCAGTAAATTCCCTTTTTTCTTAAGCTAGTATGAGGTAGATTTCTGTTATCCATAATAGAAACTGTCTTTTCTAATACACTGGGTTATTTAACTTTGATAAGTAATCAAATAATCAGTTTTGTGTTAAACCAACAAAAGTAATATTTAAAAATATCAAGTGTAAGTTTACCTTCTGAAATTAAATCTCTGAGTTATAAAACATCAAAACTGGGAGTACTGATGTTCTATCAAACAAGAACATACCAATGGCACTGGGAAAATTATTATACTGCATCTCTCTAACCATAGGTTTTAAGGAGATTATGATTTCAAGTTCACTTCATAGGCAGTATTATATATGAAAATTGGGTCTTAGTTTAAATGAATGAATTATTTTTCCTAATTCAAACTGATCCAAAATAAGTCAAACAGTCCAAACTGCTAGGTAATCACAAGGCAAACATGGTTTTACTGTCATAGGAAAGCTGTGTTTTTGTCAAATAGCCCAATTTCCTTGTAAACATATCTTTTGAGTTTCTGGGATACCAAGGAAAGGAGTGAAAAAGAAGAAATTTTCTCTTGCCCTGTGTTCTCATGGATAGCCTTCTATTAAAATTCAAGGGTTTGACAATATACTTAAAACAATGATTTGTGTAACCTTGTACTACTTTTTAAAAAATATATTTTATTGATTATGCTGTTACAGTGGTCCCATTTTCTTCTCCCCTTTATTCCCCTCTGTCCTATAACTCTACCTCCCACTAGCATTCCCCTACCATAGTTCATGTCCATGGGTCATACATGTAAGTTCTTTGGCTTCTCCATTTCCCATACTATTTTTAACCTCCCCCAGTCTATTTTGTACCTACCACTATGCTTCTTATTTCCTTTACCTTTTCCCCCATTCTTCCCCCTTCCCCTCCCCGCTGATAATCCTCAATGTGATCTCCATTTCTGTGAATCAGTTCCTGTTCTAGTTGTTTAGTTCATTTTTGTTTCTGTAGGTTCAGTTGTTGATAGTTGTGAGCTGTTGTCATTTTAATGTTCATATTTTTGATCTTCTTTTTCTTACATAAGTCCCTTTAACATTTCATATAATAAGGGCTTGGTGATGATGAACTCCTTTAATTTGACCTTATCTGAGAAGTACTCTATGTATAAACTGTATAAGCACTTCACCATTCTAAATGACAGCTTTGCTAGATAAAGTAATTTTGGATATAGGTCGTGTGTTTAATGACTTTGAATCCTTCGTTCCAGCCCCTTCTTGCCTGTAAGTTTTCTTTTGAGAAATCAGCTGACAGCCTTATGGGAACTCCTTTGTAAATAACTATCTCCTTTTCTCTTGCTGCTTTTAAGATTCTCTCCCTATCTTTAATCTTGGCTAATGTAATCACAATGTGTGCTTGTGATTACATTACGTAACAATCACCTAGGTGTGTGCTTCCTTGGGTCCAACTTCTTTGGGACTCTCTGAGCTTCCTGGACTTCCCAGAAGTCTATTTCCTTTGCCAGATTAGGGAAGTTCTCCTTCATTATGTCTTCAGGTAAGTTTTCCATTTCTTGCTCTTCCTCTTCTCTTTCTGGCAACCCTATGATTCAGATGTTGGAATGTTTAAAATTGTCCCAGAGGTTCCTAAGCCTCTTCTCATTTTTTTTGAATTCTTGTTTCTTCATTCTGTTACAGATAAATGTTTATTTCTTCCTTCTGTTCCAAACTGTTGATCTGAGTGCCAGTTTCCTTCCAATCACTGTTTGTTCCCTGTACATTTTCCTTTATTTTGCTATTCATGGCCTTCACTTTTTCCTCTATTTTGCAACCATACTCAACCATTTCTGTGAGCACCCTGATTACCAGTGTTTTGATATCTGCATCTGACAAGTTGGCTATCTCTTCATTGCCTGGGTGTACTTTTTCTGGAACTTTGATCTGTTCTTTCATTTGGGCCATATCATGTGGTCTTGGTGCTTGTTACGTAGCAAGGGGCAGAGCCTTAGGTATTCACTACAGCGGGGCAACCCACTTTGCTTCATGATGGTGCTGTATGTAAGGGAGGGGTCAGAGAGGAAACAATGCCCTTGCTCGGCTCTCAGCTGGCTTTCAGTCACTTCCTCCACTACCCACAAGCAAATTGGGCCCTTTTGATGCTGATTCCCACATGGGTGGGTTTGTGTACATTCTAGGACCCTGTAGGTCTCTCCAACAAACTCTCCTGTCACGCTGGGAGTTTCTCCTGCCACTTCAACCTCCACAGGTTTTTTCGGACAGATGTTTCGAGGCTTTATTTCTCCGCACTTGGGGACCTAGGTTGCGGTGTCTGTCTCGCTCCCCAGTTATTCCTCCCAGTTTATCCACATGCAAATGTGGGACTGCCCTCTCCGCCAGCTGCCACCTTACCTGCCCTGGTCCTTTAGCCAGTGCCTTGCCTCAAGTCATCTCTACCCTGGCTGCCCATCTCCTCCCTTTCTTCTCCCCTCCTACCTGTCTGGATGAATGTTTCTTCTTTAACTCCTTAGTTGTCAGACTTCCATACAGTTCAATTTTCTGGCAGTTGTGGTTATTTCTTGTTTTTAAATTTGTTGTCCTTCTTTTGGTTGTACAAGGAGGCACAGTGTATCTACCTATGCCTCCATCATGGCCAAAAGTCTATACTACTTTCTTAATTAGAGACATACAGCATACAGATAGAGGTATCTTATCTGCCCAGGTACTATTTCCAGATGCACAAATGCTTATGTATGTTAGTTACATTTTGAAAGGCTAGAAAACTCATTCGATTTGATCAAAATCCCAGATCACAACAAAAATAAGTAAGTTATGCATTATAAGCCATTTTAAAATAGATCCTTGCACAACTAATGGCAAGTTTCATTGGATTAACCATTTGCTGCTGATTTCCCCAATGAAGATACAATTGGGAAGTATTGCAACTTAGTGGTACCAAAAAGATAGATAAATTCCAGAAGGTAACTGTGGCTTAACACTGTTTTGCAATGGAAAGTTTCAAAGTCACCAAATAAATTGCAACGGCTTTTGGTTTCCAAGGGGTGACTATGAACAGAGGCCAGACCATACAAACCCTGCCTCCCTAAAATATGGCTCTGCAGTGGAACACTGATTTTGTTAATACCTAGAAAAACGAAATCTTTTTTTGAGGGGGAGAGTATCTACTTTGTGAAACTGATAAGCCTTACCTCTCACTTTCAAAATAACCCAAATTCTATTAAAATAGAGGGAAATTTCTATTTTAAAGAATAAAATCAGCTATGTGAAATAGTCCAAATCTGAAAATAGGTATTTTCAACTTATGCCAGTGGTCCTCTAACACATACTTTTGTTTCAGAAAATGGTGTGGCATCTTCATTGTGGTTTAAAATCCTGGCAAAAAAGTCTCCCTATATTGTTTAGGTAGATACTGTGGGCAAGAGTTCTACTTCTACTCTTCATAAATACTGTGTACCTGCGAAATTTTATTACTGGCTTAATTTTCTGACTAGATTGACATCAGATGCACTAACAAACCTTCCAGTTACTCCATTACCTAAAGGAAAGAGAATGTAAGAGAAAGAAAAGCCAACACAAATATTTTCTTTTAAAATGAATCTTCCCTAAAATAAATAAAAGTAAACCAGTCCATGGCCTGGGGTTTTACATTTCAGTTGGATTTGGAGATAAGTCCTAATATAACCAAATTTAGATTACAAATAAAATTTACAGCTTTGTCAAAACAAATTAATTGTTTAAACAAATGTAACATTTCTTGATTATGTCAGTCCATTCCATTCAGAATTGTTTTGAAGATATTACCCTAAATATTTTAAAATACTATCTAAGGTAAAGAAACTTTTTCTAAATACATCTACACATCCTCACTTATAATCCTAGTTTCTCTATTGTGCTCTTCTGAACTGCAACAGTATCAAAATAATGCTCAGTCTAAACAATATAGGGAAATTCCCTTGGAGGGATTTTCTGTAGTAGGGCTTTCAGAATTTAGAAGCAACTTCAAAAAGCAATTAAGGTTGACTTCTCATACCACTGTCTTTGACATCACGCAGACTTAAAACAAAAGGTTCAGAGAGCTCACAGTAACAGTTTATTTATTGGTGCTATCTAAGCTTCACCCTCCTGAAAACGTGCTGTGCCCTGCACTCACCACTTTCTCTTTGGATCTCAGGACTCCCAGCTTCCCAAACCGAACGTGAAAAGGTGAACACTGATAGGTGCCATCCTGCTGCCGCACCACAATGACATCGATGCACCCAGACAAGGTAGCTTGGTTAATACCCTTGTAGAGTTCCTTCACAGTGACAATCACCTGCCCGGCCAGCTGTCCCACATAATTCATGGTTTGAGACTACAAAAGATAAGGGGAAAAAATTAGATGCAATGTTAACGCTGAAATTATAGCTCTAATAACAATAACAAAGAAAAAACTAAAGTGACTAAAATTACATTACTAATTTGTACGCTAGATTATGTACCATTAGTAACTTTGGTGATTTTGAACCCATTAGTATCATGCTACCACTATTTCTACTCATGAACAATCCTAAACTGCCCTCCACTGTATCTAAAGCATACATAAATTCCCTTTCCTTTCCCATTATCAAACATTGTGCCAGATGCCATTAGAGATTTTTCTGCAAAGTAAAGAACCTGCACAAAATCACCAAAGAACCCAGATCACCACCACTGCCCTTCTGCCCAAGACTCTTGGGTTCTCATGGCTATTTTATCTACTCTGGCCACATGAGACAAACAGAAAAAAATGACCAAAGATCATCCCCAGGAGAAACCTGCTGAAAGATGAATAAGTGAGAGTTGTTCTCTATGGGACTAGTAATAGAATACTGTGGATCAGACAGATGGTAGATTAATAAACTCTAGTGAGCTAGACTGTGTCTAATATAATTTGTAACATTACTTCTAGGGAAAAACTCCTCTTCAATGCTACAGCACAACTCACTGGAACATACATTCACGTCCCATAAAATTCAAAGCTAAAAATGGGGCTTTAACCTTGACCTTCAACCACAATTCACTATTCAAATCAGTATCACCAGGCTGTAAAGAATCCTCCAGAAAAGGTCAAAGAAGGAGGTGAGTGCACCTGACTAGGTCCACCAGGGCCAAAAGGATATGTTTTTCTGTCTCCATGCTCCAGAGCTGCTGTGACTGTGATTAGAACTGGCTTTAATCTAACCACAGGATGTGGCATCCACAATATGGTATGCTGTGATGGCAAGTACCCCTGGAACCCCCATAATTATTCTACTCGTTAGGGGAAAAAAGCCCCCTCTAGTTCTAAGATTGTCAAATTTCATTTCCAGACTTCCAGCCAAGATGGAGGCATAGGTAGACACATTGTGCCTCCTCGCACAACTAAAATTAAGAACAGCAAGAATTTAGAAACAAGAAAACAACCAGAACTGAGAGAAAATTGTGAACTGTATGGAGGTCCAGCAACCATTCATCCAGACCGGTAAGAGGGGCGGAGTCGTGGCAGGAGGAAGCGGAGGTTGGTGACCCAGGCACATAGGCAGCTGCTGGCAGACCTGGGTCTGCAGGCGGCGGCTAACAGGCCCCAGGCCCAAGGTGGCTGGCTGACCAGGCGGTCCCACATTTGCATGCAGATAATCCAGGTGAAACCGGGGAACAAGTCAGAACTCTGTAACCCAGGGCCCCAGAGCTGGGAAATAAAACCTAAAAACACGGAGACTCTGCCCCCACATACAGCATCACAACCCAGCAACTGGGTTGCCCCACCCTGGGGAACACCTAAGGCCCCACCCCTCACTACGTAACAGCTGCGACCAGAAAAAAAAAAAAAAAAAAAACCCAAAAAACAAAAATGGCTCAAATGGGAGAACAAATCAAAGCCCCAGAGCTAATTCATCTAAGTGATGAAGAGATAGCCAACCTATCAGATGAACAGTTCAAAGCACTGGTGATCAGGATGCTCAAAGAATTGGTTGATTTTGGTTGCAAATTAGATGAACAAATGAAGGCTACAATAAGTGAAATGAAGGAAAACGCACAGGGAACCAATAGTGATGGGAGGAAAACTGGGACTCAAATCGATGGAGTGGACCAGAAGGAAGAAAGAAACAACCAAACAGAAAACAAGGAAGAAACAAGAATTCAAAAAAATGAGGAGAGGTTTAGGAACAGCCAGGACATCTTTAAACATCCCAACATCCGAATTATAGGGATACCAGAAGGGGAAAAGGAAGAGCAACAAGTGGAAAACTTATTTGAACAAATAATAAAGGAGAACTTCCCCATTCTGGCAAAGGAAATAGACTTCCAGGAAGTCCAGGAAGCTCAGAGTGTCCCAAAGAGGTTGAACCCAAGGAGGAACAGACCGAGGCACATCATAATTATATTAGCCAAGATTAAAATGAAGGAGAGAATTCTAGAAGCAGCAAGAGATAAGGGCACATTCACCTACAAAGGAGTTCCCATCAGACTGTCAGCTGATTTCTCAAAAGAGACCTTCCAAGCAAGAAGGGGCTGGAAAGAAGCATTCCAAGTCATGAAAGGCAAGAACCTACATCCAAGATTGCTCCATCCAGCGAAGCTGTCATTTAGAATGGAAGGGAAGATAAAGTGCTTCTCAGATAAGGTCAAGTTAAAGGAGTTCATCATCACCAAGCCCTTATTATATGAAATGTTAAAGGGACTTATCTAAGAAAAAGATGATAAAAAATAGGACAGTAAAGAAACAGCAAACTCACACATATTAACCACCATACCTAAAACAAGCAAACTAAGCAAACAAGTAGAACAGGAACAGAAAAACAGAAATGGAGATCACATGGAGGGTTAGCAACAGGGGAGTGGGAGGAGGAGAGAGGGGGAAAAGGTACAGAGAATAAGTAGCATAGACGGTGGGTAGAAAATAGGGGGAGGGCAAGAATAGTGTGGGAAATGTAGAAGCTAAAGAACTTATGATACATGGACATGAACTAAAGGGGGGGGAATGTGAGTGGGAGGGGGTGTGCAGGGTAGAGGGGAATGATGGGGGAGATGGGACAACTGTAGTAGCATGATCAATGCAATATGAAAAAATAAATGGTAAAAAAATAAATAAAAATAAAAATCAGATCTAAAAAAAACTTCATTTCCAGTTATTGAATATCACATTTCTTTCCTTAGACACTGTGTCAAAGCACAATTCAGCAAAAATCATTCTCTTGGGGATGGGAAAGTTGCAGACCAAACAAGAGAGCCTTGCACAGTTCTAGGTAATCCAGAGGCTGACTTTTACTGAACCAGAGAACTGGTTCACATCATGCTTTTGGTCTTTCCTGGTCTTTCCATACTTAACCAAATAGCACCCAAGTATTCAATCTTTTTATTATTGCTTGACAGTAGTGGCAATTTTAAAATGAGTTTTGTTACATGGTCTTTTAAAAATTCATAACTAATTAAATAGGCCTTTTCTTAAAAGAAACTGAAAATAACTTTTATGTCTCTTCATTTAGCCATAAAGAAGTCTTATAAACTAAATGTATAATAAGCTTACATCAACTAGAACACTGATCCATAATTATGTGCAAATACATTTATGTAAGATGATTCTAATTACCATGATTGAAGGATGTACTGTTATACAAGAAAGTCTTATTGTGTAAATGCCAGCTGCTAAATGTAGAAAAACACAGTGTAATGACTGATTTTCTCTTAGCAGATATAAAACAATTCTGTTTATGTTATGAAGGCTGGGAAAACGAAAGTAAAGGGAAGCCTGATGTCTTAACATTCACTACACACCCTGGGAATGAGGCACAACTCTGGTAGGAGGGGAACCCTAACCAGGCTGGGGGAGGGGGACTTCCTCATGGTTATGTCTGGGGAAAAGCAATTGGTCATTGTATGCATGATACCTTAAACAGTTTGCTCCTTAAGCAGAAGGTAGCACCATAAAACTTTAGTCCTGCATTCCCAGCCCAACACTAGCCATAATAAAGTCCAGTGAGGACAAAGTCAAGTCTCTGACATCAGTCTATCCTGGTCACAGTCTGGGAAAGCAGGATTCTGTGCAGGGGCAGAAAAGAAAGATGATTAGGTAACGCAGGAAAATACTAGCTTTTAAGATAAAACTAACATTTAAAAAAATAGCAAAGTAATATAGATTGTAAACTATACATATTTTATACTGAATAATGAGCAAAAGAAGATACGAGAACATGAAATCAAGAACAGAGAGTGAGAGACAAATGGAGAAGGATGCAGAAAGAGACTGATGAATATGCAGAGAAAAAGCAAAGACACTACATAATCAGAAAGCAGACTGACATAAAGATACCCACACAAAGAGAACACTGTGAAATTGAAGGATGTTTGCAGAACAGCATCCTTATCTTCAGGCTCCCAAACACAAATAAAAACATTAAAATGCATTTACGGATTCTTAGAAACTAGAAGAATTTATCCAGCCCAGTCTTGCAACAAATTAAAAAAATGCTTCTACCACATCTCTGAAATATGGTAAAGTTAACAATCAACACAGTAGCAGCAACTACTTTTTTTGAGAGCTTACTGTATACCTAATTCTTTTTTTTTAAGATTTTACTTATTTATCTTTAGAGGGGAAGGGAGAGAGGGAGGCAAATATCAATGTATGGTTGCCTCTTGTGCGTCCCCTGCTGGGAACTGGCCTACAACCCAGGTATGTGCCCTGACTAGGAATCGGACCGCGATCCTTTTGGTTTGCAGACCCGCGCTCAATCCACTGTGTGTACCTAATTCTTAAGCTTATTATACAAGCATTATCATATCAAAACCACCTTTTGGTAAGCATAATTTCTATTTTTAAAGATAATAAAACTGAAGCTTAGAAAAGTTAAGTATTGTTACAGACTGAATGTTCCCCTCCCAGTCCTCATATTCATATGTTGAAGCCCTAACCCTGGAGGTGGGGTCTTTGGGAGGTAATTAGGTTTATATGAAGTCATGAGTACACTGATTCCCCCCCCCGGCCCCCACCATGATGGGATAAATGTCTTTAAAAGGAGATGACACCAGAGGATGCGCTCTCTCCCTTCACCATGTGAGAACAGTGAGAAAGTAGTTGTACGAACAGGAAGAGGGCCCTCAGTAGGAACTGAAGACCTTGGAATTCCCAGCCTCCAAAAACTGTGAAAAACCAATGTCTGTTGTTTAAACCATGCAGTCTATGGTATTTCATCATAGCATCCTGAGCTAAGACAAGTATCGTCTTTAACACTATATGCTACACCACTTTTCAATTTGGGGATACTTCCAGCTGACAGATACTCCTTTCACAAAGACGCTCACAAAAGTATCAGTCAGCCCTAGTTATATCCACTAGAAATCACACTGAATTATGTACCACCCTCTTCTAAATGACACTTCTACATACCAGTTTACTGTACAAACACAATTAGGTCTCATCTATTCTGGGCTAAGCATTCTTACTTATATGAAAATTAAATGGTGCCCACTATTGGATTTTTCTTATCAAAACTTTTAAACATATACTACTGCCTGGAATAAATGGGTAGCTTTCAAGATTCAATTACTTACCAAAAGTTTGAAGATTTGCTTAGCAACTTTACCTGAGCATCAGAGAAACTAAAGTATAAACTTTATGGAATGCATCAGTAAATAGGTTCAAATACAGATCTCCCTCCTACAAAAACTGCCCAAGATAATTTAAAGCTGGTATATTCAATAAAAAATAATGGTTGTTAAGGAGTAAGTATAAAGATATAGGTAGTTCTAAAAATATGACAATTTTTAAATTGTTATCAGTACAGAATGTATATATTCTAAATTGCTCCTTTATACATATCACCAAAAATTTCTTTCCTAAGTTTTAAGTTTACCTTCGTATATCTATTCTATACTAGTATTACTAGCTAGCAGTACTACTAACAAACACCACAACTACAGTTGTCACACGTTCATCATATGTCAAGTGCTGTGTTAACCTGAACATTATCTCATGTAATCTTCACAACTATCTGTAGGTTTAGTATCAATATTCCCATTTATATGAGGAAACTGAGGTTCAGAAGTATCCAAGGCCACCACACTAAGTGGTAAGACTGATATTCAAATTTAAGTCTGATTCTAGAGCCTATGTCCTTTCCTGAATCTCTAAGTGATAGAAATGCTCTTAGCAATGACGAAATCCCCAGATGTCTTGTAGCAAGTGAAATCTCAAAGAAAAAGCAAAGACAGAATACATAAGCAGAAAGTAGACTGACAAAAGATGCCCACACAAAGAGAACACTGTGGAACTGAAGGATGTTCACAGAGCACCAATCCCTCCCTATCTTCAGGCTCACAAGCATAATTCACCAAAAAAAAAAAAAAAAAAAAAAAAAAAAAAAAAAAAAAAAAAAAAAAAAAAAAGCACCCAGATTTCTCTAGGAACTGGAGTATTATTTTTACACAATACTATCTGGCCACATGAACATTATAATTAGAGAGTCCAAAGAAGCCATACTTGTCCTCCAAGTCTTCTCCACATACCACTTTTTAAATAAAGATTTTATTTATTTTCAGACAGAGGCGAAGGGAGGGAGAAAGAGAGGGAGAGAAACATCAATGTGTGGTTGCCTTTTGTACATTCCCAACTGGGGACCTGCACCACAACCCAGGCATGTGCCTTGACTGGGAACTGAACCAGCGACCCTTTGGTTTACAGGCCAGCACTCAATCCACTGAGCCACACCAGCCAGGAACACATACCACTTTTGAGAGTTAGCATTGACTACTAACCCTTCTGCTGATCTGAGGTTCAATGTCAGGAAGTGAACTTTCTGGGAGATACCATGGGATCAAGACTTATGGATGGTTTGTATCAAAGAAACTGCCTTCAACATTCCATCTACACTTCTGCTTACAGATACGAGGAAATGTGCTATCAGGGAACAGAAAGTTCCAAACACTTCGAGAAACAAACAACAGAACACTGTTGTTTCATATTCCAGCTTACACCTATGCTCCTGGACCTAACTCCTCTAGGCACCCAAGCATACATTCTTCATTTGAGTAGCACTTACTGTATGTTTGAAGGTCTATTTTTTTAGAGAGAGCAGAAGGGAGGGAGAAAGAGACGAAGAGAAACACCAATGTGCAAAAGAAACATCTATGGGTTGCCTCTTGCATGCCCTCAACCAGGAATTTGGCCCACAACCCAGGCATGTGCCCTGCCTTGAATGGAACCAGCAATCCCTTGGTTCATGGGACAGCACCTAACCCACTGAATCACACAAGTCAGAGGCACTTACTCTTTAAGAACTTTCTTAAACATACCTCATTTGATCTTCAAAAGGGTAATTTATGTTATGCAAGGCAAACATTATTCATTTCACTTTATATTTAGACTGAGACAAGTCATTTGCTTTCCACTACCGTTTACTAGAATGCAGCTCCACTGCTACTTCCCACCACGGCTTAAATCTTTGGACTCTCACGATCAGCTGGTGTCCCTAAAGACCAGATTTGAAGGTTGAACCCAAGTTGTATTAGTCTCTAAAGATCTCAGAGTCCCCTAAAGAGGATACCACTCAGCCTGGCTGAGAACTTTACTTCCTTAAGAGTGGATGATGAAAGGCAGCAATGACACACACAACACCTGCTGCAAGCTTCCCCCTGGAGGACAGGCGGGTCAACGTCCCCCAGGGGACTTGGCCACATCCTGTGGGGGCTGAACTCCATCAAGACCTTTGCTAAAACATTAACTGTGTGCCCAGGAGACTCTATGGGGATCACAATGACCTAAAGGAGGTTACAACTTAGCTAGAACAGAGAACTAGACAAAACAGGTGCAGTCTTTGAATGAGCAGCAAGCAGGGCCCCAGGCAACTGTTGCTAACCATAACAAAGAACTCAGCCTTCTTGGAGAAGCCCCTCTTGGCCACTTATATACCATTAAATGACTTACTGTGTCAGTTTTTTCTTTTCCCATCATAGCAGATCCTAACCTATTTTTAGCTTTTACTTTATTTTAGCTGCCTTTTAAAAAAAAATTGTGGGGGACACAACAATTTTTTGTTGTTCTACTTATTTATGCATTCATTGCTTGATTCTTTTATTTACCCTGACCAGGGATTGAACCCACAACCCTGGTGTATCAGGACGACTCTCTACCAACTGAACTACCTGGCCAGAGCCTAGCTGTCTTTTAATATTTGCTTTATAAAATAAGAAACAGGAAATAATACCACAAAAAACAGCCCTTGTCCTCGGTCAGGGAGACAGTCCCCAACCCCAGGAGCTTCACAAAGTAGATGGTTCATTAGGCCCCCATTTGATCTCCCTGAAGCCAAAAATCCTTGAGAAAATGCTAACAGTTGCACATCCAAAATGCGCTGCCCCAAACATCTGCTTGAGGACAGATGTTCCCCACAGTATAGGGAAGCTGCTGTTGTTCATTTCTAGGACCATTTAGTCCCCCATCTATGGAATCTGTAAACCAAAACCAAAACTCTGGGCAAGCTCCTTGAATATACGAAGTTCTCCAGACAGCCTCTTTGTCACAGGGAAGGTCCTTCAATGTAATACCTCTGCATATTTAATTTAAAAATAGTCACATAAGAAGGCTACATAATTCCTTCAAGACATACAACAGAAAATTTGTAATCCACCTATCAAAATGTTCATTATACTGGTGTATGTCTGACAGGATTTTCATATAGTCAAGCACAGCTGAGCACCTGCTTCATGCCAGGTACCACAGTGAGTCCTTATAACATAAAGATGAATAAATCCTTCCATACTTCTCTCACAGGTCCCTGGGTCTAACAAGAGAAGGAGACATAAACACTGTCTTAACTTACATGATGCCCGTGGTAATGCTAATTTGGTTACTTTTAGAAAGGCTAGAGAAAGGAGGAAAAAAACCAGCATGGAGAATCAAGGAAGGCTTCTAGAAGCAGCAAATATTTGTTCTAGCAGTGTCAATGTATGTGAGAAGTCTATTAGGCCAAGAAAAGAAGGTGCCAGTAAGCAGTCCTAGGCAGAGATGATAGGGGACTCAAGACTTGGAAAATTTTAGCTTAAGGAAAAAGTTGTAAGTCTAGCAAGTAATGTGTATGTTACAGCTTTTGTTTCAGAAACTACAGATAAGGCCCATCCTGGCTCCTGGGAAACAGCATGCCTCCTGGGGCGCTGGCTAGAGATTACTGCCTGGGTACCAGTTGGAGGCATTCGGGCCTTTGTATCAACGAGGAGAGAGACGCTACCCTTCCCCTTGGGAACAGCTAACTCCCCAGAACAGGAATGCTGCAGCTTCGCTCACCTATTCCTCCCTGAATTTCAAAGCCCTCACCGCACCTTGTTTGTCTTCCCCCACCTCCCTTATAAAAATTCTGGCCAGGAAAGAGAAGGGAAGATAGTTTGTCAGGGTATGAACCTGCCATCCTCTCAGATCGCCAGCCATCTGATAAAGCGCCCATAAAAGATTCAATCGCTGTCATTGCTTATTGGATTTTGTAGTGACAGGCAGCCCGGATGCTGGTATCTTTTCCGGTTACAGAGAGAAGAGCACATGGAAAGGGTATGCTGGATCTGAGGCAAAAGTGAAAGATGATGCAAGGCCTTGGGCCCATGCCTCAAGTGCATCTCATGGGCAATGGGCGCCAGCTGGGATTATGGTCAGGAAAATGACATGATGACTTGGGAGTAGGGAGGATGATCTGGAGAAGAGGGGGCAGAAAGTGGAGACCACTTCAGAAGCTACTACAACCAATTTAAGCAACTGTAAAGGCAGAAGAGGTAGAGAGGGGACTGCGAATCACTACGATCTGATGACCAACAGATGCTAATGGAAAGAAAGCAGTTGGTTAAGATCATACCACAATTTCTAGACCAAGCTGGAAATACGCCTGGCACATACATCTGGCAGTAAATACTGTTGAATGAACAAAGCAACTTAGACATGAAAATAAAAAGGGCAGATATGGTGAGGAACTTTCTATTAAGGCTGAACTTCTAGATTATTATTTATTCCATTGGTTCAAAATTTTGTACAAGAAAACCATCCTGGACAGTTTTTAAAATGCAAATTTCCTTGGATCTTTTTTAAAGTTTAATAACTGATAATAAAGATCAGCCAGGTAAGGGAAGCATAGTTCCGTGTAAAGCAAGATATCTTCTGATGACATTCCATGCCTATCCTTGCTACTTCTAAAATCAGTCTGTCATAAAATGGACTCCAAGGAGGGGTGAACCTTTGGGTGCTGTCCTGTATCTTTCTTCAGAAAAGATGTACAGACAGAGGTGTTCTAGAAGTTCCTTCTGAGCTAGCATCTGGACTCAGAAGATTCCTTCCTGAAAGACTAAGGTTTAGCCAGGACGTTTGAAGGCACAGTCAGAGACTGTTCTATGTCTAACCAACGTTTTTCCTGTTAAGCGAAGAACACCGGCAAGGTCCACAATGCAGGCCAGTATTTCTCAGAGTAGTCTTGGACCATCTGCAGTAGAATCAAGTTTGGGTGGTTAAGAATGTAGATTCCTGGGCCTCAAACTAAACATAAAAAACTGGAAGTAGAGTCTTGAAGATCTGTTATCCATTGACTCTGAAGGACATCCAAGGTCTGAAGAACTACCTCCAATCTCTACTGCACAAATTTTATGCTCCCAATCCACAGCATAAGCTTGTTGAGAAAATCAAGTTGTTATGGGTTGAAGTATGTATCCTAGCCTCTAAGACACATATTACCTCGACATCTGATCCAAATTTAAACGTAACAGACCCTGAATTTTATACATTTTACTGAACAAACAGCTGACCTGATCGTTTTTATAAGATGAATTCAAGGACTGACAGTGGTTCTGTCAAAAACTCATTTATAAAGATTCTGATCTGAGAAGACTGCTTTCTTAGGGGTTCCTTCCCTAATTACAACCTAATACTACTCAAAATTAAACTTTTGAATACATATGTAAGAAGAGGAAATTTTCTGACCCAATATTTTGTTTTGGAATTTGAGCAGCTGTATGTTGCAATGGCTAGCTCAGAAGGTATTAACAGGGTTCCCTGGATCACAATGATTTCCTCTCTGAGACTCCAAACATGGGGGTAAACCCCAGTAGCCATGTCTGTAATATGGGTCTGAGGCCTTGGTATCAGCTGGCTGATGGGGTGGAGGGACATCTGACCCAAAACTGAGCCAAAGAGATACACTTGAGTTGTGTACGGAGAGTCGAAGTAATCAGAAACCAGTGAGGCTGAGTCACCTGGGTGGTGATACAGAAAGCTCACCAGCTCAAGAC
Source organism: Anoura caudifer (assembly GCA_004027475.1). Lineage (NCBI taxonomy): Eukaryota > Metazoa > Chordata > Mammalia > Chiroptera > Phyllostomidae > Anoura > Anoura caudifer. The sequence goes on along the minus strand of PVKU01001250.1, from coordinate 88,045 downwards.
ATCAAGATACCAAGCAGTCCCAGCTCTTGCCCTTTTATCATCTCTCTGAATGATGAAGTCACAACCTTGTTTGCTTGGCTTGTTCAGAGTCCATGTCTGATGTCTGCCAACAAAGGGCTTAAACACAAACATGCTGGTACTGCTTCTGACTTGATAAAGTTTCAAAAAAAAACCCCCAAACCCCCCAAAACAAACAAACAAACAAACAAACAAACAAAACACCCTTGGGAAAATAAGCAAAAAAAATATCCCAAAAGTAACCCAGTAAAAGCTACCTTCTACTGAACTCAGGCTTTTATTTTTTTTATTGTTACGATTATTTTTAATGAGAGGACATGAGGTTGACCTTAAGCTTATCTGTCAAGGCTAGTAAGCTAATAAACTCAGATTTCAAATCTGTCAAAATATACGTTCTTTAAGGAAATTTAGAAGCACAGATTTCTATGCACTGGGCTCACTTTCCTATAATTTCACCACACTCACTATCTACAAAGTAGACACACAATTATTTGGGACTGAATAAGGTTCAAAAAAAGGGAAGACCCTTTGCCACTACCGTAATAAACATTCTTTCCCGAGTGGTAGCCCCAAGTTTTACTCAACTGTTTGCTTTAGTTTTTCAGCAGGTACAACTAAGATTAAGACTGTGTTACCTACTTCATCTTTAAACACCATCAATTCCCTGCCCTCTACCCTAGTCACTGGCCCAGTAATTTTCAGAACAATCCTTCAAAATCCAACAATAGTTTTCTTCTCAATCCATCACTTAGTGTTGACTGCTGATTTAAGAGAAAGGATGTTCTAGATTTCCTGGATGATGAAATGGGAACAAATAAAGTATGTCTACAACAGATTGTGAACAGAACACACACAGCATAATAGAAAAGATGATCAGAAAGAGATGGGGTAAGGAAGTGTGGGTTCAATGGTGAACAGAAAGCAGAAGGCAGTTCTATGTGTCCATGGCATCCTGCCCTCTCCCTACCACAGCATGTAAGCACTCATTGCCCTACAGTAATTTGTTTATCCAACCTCCAAATTCTAACTTTTGACAAAGAAAGGAGAAATGCTATGCTTTCCCAAAAGTCACTGTTTTCCCAAAGTTTGCCTGGCACAATGACTAGCAATAGGAGATTCTCCATGAGTATTTTTGGATCAATTTTTGTATGAATTAACAAATAGATGAATGCAAGATCTAGTGAAGAGAATCAGAAAGAAGATGGAGGAATACATACAATGTTTCACACTGTAACCTGAACAAGAAATTCAAGAGGTAGGTAATGATACACACATACACACACCACCACCACCACCACCACCACCACCCATTAAAAAACGCCAACAGTGGAGCAATGCTCAGATATTCAGAACCAATGCTTTTTTCCAGATGCTGGTGAAAACCTCACAGAAGAAACTTGCATAAATCTAGTCTGTGAGTATCAATTCAAATGACACCCACCTCAAATGAGTAAATCTAAAAATATCCCTGTGAGAACAAATGACATCCGTGCAGACTGCTGTGAAGAACACTGAGCAGCCAGCCCCACGGCAACTTGTGGCAGAAGAGAGATTGCTGGTTTGTCAGGGGAAGTCAGTGTGGGGAAGTGACAGAGGCAAGGCTAAATGTGACAATGATCATACATAACCAAAGATGACAGAAAACAGACTGAAATAAAACAAATTTAAGTTATCATTTCCTACTAGTCAATCTACTTACATGAAAATGTCCAATGTTATAATTTTACACAGTACAGCCTTCAAGGTAAATGGCAGGTAACCAATAGTTTCATTTTCCTAATGCTCAGCAAGTACCAAAATATTCATTTTCTTCAGCAATAGAATTGGTAGAGCAAGGAAAACTAAATGTTCAATTTTACACATATCTTTAGATTTCAGTACACATAACAAAATTTTTGTTTCTTGAGTAGATCCTAAAGTAGAAAGCAGCATACTAGGGGCCCTAACTAGTTTCCACAACTCCCCCATTGTTCCTGAACCAAACTTGTTTTGAACTATCACAGCTCTACAAAATTTAATGGTTCTCATTCCTTTACGTCTCTTCACTGCTTCTCTCTTCATTATTTCAAATTGCAGAATAATGCCTTGTAATGACGCTTTCTGATATCTTTTCCTGTCAAGACTACAATACACCCAGTTCTAATCTACTTGTACATGAGGTGACAGATCATAAATGTTACAGGGAACATTTACCCTGACTGGACTCTGGAAAGAAACACAGAAGTAAAATAAAAAAATTCAATTAACCATGAAAGATATTAAGCAATTACTTAGTCAACCTTTGTGTAATGGTTATACCTATCAGTATATAAAAAATCTACCTGAATATTCATGCCAACTCTGCTGTGAAATGCAATAAAAGATTTTCAAATAACTAATAACTGTACATTGAACTATTCAAAATACTGTCTTTTTTCAAAAAGAATTAAGGTGCACTTTACATATTATAAAATTAACCCATTTGTACTACACAGTTTTAACCACGCAATGATGTAACCACCACCATAATCAAGATACAGAACCAGATCACCCCTAAAACACCCCTGTAACTCCTTTGTGGTCAATCCTTTTCTCCCATCCCCTGCCAACTACTAATCTTGTTTTCTGTCCCTTAGACTTGCTTTCTCCCCAGTGTCATAGAAATAGAACCATACGGTATGTAGCTTTTTGAATACAGCTTTTTTCACTTAGCATAATGCATTTGAGATTAATCAGTGTTTTTGCAGCAATCTGTGAGACTTGCAACAAGGTAGGCAGTGGACGGCTCAACCCTTGATCCTGTCTCCAGGAACTTGTATCCTAGTCTCTTTTTCTCTACCTGAATAAATCTTGCTTTTGCTCTTAAAAATAAATAAATAAATAAATAAATAAATAAATAAATAAATAAATAAATAAAAGGTGTAGGGGTGTGTGTGTGTGTGTGTGTGTGTGTAGTTGCAGGTATCAATAGTTTATTCCTTGTTGTTAAGCAGTATACCATTGTATGGATGTACCAAAGTCTTTTTATCCATATGTCAGTTGAAAGACATTTGTGTTGCTTCCAGTCTGGGGCAATTACGAATAAAGCTACTAAAAACATTTGTGTACAAAAGTTTGTACACAATTGTACAGAATTTTGTGTGAACAAAATTGCATTTCATTTTGTTAAATACTTAGGAGTAGGGTTCTTTGGAAGTATTTTTTGCAAGGTTGATTTTGCAGCTATTGTTTTTAAGATATCTTCAATATGCTAGGAGCTTGCTATTAAAAATAAATCCTTTAAATTATTTCACAAAGTGGTGATAATTTAACTGTTTCATAAATATGGATTTTCATATATGGGAGTTACATTTACTTACACTGGTGAAAATTCAAACTCTTCATTTTTTCATGTCATAACATTTTGAACTATGTGTATCCTTGATAAACCACATATATACAATTCAGATGTTTTAGTCAGTATTCTTCCTAGTGTTGGCCATGGGGAAGTGATGGGGAAAAGAGAGAGAAGTAACATTTATCCCTTCCAAATGCTGTTTTACATATCTCATCTCACTTAATCCTCACAATTAGGTGAGGTATATGGCATTGTACTAGCAAGAAAAGTGGGGCTCAGAAAAGATAAAAGCTACTTACCTAAAGAGTTACAGGCACAAAAGCTCATGTCTGTCTCACATTCCCAGGCTCTTTTTACTCTATTTTGGGACAATTCCAAAAAACATTAATGCTGAGGTTATGTAGTTTTGAGGGCCATGTAAGTAGGAACTTCTTAAGTGCATGTAGAAGGTAATGATGGTTCTTTCACATGCTATCCTACATGAAGATATTAAGCTTTTTATTATGAGTAGACTTAAAGATATGATCATTATGATCATAAACATGTTTTTTAAGGAACATCATGTTCTCATCCTAAACTTTCCGGGATAAGAGAATAGTGTAGGTAACCTATATTGATGGTGATCATTGATAACCATAAGCTACTCTAAAATAAAACAGTAAATCTGATTGTTTGGCTCAATTTCACATATGAAAGGCATACGATCTTAACATGTTTCCATGAAAACCATATGTAGTAAGTATTTTCAGTGATGACTATCGCTTTAGTCCAGACACCAGTAGAATACAATTTCCTCTGAAATACTCTGACTTTATTTGGAGTTCTATCTAGTCACTGACCTAGCAGTCAGGAATTGACATCATGACTCTTCTGGAACAAATGAACATATCCTGTAGTTTGCAGGTCTAGGGAAAGACATGTTAAACTCCACTCATCTTCCTCTCATCCCCCCAAAAGAATGACAGTTAGTACCACAGATGAATTAAGTTGAAATTTTAAATTTATACCAATTGTGTTAATTCCCTGGGTTCAAAATCCTTCAACCTGCATCATACTACCTAGTTAAGTTCACTACAAACAAGCCAGATGAATTACAACTAGCAGAAATTGAAGGTCACTACATGCACTTTAATTTTAGCAGCTAGTAACTTAACAAGCACCTGTAGGCCTAAAGTTCACCACCTAAGCACACCCAAAAATCCAAAACTAAAGGGTTTATTATGAAGAAGTCTGATAAACAAAGTACCTGCTTTAGAAAGCAAGCTACACTTTAGAAAAGAGGATGCAGACTGCCTTACCAAAAACAAGGTAAATCGAGGATTAAAATAAATCTGGTTTTAGTGAAATTCAGCGACTTTTGTCATTTGTTAGAGTGGGTTGTGCATATATTAATATACAGGGTGGCACAAAAGTAGGTTTACAGTTGTTTGTATGGAAAATAATACAATTAATAAATAATAATACAGTAATAAAGTGTTTCAGGTAGGGGACTATAAGGGCACTAAATGATAATGGAAAAATATAATAAAGATTATGTATTTAAAAAATAAAAATAAACTGTTTCACGTACTCACAACTGTAAACCTACTTTTGACCCACCCTGCATACACAGTCTCCCTGTACATTCAAACCACTACATGTTTATTCCCTCAAGTGTACTCAATTTCTCTTCACAAATTTTTGTAAGAATGCTGGCCATGAAACTGAACCAGTTTCCACTCCACTACAAGAAATGGGACATTTATTCCTAGAAGGCTGAGTTCCCTTAGTTACATAAAAATTCTTTTCAGTGTGAGAAGAAAGGATTACTATCTCAGGTATGGAAAATAATGATTCACTAATGAAGAGACAGTTCATCAACGATGAGTACCTAAAAAAGCCACAAGAGCCTTCACCTTTGGGTCCACTATGTACCTAACAGATATATATCCAAAAGCCACTGTTCCCCAAGGATCATAAATACCTAGGAAGTGTCTAAAAATACAATTTCTTACATGGAAGGCTTAAATGAACCCTGTGGTATTGGCCTGGAACTGAAAGTTTCCATGGACAGATTCACAAATATAGACGTGCTTATGCCTAGGCTTGAATACATATTTAATATCTGGGATCTCTCTGCTAAGAAGACACAGAATCAAGAACACTCTAGAAATAGTAAGCGCACCTAGAAACCATATCTTGGTTTCTAAATAACATTCTCCAATAAAAAGAGCCAGAACTACTTGGAGAAGTTGTTGAACCCAGGGCTGGGGAGCAGGAAAATAAAAGATGATGCTGGAGCATCTAATAGTGCCAGAAAGCAGGAAAATACTCAAAATCAAAAGAAAAGGAGCATGTTAAATAAACACAGGATCCAAAGTGAAAGAGCTCCCAAAGGCTAACACTAGAACAATGTGGGCAACAAAATAATGATAACCTACATACTAAAATATTCATGAGTCCGGTGAAATAAATTAAACTAGTAAGTAGGGAGAAATGACAGCTTTCTCCAAAACGATGAATTGTAATTAATAAGTAAAGAATGAGGGAAAAAGAATCATAGTAATAATTGCGGCAGGCAGTGGATGTTAGAAAAAAGAGGATTTAAGTTTGAGAAGTAGGATATTTGCTTATTCTCAAAGTATCTTTCCCAAGGTATATATTCATTACAAAAGGTCAAATAGTAAGTTTATGGTGGAGAAACCTAAAGACACCACCTGCATCAAGTGATCTAGGGAAACCTCCCCAGTAATAAGACACACTGCAACCAAGAACCCCCTTCCTGATTATTCATTTAAAAGGGCACATAACACATCCATGATTTTCTTGCCAAAAAACACATGACCTCCACCTAATTAGGAGACATCAGCCAAACTCAAATTTGGGGGAAATTCTATTAAAAAAACTGACCAGTACTTATTGAAAGTATTAAGACCATGAAAGACTAAGGAACTGTTACTGACTGGAAGACTACAGTAACCTGACAACTAAATGCAAGGTGGGATTCCGGATCAGATCCTGAAACAGAAAAAGGACTTCAGCAGAAAATATCTGAACACATCTAAATAAAGTATGTCATTTAGTTTTAAAAACAAAAACAATTCCTGGGCTCCACTACCCCCTTCAATTCTGATTCAGTCTGTCTAGGAAATGTTTTATATTTAAAGCCCAGCAAGGGTTCCAGTGATTGGAGTTCAAAACCAATGTCCTTGGGATTCACCATCCTTGGCTGCCACTAAAATGACTGAGGAACTCTGAGGAATCCCAATGCCCAGGCCACACCACCCCCCAGATTATACATGCAATTAGTTTTTAAAGCCCCCAAGTGGTCCCAAAATAGCTTATCAAGCTACATCTGATGATCACAAGGAAGTGGATCAATTCCCAGTACCCTCTTGAAAGACTCAGTGGCAGGGGAGTGAAGAGAGGTAGAGGGTGTACTTTTGCTCCTCTCCTGCCACACCCCCTGGAATGATTTCCTTTTCCAATTTTAATCTTATGACTAAATTTAAGTATGTAATGGTTATGACTTCATGCTTTATTAGAATATAAAACAGAGATGATAAATAACTTTTATAATCTCAGCTATTACCCCCTGACCTAACTGAAGATAGCCTATTTGCATTACGTGAAAGTCTCAGAGAATGCAGCAACATTCTAGAAATTACACAGCTCTGCCTACAGGTTTTCCTAGGAGTAGGCAAATTTCTGATGAAAGTCTTTTCTACACAGATAGGGACTAGGGTTAAGATGGCAAAGTAAGGGCACACAAAGTTCTCAGCACAATTTCATCATAGTAAAAGCAATACTCTAAAAAAACAAGATCAGCATATTGTTACTGCTACCCTTTGAAAAAGATATTTCCCAAATGTCTTAAAGAAAGTAAAAGAACTTAGACAATGGTTCTAAGGTTATGCAACAGACTTCAAAGAGACAGCAAATATTTTTCTGGAACAAGCATCAAAAGAGCAAAAAAAAAATTATTTTCTCTACTTTCAATTAAATAAGTAACATACAATACATGCAAAAATTACCCACTCTAGAATTTTTTCTTCGGTACAACTGGGTTGTTTTGAATATTCAAACACCTAAGGTATGACTGTAAAACAAATTATAAAAAAAGTATTTTCCCAAAAGAGGTAATATTTTTATTTAGAGTCTTTCTGATAGCTATGTCCAATTCCTCTAGCCTAGACCTACACATGACTTTTTGAGATGCCTAACGATAGTGATGAGACTAGGACTTTTACTTCCTATGCGCAAAACTGACTGACCAGCACCTGGATCAGGTCTCAAACGCTGGGCTTTTCCTAAATCAACTCAGTGAAATTGTTCAACTATCTGAGAGTACATATTATCTGGGCAAAGTAAGAGCGGTATTGAACAGTATTTATATAGCTATCTGTTGGATTTCTGTCCAGTTATGTTACTCACAAAATCAGAGCAGCAAATGATTCAGACATTTTACTACATGGAAACAAAAAAGATTGTGAGCATCTAAGCAGACTCAGTATAGCAAAAAAAATATATATATATATATTTGCTGAATGAAGAGAATTACGTTTTCTTTAAATTGTTTAGTGCCTACACTCTTACAGTATTGTGGAGCAGTTTTATATGCATGTATTTTAATTGTAAGTTATCTCCAAGTCTTTATTTTTGAAGACAGATGAGGGCATAAGTATAAAAATGGATAATTTTCAAACAGTCTAGACATAATTCTGGCCACAGCCTCTAAGTTACTCTTCCCCAAGTACCTGAGCTCATCTGTGGTATCAGGATTAAAAGAAGCAAACAATCTGTGAAAACACAACGATTCTAACAGAATTTACTCCCTCAAACTACCTAACTAGTAATACCACCACACTTCTGTGAGGAAATAAAATTCTATGCAACTAAATGTTTAATCAGTAAATCAGTTTTGTGAACACTGCCCATGCTGGGCTGGAGGAAGTGTTTGGTTTTGGACCCATTCACCTAGCGCTGTTCTAAGATTTCAGACAACAAGGAGTAATGACAAATGTGCTGGGAAAGGGGAGGGTTTCCTAAGTTAGCATAAAGCAGTGCCCCAAGCCATACACTCCACCTCCAGGGTGACCTGCTATCTTCTACCACTATTTATGTTACTAAATCTTGCTGTAAATAATATAACAATACAAAATTTTCTCAGAAAAAAGTGAGCTTTGGGACTCAACCATACAGATGCCCAGGTCCGCTGATAATGAGATCAGAGGGACAAGGATAGAGAAGCACTGCCCTCAGGGCTTCCCAGAGTCCTCGCAGCAGGTAAAAATGTGAAGACCAAGGTCAAGTCTCACTTCTGCCTCATAAACAGCGTTTCTCATCTCTAATAAGAATGGCCCTTCTACCTCTAAGCCACGGAAAGATTCAATTCTAGAAGCATTTCTTAGAATTACAAGTTTAGCTAGAACTCCTGTAGTCCATTCTGTCCTAATTATAAAAAATTTGATTAAGGTAATTTAAAATAAGTGAGGGTAAATAAGGCCAGTAGATTATTTTGGAACTTCAGGGTAAGTGAATGAAACAAATTGGCTTTCCCTTGCCAAAGAAAGGAATTATCTTCACTTGTTTAGAAATGATGGGAACATGATTTTTTATTTTATATTTTAAATCTTCACCCAAGAATATGCTTTTATTGATTTTAGAAAGAGAGGAAGGAGTGTGGGGGGCTGGAGAGAAACGGCGACATGAGAAACATCGAACAGTTCCTCCTGTCCTGACCCAGGATACAAGGATCTAACCACCAACCATCTTGGTGTATAGGGACAACGCTCCACTGAACTGGGCCACCTGGCCAGGGTTGGAAACATGATTTTTAAAAAAATTCCCAGTTTCTACCAAAGCACAGAAAGCTTTCTAGTTTTTTTTTGTTTTGTTTTGTAATTAATACATTCACATTCTATACACATAAAATCATCTTTAAGATGAAGACTTTCACCTTCCAACAAGAGTTATGCCCAGACAGCTTATGACTAGTAAGGTCACTGAGGGCCTGGACCCTGAAAAAACCAGGAATCATCCTCTCCTCCTCACCACACACACACCCAGGTTATAAAAGCTAACTCCTATATAATCAGTACAGCTTTTAAGCAGATATCAAAGCCAGTGTCCTGAACACTAACCGTTCAGAAAATCCAAGTTTCTCTTGGGGTAGTGAGGTCACCCATGGAATTTTAAGGTTCTAACATTACCATAAAAGGGAACTAATAATAAAATGCAACCTAATCAAACACCCATTACCCTCCTTTTAGAAAGCAGGAAACATTAAGAACTTATTCCTGTGATGAGTGGTTTGTGTTAGTGCTACTTGCTTCATTTAAAAATGAAATTTTTAAATATTTCATATCAGCTGTGTTCACTATTCTCCTTTCTGACCTTTATAACAAAAATGCATGAATCCACATATACATAAGATCTATACTATTAAAATGGAAATTCAAAAGTAAATTGTTTCTCAGTAGCACCTGACTTCTATTCATATTCAATATCCAGTTCCAACAATTCCTGAGAACCCTGAAAAAGTACTTATACCAACAGATCCAAAAGCAAAAACACACAAAATGTGACTAACATTTTTAAAAGGTGATAAAAAATTTTAAACTAAAATTAACCTGATTATGAGCCAGATTTTAAAAACTAATTTTTGTCCTGTTTATTTTACACTTGTTTTCATAAAAACATATTCCTTTAATTTTCTTAAAGATATCTTTACCTCACTGCATATACTTCAGATTAGTTCTAAAGGAAAAGGTTTCATAAGAAAAGTCAAATAATATTTCCCTTAACTCATCTGGTTTTGTTTCCTTAATTCAGACTTCTAGAACTTAACTAAGTTTATATGACTTGTATTATATCTTGTATTAGAGAAAACTCTAAATTAAAAAAAAAACTTCAGACATCCTAATAAAAACACATACATAAAAAATGCAAATAAGAATATTTTAAAAACCCAGATAATATGCATATTCCCCACATCCTCCAAGTAAAAGCTTACAAACATTTATTTTTGTTTGCAGTCACAGACAAAGAAGGACTGCAGTCATAGTTCTCTATTATGTATCAAAATATAATACCAGTTTCAAAATATTGGTTTAGTTTTCAAAAAAATTTTGCCAGAACAACACAAACTGTAAAACTTTAAATGTTTTTTATTCTTCAACTACTGCACCTAGATGCAAGAGAATGTGAAACCAGATACATTTAGTTTGAAACTCAGTTAAAAAAAAAAATCTCAGTTTAAACTTTACTTTTTTTTCTAGGCAGAAAGTTATTGATAACTAATAAACGGAAAAATGCAGAAAGATGGTATAGCATGAATGAGGGAGACCAGATAGGCAAAAATTTCTGTTGAGCCTAACATTTAAAAATTAATAAAATCCCTTACGATACTACAGTTTCCAAAGAAAAGGCATTAGCCATTTTCTTTTGGTGGGTGTCCTTCCCTCTTCTTTCAGTATTACGCAGACTGAGCAAGCAAACCAAGTGCCCAGAACATTGGTGGATGTAACTCACCAGGATACCAGCGGGGGCCTTTCCATGGTAAACATCTTCAGTTTTGCTTAATGAGCCTTCAGGAACCTTCTCCTCATCTTCACTATCATCTTCTAAGTAAAACATCTTAAAATTGAACTAGCTTATCAAGCATGTGTTTTTTCAAAGATGGAAGTATAAATTCTAAACTATCAAAACGGAAAGCTACTCTGCTGACAAACTGTTTGCAGACACAGTAACATGGTTAAAACTGAAAGGAAATGGTTCTTTAAAAAAAATGCAATACATACATGACTTTACCAATAAGATTTGCTCAAAACGCCTCAACCCCTTCTCTCTGAAGAAGATAAGAAAGGGCATGGAACAGGCTGTGCCATGTGTTTACACTGATAGGTACCAAGTCCTGCCCAATCACATGACAGTCATTGCAGCTTCCATCACACAGGACAGGGATTGAGTTAATGATTCTCTAAATCAATCAGATCCTCATTTTAAGAAATAAAAACAACTATTCATATGAAGAAGTACTCTTACAAAAGTAATCATGTAAGGGAAAATAGTTTATGTATGACTGTAAACATCAATGAGCTTCCCAAAGACAGCCTGGTTATACAGGCTTTGTAGAACTCAATTACCCAAAATTTTTTACTTTGTCATATTGGCATGACCCAACATATTTTCAGAAGTGTAGAAGACAGACTGCTGAGCACTATAAATAATGAACAAATAATACTGTTAACAAATTATATTAATGTTATTATAAATTATATTAGGTTGTAATAAATAATGAACAATTATTTAACTTCAAGAATACGACAACACAACATTGTAAAATTCAAATATTCTTGGAATTTCCTTTCCAGCTCTCAGTAAGCTGACATATAGGACTTCAAAGGAATTGTTTTTTAAAAAAGCCTAAAACACACAAGATACAGACAAAATGTATTAATTTTTAAATTGAAATATACTTTGTTCATCCATATTTAGGACAGTCCTGCTCATTACAAATAGCTACTAGCCACAGGTTGTTACATTTCCAACGTGGCTAGTACCAATTAAGATGTGCTATCAGTGTAAAATATACAGAATAAAAACAGACATTGAAATAATCTCATAATTTTTTACATATGCATAGGTTACACATTAAAATAATAATATTTTGGATGTATTGAGTTAAATGAGATATATTCTTAGAATTAATTTTACCTTTTTTTTTTTTTTTTTACTTCTTAATATTACTAGAAAATTTAAAATTACATGTGTGGCTCCCACTATGTTGTCCCCATGGACAACTCTACTTCAGAGTCCTGAGACTATCTTGGGAGCAACTTGGTAAAAAAGGATATTCAGTCAAAGTTTTACTAATGAATAGCTGAAGACAGGATTTTTCATCATTCCATAAAAGTATTTGGTTAGTAGCTGGATCTCATACATTCAATGATGCTCCCATTATTAAATACTTTTTCCTACCTCTAAACATTACAAAAAGACAAAATTTCCAAATATCTGACCAAATAAATGGGAGTTGATAATGTTTACCGCAGAAATATACCACTAAGATACACATAACAAAAGTATTAAATGGCAGAGTTAAAAACATTTCACGAAAATCAGAAACAGGAAATACACCTTACACTCAATATGTTACACTGCATGCTGCCCAGCCTACCAGATATTAATGTGAACATGGAGTACATGAAGTGCCCACAGGAACTTGTAATCTAATTCAGTATGTATCATGTGCACAAGTTCTTTCTTTCAAAAGAATTTTTGGAGGGGTCTAAATATTATGATGCAGCCCTGACCGGTGCATGACTCAGTGGGTTGGGTGCCAGCCTGTGAAACTGAAAGGTCTGATTTCCTTCCAGGAATCGGGTTTGATTCCCAGTAGGGGCACATGCTTGGGCTGCAGGCCAGGACCCCAGTTGGGGGCATGCAAGAGGTAGCCAATCAATGTTTCCCTTGCATATCAATGTTTCTCTCCCTCTCTAAAAAATAAGTATTATGATGCAATGTATAAAAATTTAAACCTCTTCCTCCATGTCCTACTGCAGTTCCAGATCCATGGCATCAGATGGTAGTAAGAAAAAACTGATACTCGGGTACTACCAGTGGGTAAAAAAATGGAAGGGGAAATGAGAGGTGAGGAAGAAAGGAGATTAAGGGGAAACTACTTAAGAAAATGAAGAAAGGGGAAGAAGGTAAGCAGAAGAATAGAACTTGGAAGAGAAGAGAAAACATGCAGGGGCAAACTGTAAGTAGGGTAGATGGAGGGATGAAGATACAGGGAAAGAGAGAAATGGTGGAAAACCTCAGCCACTTTAAATGTGAGAAAACTGAGGCTCGGAAAGAGGTCAGGCAATTAGCTCCAGGCACCAACTTAGTTGACACCAGATTTCTGGTTCAGGGCTCCCCCACCACACCCCCTGCCAGGTTAAAACAAGAGAAAGTGCTAGGCGGTAGGAGGATGGAGACTGACAGGAAAGAGTTAGAAAGGCCTAATCAGAGAGGTCAGATCCAGGAGGACAGAAATAGGCTGGTATGACTTCTGTTCTGGCAACCTTTGCCTCAGATGCCTTTTACACAACAAGCAGCCCCAGGACAGCCATTTCAGTTTCCTGCTAGTATTGGAATTGTTTCAGTGTTTCGATTAATGACTCACAGAATGTTCTGACTGCAAGGGAGCGAGCATGTACCATGGACCAAATGGAGGGTGAGCTCATCCTCCAAACATCTGTTTAGTCAAGAAACACACACCTCCAGCTTCCTCCTGTGGTAACCTGTAGATCACTTAACTCCCCTGGCTGGCACTCAACATTCTAGTTCCAGCCTGTCACTTGAGTAGTAGCTTTTCAGATGTGGTAAATAAGAGCTAGAAATCAAACCAACAATTCTTAATCATCCATGTGATTTTTCAAAGAAAAGTGCTATTGTATATTGTCAAAGTTTTTCTCTATAGTCTAAGAATAATGGTTGAATATCAAGAATAATTACTTTTTACTTTTCAAAAATCTTCATTACCTTTTTTAAAAAGGCGAGTAGAAATTGGATGCTTTTTTCCCAAGACTTAAATCTTTCCAAAGTCTAGTTTAAGAAAATCAAGCCAAAATGCTACTCAGAAGAGTCAGACTCTTGTTTAGAGTCCACATCTGATAATGATGCTAGTAAAATATATATCGTGTTTGTTTTTTTTCCTACTACCAAATTCCATTAGTATCTGAGACTAGGTATAAAACACTTTTTAAGAAGATGTAAGAATTTATTTAAAACTTTCTAACCTGAAATTTGGTTCAACAGAAATACCTTTATGCCACAAATTATATTCTGGTTTTAGCACAAAACATGAAAATAAAGTACTCCCCCTAGTGATCATATTATAGAATAGCAACAACACATTTCTACTGACCAATGAAGTGAGAAAAATAAATTTTTTAGTAGTTTAAAAAAATCAGTGAAAATATTTTTAAAGCCTCAGTTACAAAGAACTCATAATCATGATAATTACTCTATAGTGAAGGAATTAACTTAAGTGCCTTGCTGCATTTTCAAGGCCACTCACATGTGACAGAGATGCCCACACAAAAGGACTAAAGCCCACCTGAAACAGAGTTCTTTGAGCCAGATGGCTCCTATCATCTGTAATACACGAAAGCATATGAAGTTTTCCTTCCATATTTGGAACTACTTAAAATACACTGTTTAACTATGACAACAATCCAAAAGTGACCAATATTCTTTCTTCAAAACCAAGAGAAAATTCCTCCTGATGCCACTGAGTTTCTCAAACATTTGTAGTTTAACTGTTTACCGGCAAATGACTAAGCAGTTTACCCAAGTTCCAGTGTTTCATTATATCCTCACACAATCCCAAAATGCTAAGAAGCATAGCTAGTGACTATTTTATTTGTACTATGAATGAATGAATAATCAAATACAAACAAGTCTTTCCAGGAACAAAGAAGAAAAAAAGGGTCTCTCAAGGTCAGAAGGCCCAGCTTAAAGTGACACAAAGATAATCTTGAAGACTTAGATTTTTATTTTTAAAATTGAACATATTCTGCATTCTGCTCTGATGTGTCCACTTCTTACTTAAAAAAGGAACAACAAAAACCAAAAAGACTCACTGGTCAAAATTCAAGGGTTAATGCACAATATTTACTGTATGGCCTAGATTATCCTCAGTGTACATATCCCAGTCTAAGGAGTTTGGGCCTAAACATCCTCTGAGATCTAACCCTTCTGACATTAACGTTCTAGGTCAAACTTTCACCCAAATACTTTGAGATCAAAGGGGAAAAAAATGAGAGAACTGTTTGGCTGTAGCTGTCAAGCTTATCTGTTCGATCATTAAAAGGGTAAAGCTAAGCAGCCCAATTAAGGATCAAAAGAATTGTGATTTGACATGTCACAAATTCTGGATATTCCAATAAAATAAACCAAAAGAAGTGGGAAACCCTCTGCCCTGCTCAGAACCAAGATGGCAGCTGCCTCTCCTGGTGTGTGTGTATTTCTGTGTCCTGTTAAAGCATCTGTTTCTTTTTAAATGTTTGTCTCTTCCTTCAATCATTTCACCCTCTGAATAGCAGTTTGCAATGGTCCTTTTCCCACAGTGACACTCAGTAGTGACATCCTAAGTACATAAGCAATTTTATGTACTAGGGCTTTGTCACCCCATTTTGTTCACACTCAAGAAATCCTTTTAAAATGCAAGTCATATTATTAAATTTGAAAATAGTAAGCAGAAACAGATCTTTTGCTATAAACTCACAGCTAACAGGAGTGCACCAGTGTATCACAACACTGACTGAGTAAAGGTACTTCAGGAAGCCCACTGTTGGCATTCTCCATTCCAGGTCAGGAGTGAGAGAGCTCAAAGGAGCCAGAGAAAACTACAACAAATGAAATGAGCAAGAGTTGATGATATCATTAACACAACCCGAAGAAAAATAAGTAAAGATTACCACAAATTACGAGATCACACTCTTTGACTCTTAAGAGGAACTTCCCCATTCTACAAGCTGGTCCTGCATAACATTTATAACTAAAAATTTTCTGGACCATAAAAAAAATTGGTGATGGTTAATTATTCTGTTGCTGAGATTTTACCTCTTTCAAACAGTTACTTACAACTTTATTTTCAAAATATTGGTATTTAGATGATATTCTCATCCCCACTCTCTTCTTCCATCTATATAAATGAACTGTGACTGTAATGTTAAGCACTTAGGAACCAGGAAATCAGCATTTCCTTGGTTGTACACTTTCTTGGGGAACATGTAAAAATTCTAACATAAAACTCATACAAATAATAAAATAATAAATACAGGAGGATATCAGGAGGTAAGTGTACAAAGGACATACACAATTGACATCCCAAATATGTAACTGTCATCAACAGTGTGGATCTACTCATGTCTTACAACTACTACATGGAGAAACCAGGATATAACTTGAGATCTGAGTTCAGAGCCTTTGCTTTTAATCATATTATTAGTGTTTAATTTACAGTTTGCTTGCTATCATATTAGTAGGATTAAAGAAAATACCACCCAAGAGGTCAGGATTATCATTTTAATAAAGAATCATCATGAGTGCTAACAGTCATCCAGATAAAACAGATAGGTGAGAGTATAAGTTATTGATCTGTAGCCTGAAATGGACCAATGGAATCTGGCAACTCTGCAATGTTTCTATGGTCAGCTTGTTCTTCCAATTGTTTCTTTTCCAAACCTCCATGTTTTTCAACCTGACTAATCTCCATCACTCTTCCTTCCCCATCAGAATATGCAGCATTTCATATTCTTGTGTGCAGATTCATGTGCATTCTTCCTGAAATGAACAGCAAAAACAGCTAAAATATGTTGCTATGAGAATAACTTAATTTACTTTTCAGTAGAGGCTCAGAAAGATTATGTGCTATATCCAAAGTTACCAGCTAGTTTTTAAAAGTGCCAAGGCCAGGTTCAAAAGCTAATCCATGTAGTTTCAAACCTCTAGCTGTTTTCCATAGCCTTTGCAGGAACTTATTAAGGTTGGAACTCAGATTTAATGTGCTTAGGTATTTTTAAAATCTTGAATACAATAAATCTAAAAGAATAAAATATCTAGGAATAAATTTAAGCAAGGAGGTGAAAACTTGCATGTTTTAAATTACAAAACATTGCTGAAAAAAAACTGAAAATGACTTAATAGAAAGATGTCTCATGTTCAACAATAAGACAATATTGTTAAGATGTCAATACTACCAAAACAATCTACAGATTCAAAGCAATCTCTATCAAAATCTCAACACGTATTTTTTACAAAAATAGAGAGTCAATTTTAACATTGATATGGAACTGAGAGGTGCCAAACCATCTTGAAAGTTTTTGATTTCAAAACTTATCATAAAGCTACAGTAATCAACAC
The DNA here is from genome assembly GCA_004027475.1 of Anoura caudifer. Lineage (NCBI taxonomy): Eukaryota > Metazoa > Chordata > Mammalia > Chiroptera > Phyllostomidae > Anoura > Anoura caudifer. Next base: position 70,812 of record PVKU01001250.1, on the reverse strand, counting down.
AGTGTGGTACTGGCATAAAAACAGACATATAGACCAATGGAATAGAACTGAGAGTCCAGAAATAAACACAAACATTAATGGCCAACTGATTTTGACAATAGTGCCAAGTCCAATCAATGGGGAATGTGCTGAGACAGCTGAATTTCCACATATAAAAGAATGAAGTTGGATCCCTACCTCACATCATATAGAAAAATAAACTGAAAATGAATCAATGACCTAAATATAGTACTAAAACCATAAAACTCTTAGAAGAAAACATGGGAGTAAATATTCATGACTTGTGATTAGCAAACAATTTTTAGGTATGACACCGAGGCATGAGTGATAAAAGGAAAAGGCAGATAAACTGGATTCCATCAAAATTTAAAACATTTTTTTGTTTTTGCATCAAAGGATATTATTAAAAAAGTAAAAAGACAATCTACAGCCCTGGCTGGTGTGGCTCAGTGGATTGAGTGCTGTCCAGTCAATCAAAGGGTCGATGGTTTGATCCCTACTCAGAACACACACCTGGGCTGTGGGCCAGGTCCCCAGTATGGGCGTATGAGAGGCAACCACACATTGATGTTTATCTCCATCCCTCACCCTCTCTCTAAAATTAAATAAGTCTTTTTTTTAAAAAAAGACAATCTACAGAATGGGAGAAAATGTTTCCAAATCATATATCTCATTAGAGTTTAATATCCAGAATATTAAAAAAATCGCTCCAATTCAACAATAAAGAGACAAACAACCCAAATATAACATGGACAAAAGACTTAAATAAGCTGTGACAACCCAAAATGTCTCCAGTCATTTCTGAGTGTCCCTGGGGGCAAAACTTCATCCAGTTGAGAACCACTAGTATGTATATGGCTCTGTATTTGCATGTCTGTTCTGGCTGCACCCTCACAAATGTTAGGGGTGGGCCCATCAGGCACACTGCTTGGTTTTTAATTTAGACAGATGAAGTTTTAAAGTACAGCTCTGTAACTTACTAAATATCCTCAGCACTTAACCTTCCTGAGCTTCAGTTTGACCCGAGCTTCATATGACCACTCCATAGAGCCTAAGTCATAATACCTACTACAGAAGGTTGCTTTCAGGATCCAATGAAGTCAGCAACAGTAAACTACTAAATACTTAAAAAAAATATTAATTCCCTTCGTTTCATTAAAAAACAATGTACTAAACAGCTTTAAGGCCTATGCCACAGAGGTGTCTCACAGATGATTGTCAGGCTAGGATCTCTGCCATCAAGCAGCTCACTATGTAGTGAGGGACACAAGAAAGTAAACAAATGACTTCCAATCTAATTCCCATTGCAACCAACAGCTCTTTTTTATCTGTTTTAGCTTCGCAAACCATTTCTTTATTTCCTAAGGCCCATCTAACTGAGGTCTACCCTTTAGCCTACTTGTATAAACAGTATGAATTTAATTCACATTCTAACCACCAAATAGCCAAAACAAGAATGACATGAGTCAGAAGAACCCTAGGCATGTACCGAATGGTCTTAAGGTAAAAACTACTAGATCCAGTTGCCCAGGGACTTACATCTTATACTAGATCCAAATCAGACTGGCCTCTCCAAGAGGCAGGTAAGGACCTTCCCCAATGTGTTTCTTTCTTCTAGGTTTTGGTGTAAAGCTGCTAAGTCACATTGTGTTATCTTTTCAATTATTCACCTCTGAAGGCTACAATAAACTGATCCCATTGATATGCCACTGTTCAGCATATTATTAATACTCTTTTTTTCCCTTGAATTCTTCAAATTTAGGATAAAAATCAGTATCATTACTATATAGTTACAACTCTTAAGCAGTACAAAAGTAGGTGTTTTGCATACTCACTACTCTAAACATACTTTTTTCCTACCGTGTATTTTGAGACTCTGAAAGCAATTTTAAAAGTGTTATTCCAAAATGTTTTTGAGAATGCCTGCATCATTGAAATTAATATATCGCCACTAAAGTGGGAAATGTACATTTGATTATTTTTTGTCATATTCCTTCAGTTACTTTTTTTTAACGATTAAGATTTATTCAATGGTCTTAGAGTTTGCAAACTAGGAACACAAGCAGAAAAACCTGTGTTCCAAAGAACGAAAAGTCAAGAGTTCTTTCAACTCTTCTTGAGAATTACCAGTCCTGCATTATTAGCCCTAGGACTGACTGGTCATCATGACCACCCAGGAGTCATGATGATGAAAATATTCATGCCCAGGACAGGCACTAAGAGGTCATGTCTGGTGGATGGATAATGGACACTAGGTGGATGTCAAGGAGTCTGGATACATGAGGTAATCAGAGGGTTATCTGGAGTTTGGTATATGCCCACATGTATATCCAGACATTGACACAGGACTATAAAGTTCAAAAATTTTAAGTTTTGGGGCTAGTCAGAACAAGAATAAAGTCTTTCCTCATATCTCAACCTTTAAAATGTTAATAATTTTAGCAGAGTGGTTAAAGTGACTCCACTTTATGTATTTCCTGCCTTCACTTTTTCCTTAACATCACAGCTGTAGTGCAAGTGACACCATTTGGCCCTGTAGTTTTCTTTTTAACACCAGGTACAAATCTTAAAATTAAAAAAATACCAGAACTAAAGTGAAAAGAAAATAATCAAATCTGTCACTCTTTATGTCTTTTACCTTGATTTTTTCCTTATAATCCTTCCTCCTAAAAATTCAGTGGAAATGCAGTTTTATGGATAAACTGGTCAGCAAAACAGTTTTAAGCTGAACTTATTGGGGTAACATTGGTTAATAACATGATTTTCAGGTCTACGAGATTGTTATGACATCTATGTTTCCTACCATTACCATATATCTGCCTCTCTTACACACTTCACCCTCCCTACCCTTCTTCCCCCTCTGTTAACTACCATTCTGTTGTCTATAATCTGTGAGTTTGTGTTGTTAGTCCATTTGTTACTTTTTGTTTTAAAATCCATATATGTGTTAAATCATATCTTTTTTGTCTTTTATCATCTGACTTGTTTCACTTAGTGAAATAATCTCAGGATCCTTCTAAGTTGTCACAAATAGCAATATTTCAATCTTTTTATGGCTGAGTAGTGTTTCATAGCACAGTTATACTTTTTAAAAGGACTACTAACGGTTTTCTAATCATCCATTTGTAATGGAGCAAAAAACTAAAAAACTGCCCTGGCTGGTGTGGCTCAGTGCATTGAGTGCTGGCCTGTGAACCAAAAAGTCGGCGGTTCAATTCCTAGTCAGGGCACATCGCCTGGGTTGTGAGTCAGGTTCCTGAGTGGGAGCATGCAAGAGGCAACCATACATTGATGTTTCTTTCCCTCTCTTTCTCCCTCCCTTACCCTTTCTCTAGAAATACATAAATAAAATCTTAAAAAAAAAAACAACTAAAAAACGAGGTAATTAGATCTCATGGGTAAACATTAGATTAACATGTTGCACTTGTTATTTAAATAATAATATTTTTCATCATGAATAACATCCAACAATTATCATCCATCACCCCATCTCAATAAGCACTGTCAGGCCATGGGAAAGAATTGACTATTTGCTCACATCCCAGGACTGTATGTATGTATGTAGTTGTCTATCAAATATCATATATATGAGGTCTGTCCAGAAGGTATCCAGCCATGTATATAAAAAATACAGATATTTATTGAAGAAGATACAAGATACAAGAAACATTATACGTAGTAATGACATCTCAGTCCCCTTCAAAGTAGGCACCTTGGGACTTCACACAGTTTTCCCAGCATCTCTTTCACTGTTAAAAACAGTTGGCAAAATCCTTTGTTGAAATTGCTATCAGCTGCCCTATTGTATTTTCCTGAATGCTATGGATGGTCTGAAATCTCTTCCCTTTCAAAGGTGATTTTCACTTTGGGAAAAGCCAGGAGTCTTTGTTGACTGCAGCCTGTACACGTTCAACATTCTCAGGTGTACTGCTTGTTGTAGGCCTTCCAGAACGTGGATCACTTTTAACCGATTCTCAATCACCTTTGAAGCATATGTGCCATACTTTTATTTCCGCTGCACTCACTGCATCATACCCGAAAGCCTTCTGAATCATCTGAATACTTTCCATAGAGAAATGTTCAAGCTTAATACAAAATATGATGCAGATACGTTGCTCTACTTGCTCATTTTGGACGCAAGGGCGACACGTAGTACACATGCTCGGTCAATGGTGTCTATGCCATTTACTGACTGGCACAGTGGAGTCACCATTGTTCACACAGGCATATTCCAGTCCACTTTCCTTGGCCGTTACATCAACATCGCACAAACTGTTGTGGTTATATTAGCAATGGCTGGACTTTTTCCAGACAGACCTAGTATATCCCAGGACAACAGAACCCCATCCCCTTTCCCCCTCCTCACCATCACACACAGAAAGAATTATTTGGTTTTATAGAGACCTTGCCACAGACGCCGAGTTCTCTAAATCTACTAGGGCTTCCAAAGCTGACTGTAAACATGAGTAAGAGGTGCTAGATTCAACACTTCATGAATATGTACACTTCATTTTTGGAAGCTTGTATTTTTCTAAATCTAATGGAAATTCAAAGAAGTATTAGTGAGACATAAGCTATAGCAATCACCTCTGGAACATCATTAGAATGCCAAGCCATTGTGCCTATAACCCTTCAATGTGCCAGGATGAAATCAAGACAGTGCCATAATTCTACATAAGCAATCTGACCAACCACAGTGAAGAAGAGGAAGATCTTCACTGATTACCAGTAGTACACTAATTCGAAACAAACATAAAAAACAAAACAAAACAAACAAACAAAAAAGTACCAATCCATCAGTTTACTGAACTGGTGTCATAAAAGTGACAGGAATTCCTCAGTCGCCATAACACACGCTCAACTTTTTCAAATACCTCCCATCTCTCTTATATTTAACTCTCAGGAATACAGTCCCCTAGTTTCCCAAAGGGAAGTCTTTTAGATCAGGAAGCACAACTTCACCACTTCTCCATTCCTCTTTAGAACTGCCGGGGTCCATCTGTCTCAGTTAACTAGAACATGACAACCATGAAGCCAAGAAACAGGATGTGAACCCCTGTATGGCCATGCAGACACCACTCACAACTACCAGCATCCCATGAAGGTGTCTGCAGAGGGTCCGGGGAAACAGAGAAAGGCTGTGAAGATGGATGGGAGTCTTCCACCAGTGCCCATTAAAAATACAGCTCAAATTTCATGCCTTGCTTTATTTTGCAGTGTCTACTGGCCTCATAGAACTTCACAGAAATATTAGGAGGGGGACCTCCCTTTCCTGGCTCTGGGAGGACATTTATTTGGGTGAATAAAGTCAGAGGCTGTGGAGATGGAGGCCAACTGCAACAATGCTATCAGCGTCACCCATCATTCTAGTTTGTGCAATGCCCTAAATGCATGCAGCTTTGTAAAACAAATGCCAGGTAAGGCTGCACTTGTGCTTATTTATTTATTTATTTATTTATTTATTTATTTATTTTAGAGAGGGTAAGGGAGGGAGAAAGAGGAACACCAATTTGTGATTGTTGCCTCTCCCACACCTTCTGGTGGGGACCTGGCCCACAACCCAGGCATGTGCCCTGGACTGGGAATTGAACTGGTGACCATTTGCTTCACAGTCCAGGACTCAATCACTGAGCCACATCAGCCAGGGCTGCACTTGTGTATTATCATAAGCCACTTTGCTACTTCAACAAGAGAGAACGACTTCCAAGAACAAATACAGGTTGGTAAAGCAACATTTGAATTCTGAAAAAGAAAGCCTGTTTCACTCGCTGATTTGCTTAAAAGCAGCATCTACCTTGATTTGCTAGGAACTATTCTATTCTGAGCTAGGATCAAGCAGTGAACTTGCCTGACAAGGTACCTGCTCTCATAGCACTTAGATTCTAATGGAGGAAACAAAAAATAAAATTCTGGATTGGGATAACTATTATGAAGGAAATTAAAAAAGAATGATGCTGTCAAAAAGTAAGGAAAGAAGGGCAAGAGGAGACTACTTTATGTAAAGGGCTTAGGGAGTCAAAGACAAGAAAGTGTATGAAAAAATTAAAAAAACCAATGAACAAACTCCAGAAATGCTCACATCTGAAAAAGAAACAGGGTATAATTAACATGGAAGAGCATCAGAACCTGGTTGATCATGTTCACACATATACTTTGGATTTACTTTCTCACAAGACACTGTTACTATTCTTTCATTTTTACAACCTTCAAATTACTTCAGAAACAAAGCAAGAGTAGAAAATGAGATAACTCAGGTACTAAGTTAAACATTCAGAAAACCAGAAGAAATTTTCAGAGTAACACAAAAGTCTGAACAAAAATCTCCAGTTATAATTTAAAAATTACTTCCCAAGAGTGTTTTCTGATCTTCAGTGAATTGAGATGTGACTACAGCAACTCTGAAAATACTTTATAACTAGACATTCCGTTAAATACAAAGGATGTCACATACTTCTCTTAAAACTCACTGTTATAAGCCCTGGCTGGTGTGGCTCAGTGGATTTAGTGACGACCTGAGAACCAAAGGGTTGCTGGTTCAATTCCCAGTCAGGGCACATGCCTGGGTTGCAGGCCAGGTCCCCAGTAGGGGATGTGGGAGCAGCCACACACTGATGTTTCTCTCCTTCTATCCCTCCCTTCTCCTCTCTTTAAAAATAAATAAATAAAATCTTTAAAAAAATCATTGTTTAAAAAAAAACCTCACTGTTATGAACTGACTGAATGTATCCCCAAGTGGTGAAGTGAAGGTTAGATATCTCTAACCCTCAATATCTCAAAATGTGACCTTATTTAGAAATAAGATCTTTACAGGGATAACAAAGTTAAAATTAGGCCATTAGGATGGGCCCTATACCAATGACTGACTTCCTTGTAAGAGGATGTCAGTCAGAAATCTGGACAGAGACAGGACATACACACAGGCGGAAAGCCATGTGAACAAGAAGGTAGAGATCAGGCTACTGCATCTACAAGCCAAGACACACTGAAGACTGCCAGCTAATAGGAGTTAGGAGACAGGCATGAAATGATTGTCCCTGACAGCCCTCAGAAGGGACCAACCCTTCTGGCACCTTGATCTCAGACTTCTAACCACCAGAACTGTGACAATTTCAGTTGTTTATGCCAGTGTGTGGTACTTTTGTTACAGTAGCTCTAGCAAACTAATACACTCACTAACATAACAGCAAAGAAATACAAAAGGGGTGACTCACGAATACCAAGAGAATGATATAAAGAGGAAATGAAAGGTGAAGTTTTTGAAAGCAAAAAAATGGTGACAAAAAAAAAAAGACCAGAAAGTAAGAAAGTGCTCAACAAAAGCCTATGTTAATGGATGTATAGGAGAAAAAAAAAAAACAACTACAAGAAAATTTCCCAAAGTCATAAACATGATTTTCCAAATTGAAAGTTCCCATCAAGTGCCCAGCACAAAGGATGGAGAAGTACTGCACTTTTGTGGGCACTCAGGACAGAAAGATGCCAATAGACAATGTTAAAGCTTCTGCAGTTTCTTACCTTCTTTAAAGGCAAAGGATCAAGAAGCCTTCGTGTGGGCAGGGCTACACAAAACACATCATGCTTTCCATAAGAGGTACAGAATCCCTCACAAACCGTCCATGAGAACAACAGCTGCAGATGATTCTGCTCGTGGGATAAAGCTTCACCAGGACTGAGAAGCACCTACACACTATGGAGTGGGCCAAAAAGTCCTTACTTTTTTTCCATAAAGTAACAGACACATTTTTCATTTTCATCGATAACTTTGTTGATTTGGATATTTTGAGTATGTCGGGTATCTCCCACTATTGGCTTCTGGTGGGTAGAGGCAGGGGTGCTGCTAAACATCTTCCAATGCATAAGACAGCCCCACAGCAAAGAATTATTTGGCCAAAATGTCAACGGTACCAAGAAACTTTGCAAACCATTCTTCACACGTTCAATCAGTTACAGCACCTTCTCCACACTTGGCACACATGGTTTTTTTTTTTGCATTTCAAATGCATTTTTACCTTTCTTGAAATAATAAAGCATAATACTTTGAAAATGTTGCATATCTTCTATCTTCAATATTAAAAGAGCCCCATAAAAATTCACCAATTTTGGTAAGCTTTTTAAAAAATGCACACTGAAATGACAACTGTCACAATACAATCTAACAAAATTATTTCAAATGAAGTTAAAGAAAACTAAGCACTACTACAACTATTGTATGGAAAAAAGTAAACAAAGTTTTTGGCCAACCCAATACATTTATTTCCTGTGTGTTTTTATTCCCTTGTAACTTTTTGAGACTGGTGACATATCTGCCTCCTACCCAGGAGCAAGGGTACAAAACAGGCCCAGAACTGCAGGTTCACCATGAAGCCAGGTGAGGAGGGTACTTCCCAAATGTTCCAGTCACTCCCTGACCATGAATGGTCCAGGGACCGATACTGCAAATCACAAATGAAGGTAATTCATCAAGTGATGAGAAAGTAAGGAGAGACTTTTTAAAAAGATATAGTAAAGATGCTACAAAAATTGAGAGATAGGAAAGGATAGAAAGAGAGGGAAATGAAGAAACAAATTTAAAAGCTTGGGACTTCTTTAAAAAAGCAATTCCTCAAAAGTAACTCTCCAAAAATTTAAAGGAAAACTATTTTAATTCTAGCATTCTATAGCCAGCCTACTAATCAAATATTAGGTTAGACTGAACTTTCAGACATGCAAGGTTTCTCACAGACATGACCTCCTGTGATCCCTTTCTTAAAAACCTACAGGAGTATGTGCCCACCAAAATGGGGAAGCACGCTGAGAGGACTGTCTAGAAAACAGGACACAACAGAGGAGAAAGTAATGGGATTCAGGAGAGATGCTGACTGCACTGAGGAGTTCTGTAGTTCTGTCAGCAAATGTGGGCCTGAATTAGTGATTGGTACTGAGAAACATAAGCCAACAAAACAAGTCCAGAGAAAACAAAAATTTGAACTGATAAAGAAACAAAATCATTGCATATGCTTGTTTTGAACAATGTTTAGTCATGAAAATATAAACACTGAATACTAAGTAAAAAATTATGTTACAATTGTATTGAGAAGATAGAAGGAACATAAAGAGATGAAGCTTCACCTTGCATAGTTGGAAATCCATAGACAGTGTCTAAAGTAAAAAAAAAAAAGCTCTAATAGTATAAACATACAAATATGGACTTAAATCACACAAGAAATAAGTAAAAAAAATTGAAACAAGTTGCTTTTAATAAGCAGTAATCAGCAGCAAGGAAGAAACTGGTATTTTTCATCATACGCCTCAAAGTACTGTTTGAGCTCTTAAACTATTATATAAAAGTAATATAATTAAACATTTTAAAGATAAATAGAACTACTATATATGTAGTCTTATGAAAACAAATCAAATTTACAGGAATGAGAATTACTAAGAAAAAATAAACACCAAGAAAACACAAGCACTGTGGGTTTGGTTTGGTTTTGCTTTTAATTAGGAAAAGCTCTTTTCCAACTTTTTAGGATCAGTATCTGTGGTCCATTTGAGCTTTAGGGATGTCTCATTAACAAGACAAAACAAATGAACCAGGAAATTTAAATACAGCAAAGTTCATATAAATTATCTAGTGCATTCACTGGCATAAGAAAATGTCCTAACACAAAAGCCCTTTTCCATTCTATGGCAAGAATACCAGCAAAAGATTTAGGGAGCAGTCAGAAGATAAAAAAATCACCCACCATTATATAGGTATTCTAGTGTTTTTCAAATAGAGAATAAAATTTCATGTAGTTCTGTAATCTAAGTAAATTTTTATAAAAATCAGTTATTAAATTTTATATAAAAATGTTAATTACTTAGCAACTTCATGAACTACTCAACAACAGAATTTTTCTTCCAGTTAAGCATTCACCTGCACTGTACAGGCTGATGCAAAAGTAGGTTTATAGTTCTTTGTACGGAAAGTAATAATTAATTAATAAATAACAATACAAGAATAAACTGATGTACTCACAACTGTAACCTGACTTTTGCCCCACCCTGTATATACTAGGTATAGCAGACAGCTCTGCTTTCTAAAGATAAGGCTCCACCTACAGGCCTGGACAACAAAATTTACAGAGGTCAATTTTGATGGCAAAAATTCACAAGGTTTAAATTTATGAATATGTAGTCTACAAAAGTTATATAAAATATTACTAACTTACAAAAGTGTATTTTCTATCTTGACACTATAGAAATAAAAACTCTGGGTGTCAAGATAGCAATTTTAAGCAAACACACAAAGCAATAATTTTTATTCAGACGTAAACACATTCCAACTAAATATATTCTCAGACTAAAAATATAAGTATAGAAGCTCTCTCCAAGATATTTTCTATGACTTATGTTCAATCACTCATGCAGCACTCCCTTCTCAATCCCTTCCTACTGCAGTTTTACTATAAAATTCTGCTTTACATAGAAGTAGACTTAATTCAACCTACAAGACTTTAAGCTATTTCAGGACAAGATGGATCTTCTATTCACCTTTTTATCCTTTGACCCTGTGCCTCTCCATACAGTCTCAAGAGGTTAAAGCTCCTAGTCTGCGGAACTGACTCTGAATCTCTAGGCAGCTTGTGGCTCTGGCTTAACACACAAACTCATCTAATCCTCAGAATCAGCCTATTGGTAGGTATTGTTATTTCCATATTACAGGTGATACAAATGAATAAACTATATATCAAAAATGTACTCATGAATTTGGGAATTCCTAAAGGTGTCTATGAATGTATTTCTGTTTAAGTGAGAAGTCCTTCTGTATTGAAGAGTCATTAAATACCAAATCATTCATTTAGTCAATACAGTGAATAAAGCACAATTAAAACTTTATTAGCAAGAATGTTATCTACACAGGTAGTTACCAAGTTGAGTCAATGATACAGTGGAGAAAGCAGTAGTTCAAAAAGTAAATCTGTTAGAGAACTCGAACTCAGATACTCAACAATGTTAGGGGTTTCTCCTGGGTAACCACAATGTAATGGGGTGGAATAAGAGGCTAGAAGCTCCCTCCAACTCTGAAATGGTTTAACTCTGTGCTTCTACACACAGTCCAGTCCCATGGAACCCAGGGAAAATCCCTAAAGAAGGTAGCATGTTGGATACTGACATACCATGTCTGAAAAAGTCCAGCTGAGTCCATTTCTCCTTCTCAACACTAAACAATTTCCTCTCAGGCTGAGCCCAAAAGCAATACTTAAACAGTTTTTGACACTCAGTTAACTCAGCAGTGATGTGCTTGCATCATGAAAGGCAGACAGAGGAACCTCAGCTTCACTCTTTCCACAGCAAGCCCCAAGTAGGCCTGTGGAGCTATATTTTTGCCCCTGGGCCTCTCCATACTGTCTCAAGAGGTTAAAGCTTGAGAGGGTAACCAATCACTGCTTGGCTGGTATTTTTCACCCTGTCACCGTTGGATTGGCATACACAAATGATTCAGAGAAATCCAAGGCTCCTATGAATCTGGTGCTTTCCTATTAGCAGTTTATAGATGTTGACATTAAGAATAAGTTCTCCAGTTCCAGCTAATAAAGTCCAAACAAAACTCTAAAATTGATTTAAGCATGTCAAATAGATGCACGAGAATTCTTATATCCCTAGGCAACGTGGTGGCACAGGCGCAGGGGCACTGATATGAGGTCAGTGCCACCACACAGCTGTATGCCTCTGGCAAATCTCTCTTATTAGCTTCTGTCTTCACCTAGTAAATGAAGCTATTATCTCTACCCTGCAGGGTTGTTGTAATTCTTCAAGAGATAATTTATGTAAAGCACAATGCCTCGCCCAAAGATGATGTTCAATCATGTAACTGTAATGATGACAATCTGCTGCAAACATTAAACACCTTCTAGAAACATTCAGTGTTCCTAAAAAGTAGACATCGGTACCACTTTAAAGATTAAGAGTCTCTTTAAAAAATAATCACACGTAGAACCCCAAAGGAAATAAAAAATACATTCCTTATAGTTCTTCAGTAAACCCAAACACTGCTTGACTTATGTTGGCTCAGAAGAAAGGCACATCACTTTATGAAGATCAAAAATTTACAGACTCAACTGTTGGAGAAAGTACCATACCAAAATTCAGAGAGCAACACCCTGGCTGGTGTGGCTCAGTGGGCTGAATGCTGGTCTGGGAACCAAAAGGCTGCTGGTTCAATTCCCAGTCAGGGCATATGCCTGGGTTGTGGGCCAGGTCCCCATTTGGGAGCCTGTGAGAGGCAACTAGTCGATGTATCTCTCACACATTGATGTTTCTCTCCCTCTCTCCCTCCCCCTCTAAAAGTAAATACATTTTCTTTTTAAAAGAAAGAGCACCAATTCAGAGTTCTTAATTCATATTAACTATCTGATGGTTTTACTGTCTCATAACAACACAATGATATAATTATCAACATATCTTTATATTGAATAGATTATACCCGGATACCTTGTAAGGGCTATTCACATTCGGACACTTCTCTTTTAGAATGAGTTAAAGCCCTGACCCATGTGGCTCCACTGGTTGGAGTGTCATTCCATAACCAAAAGGTTGCAGGTTTGATCCCTGGTCAGGGAATGTATGGGAAGGCAACCAATCGCTGCTTCTCTTTCACATCCATCCATCTATCTATCTCTTTCTATTTCTATCTCTCTCTCTGTCTCTCTCTTCCTCAGGTAAGGATAAAAAACAATGTAAAATGAGTTAAACACCCAGTCTCTAGAACACCGAGACACACCCATCTTGCTAGTAGCAATAAGTGCCACATCATAATGCACTGAATAGATCAGAATCACCCCGGGTCACTGTACAATTAATTCTACTGTTTATTCAGAGCTATAAAAAAGTCTTTTATGTAGATTTCAATTCCAGATTAACCAAGAACTTTGTTTATAATTATGGTACTTTCTCTTTGAAAGAAAGTCTCTTACTATAGATTTAAAAACATTTTTAAATCAATTATCCTTCCCATCATATTTCAGAAATAGGTAAATTCAGAAAGTCAGTTACTAAAGAAGTTATTTGGTACCATATGCCTACTTTTTTTCTTGCAATAAAATCATTAGTTCCTACTTTTGAAATTCTGAAGGATGCTTTTCCCATCCTAGCTTCTCCTCTTTGTCTAATAATTACTTAGTTATAGTCACCAAAACTAAATTTTTAAACCTAGATCCTGGTATCCCTTTCTCTTTGAAATAATAGTTTTTAATAATCATGTATCTTAATCTTTTCAAACCTATGCCCCTTTACACCCCATATAATGTTACTTAAAATTAAACTAAATTAACAAGTGACCACAAAAATTAAAAATCAAAACAATGGGAGAGAGCACACAGGACCTTCAAAAAGATTCCAATGCACTGAAAATAACAGGTCTCACAGCTCAGCTGCTCCAGCTTACTCTGTTTGAGCTCTTTCTGCACAACCTATAGTCATCTCTTCCTCTTTCCCCTTTATAACTACTTTTAAAATTAACAGATTCTCTGTCCCCATGACCACACTCCAAAGGTGCTTATGTTTACACATTCCTTCCACCCCTCCTCAAATCCTACTTTTTCTACTAGAATCTGACAAACCTTCAAGGCCAGCTTCTTACTACTTCCATTTGACACCCTCCATCTCTCCCCTACTCCTCCTTAGTTCAACATTTACAGAAAGCAAAGGAGGCAAACTGACCAGGCAGTGCCTGAAAATTAAGACAGTAGTTATTTGCTGTAATATTGATTACCAGCTAAAGCCACAGATGACTGGAGAGCAAACACAAAGTCATAACAGAGAACACCTAAGTAACATAATATGAACACATGTAAAGAGGTATGACTCCTGTATCTGAAGGTAATCAAGGAAAAGTGAGTACTGAGTAAAATCATTAAACGTTTGGGGCAGGTGGAGATGGTAGGGAGAAGACTGAATTGAGGGAACTGAGATGACAAATTTAGGTTTGCTAAAACAAGTGAGAACAAATCATTGTAGACTTTGAACACTGAACAGCAAGATAAAAAAGATGCTAGGAATTGAAAACAATTTAGAATTTATAAATTTAAAGTAAATTTTATTTATAATTTGCATGGTTGAAAAAAATAACTTGAGGCAGTTCAGACAAGTATACACACGACTAAATAATAAAATTAAGATAGGGGAATTGGACAAAATCATGGATAGGAAATGAAATAAAGGCAATATAGACTCAGATATTGTTTATAAGATTAACTAGAGAAGGAAAGACTTTCTAAACTGTTCAAATGTGCCAAAAAGTCAGATAAAAGGCAATACACCAACTACCTGAACATCACAAGGTGTGTTTTTCTATGAGTCAATGTTTCTCCTCCAAAGTAGTAGAAAAGCCTGCTTTGAACGGTTCACATTGAAAGTATATGACACTATAGATATAACACCACATAATAAAGTTCTAAAATCAAAGATTACAAAAACAGGTACCATATTCTAAATGGATTTCTAAAAGATCACTTGCTAGGAGCTCCCTCCTCCCTTTTCTAACATACTTATGTAGTCTCCCAAATTATATAGCTATCCTATATAATCTAAAAGATCCCACTTCTAATAATCATATACCTCCTTGCCTTTCAGCCATATCTTCCTTGTACAGAGGTGAAATGGAGGTAGGAAAAGGAGCTGATGCTGTAACCACTTTGTTATGTTTTACAAGTAAAATGATTTGACTCCTTTCTTCCTCATTTCTTAGTAACAATTTTAACACCCATGTAAACTGACAAATAAGATCACTGAAATTTAGCACTGAAAGGCTTTAAGGTAAAAAGAAACTAAATTGCAGTTAGTGAATCAAATAAGAAAAAATGTGTACTTTATCATCATTCTAATCCTAAAAGTCATATTAAAGGCTTTATCTTGCATTGCAGCCCAGTTTATATCTTAACAAATTTTTTTGTTCTCCTTCCCTTTAAAAAGTATTATTGAATTTGGGGGGGGGGGGAGAGGGAGAGGGGGAGAGAGAGAGAGAGAGAGAGAGAGAGAAATACCAACTCTTCGTCCCACCCATTCATGCATTCATTGGTTGCTTCTTATATGTGCCCTGATGGAAGATCAAACACTCAACCTTGGGGTACCTACCAGGACAACGCTCTAACCAACTGAGTTCCCCGGGCTCTTTCACTTTTGATAGACTAAAAACTTACAGCAGAATCATCCAGTTGCAGGATTTCAGAGCAGGGGCAGACCCCCGGGTCAAGAGTTTCCTGTTGTTGGTCAGGAGCTGCTTGAAGTGAGGACTGCAGAAATGGAGTGGCCCCACCACACACAGGTTGGTGTTGACTTTGGAGAAATAACTAACTGCTTCATCTGAACCCCATGGTGAGTAACTTTCCCTTATATGTCTGTCTTTTGAAGAGTACAGGACTGTATACATGCAAAATGTTTAGTGTTAGTAACAGTATGTTACTAAAATAAAGAATCAAGCTTCCAGCAGGAAAGGTAGATTCGAAAAAGCACAAATAATTGCCAGGAAAGCCACCAAAACTTATTCAAATGCATTCTTAGGGACTGAGCAAAAAGGAAAAAGAACTCATGGATGTGGACAACAGTGTGGTGATCACTGGGGTGTGGGGGGAGGGGGAGGGGGATATAAGGGGATCAAATGATAATGGAAAAAATACAATAAAGATTAAGTTTTTAAAAAATGCCTTCTTACCAAGATATAGTCAATAAAGCTTATCTAGCCTGTAATAAATATCTTCAAAGTTTTAATAAGATAATTTATAGAGGGTTCTGCCTAACAACTGGTGAGTTGTTTCACCCTGAAGAAGGCAAATGACAGAACAGAAGGCACTGAGGCTCAGCCAGAAGTATGTAGTACAACTTATTTATAAATGAAGGGAATAAAACTGATAAAATCAGGCTTTCAAAACAAAGGTCCCAAGCCACTGCCTAGTGATTAGGCAAGTCAACAAGTACATACACACTGAGAGCCACAGGGTCACAGCAAAAAGGAAAGGATTTAAATTAAAGGTGGGCTGACAAGTCAGACTTGAAGAAAAACTTCCTTATTTACTTGCTAAGCACCTAAGGGAGATAGCTGAATCTACCTCCTAACAAGACAGTTTCAGGCTAAGTGTTACTGTGCTGCTTTATATGAGGAAATATGCATACAAAAGCATAACCCAGAAGAAATGGTTGTTGACCAAGAGAAACAAGCTATATTTAAACTAAATATTAATATTTTAAACATTGCAAATGTTCACTGTAATGATCATCAGCTTAATTTAACCTTTTACCACCACTAATGGCATTGCCAGGATTATTCATCCAAAACTCACAATACAGGAAAGTTGAGTAAACTCATTCAGGGAACCGCCAGTGCTCTCAGGTCACTGGTAAGGACACTGTCTACTGCTTCCTACTTTTATTCAGCTGACCTCTACCAAAGTTCTTCCAAGAGCAGGGTCTGCCTTCGGTACCAGGCAGCAACCAGAGTCTGTCTGGCCTTCAAGGACTCCTAGTCTAGTGCAGAAGGCCAGTCAGTAAACCACAAATTATAATACAGGGTGGTGTAGCAATAAAGAACACAAAGCCCCAGCTGACCCTATTTGCTTCTTAACAAGAGATTTTACTGTAGTGTTCAACAGTTTTCACATGCTCCCATTTCCAGTTCCTCTTAAACACAGAGCTTTGCTTGGTTCTCAACTGTGCCATCAAATGTTAAAATAGAATCTATCATCTCATTTGTAGCATTCTATGGCCATCTCTGCCAACATTTGGGTATGGAGATACTTCAGTCTGATATACCACTATTAACTGCACATTTAACTGGAGAAAAGTCATCCATACTACCCAACGCTCTTTCCTGCGTGGTCTTGGGCCACACTCTGGCCAGGTATGGCCTGAGGCTGACCTGCCATCCAGGCAAAGTGAGGATGCTACACTAGAGGACCAGCCGAATGACCGTTAAGGGCTAACCCACTCTAGTCCTTCCTCTGCACCTTGCTGTGGCCTCTGCCACTCCCCATCCCCACATCGCCTGCTACAACGCTACATTTTTCATTTTTAAGCCACCAAGAACAATTAACAGACCATCAGCAAAGCAACCATTATGCGCCACTCAATGATCTGCAAATATTTCAAACTATATTTCAAAGCTGTGTATTGTCAAAGCATTATGTACTAGTCAGGCCAGATTTAGTAAGTAGTAACGTTTACCGAACATCTCTACCGAGCAAAGAGCTTCAACAGGGACTGGCTAGACTTTTTCAATTAAAATAAAAGAAATAGGTTTGGAATAAAAATCCCAAAATGTGCATTTAAAATTAGTCTAGTGAGCTTGTTAAAAAAAAAAAAACCTTCAGAGCATTCCAAATATTCAGAGTTCCAGCACTTTCTGAAAGCATGGGTGGTGATCTTTCTGGTCCTGGATTTCTTAACCATGCCTTCAAAATGTCACTCTAGATTTTCAGTGAGAATAGTCTTAAGTTGTCCAAAAGAAAACGGTGATCCACCGGGCTCAAAGTTGCGAGAAATGCCCTTAGTATAAAGGGTCCCTTAACTTAGTCAAACTAAGACTGACCTAAGGGAAGGAGTTTGGGAAGAGAAAAACTACTCACACTGCAGACTCGGTCCACAACCTGGAGGTAAAGCCGCTCGGCGGGCGCACAGCCCCGCAAAATAACAGCAACTTCCAGCCCGGGCCCTACCACAGGTCACGTGCCGCCGGCGCCCCCTCCCCCAGGGCCAGGGAGGGATGGAGACGCGGCCGGCAGCCGCGCTTTTCTCGCCGCGACCTCACTTCGGCCTCAGGTCGAGCGTCTTCGCCAGAAACCCCCGCGAGTGAAGGGATCTGAAATAACCATCACCTCAGGCAGCCGCGGACGCATCCGAATTTTTCAGCCTTCAATGCCTCCCTCACGTTCACCCCGCGGGTCGCCCCCCAGCCCATTCCGCGAGCCTGTCCTTCCGCGGCGCCGGCGGGCCCGTCTACGTGACGGCGGCAGCCAGGGGCGGGCAGCGAGGGGCGCGAAAAGGGGCGGCTCGGCCCGCTGTGTCCCTGAGACTCCTGTCCTTCGCAGTGCAGCCCTGCGCGAGTTGGAGCCCCTAGCCTCCCCCGCGCGTAGGGACACAACGCACGCCGCGGTGACTGACCCGCGGCTGCGCGAGGACCGCGGTCCCGCACCAGCTTACCTGCGGCGGCTGGGCTCCCGGCCCGCGCCGTCACCCGCGGGCAGCAGAGGCGAGGCGGCGACTGGACGGCGGCAGCGAGGACCAGCTGGGCAGGATGGCCTCGAGGGCAGCTGAGGGGGCGGGGCCTGCCGTGGGCGCGCGCGAAGCCCCAGCGCCCGCTGCCGTAGCTACCCTTGGAGCCTCCTGGGCCGCAGGCGACCCGGCAGCCCCTCATGAATGGGACGCGGCGGCGGCGACACCGGGCTAGCGGCGCGTAAACCCCGCCCGGTCACGTGATGCCGCGCAGCACCGCCTTCTCCCCGGCCTTTCTGCGGGTCTGGCTGTCTCACGCGCCCCACACTCCTGCCTGCCTATCTCCTACACTGCTGTACTGGGCCTCGACCTCACCAGTGTTTGCAGCAATGAGAGCCTAACTTTTCTAAAAATAAAGTTTCTTCTGGTCTCCATGGCAACCCTGTGGCACGTCACGTGGACCTTAGAGCCCAGTTGCCAAAAAAGAATAAATAGTATTCGAGAGCAAAAAGTATAGGGCATGAATGTTTTCCACTTCGATCACCAGTAGCGCTTCTGACTGGTTACTTTCTCCTGTCCCCTTTCCACCTCTCAAATTCTATTACATCCTTTTAAATATATACGTTTTAAGGAAATGGAGTACCAGTGCTCAATATTATTGTTGCACACTGATTTTTGTCTTTTTATAGCCTATTCCATTATTGAAAGTTATGAATGAAAGTACATGTATATTACTTCCAAATATCATTTTATTTCTCATTATGCATCTTATAGATAAATTTTATTGGGTTGGCCAAAAAGTCTGTTGCATTTTTTTTCCATACCATGGCTCTAGTAGCCTTTAGTTGTTTTTAACTTCATTTGAAACAATTTTGTTAGATTGTATTGTGACAGCTGCCATTTCAACATGCATTTTTAAAAAATTGGTGACTTTTTGTGCCACTGTTTTATTATTGAAGATGGAAGAAAATATGCAACATTTTGGCATATTATGTTTTATTATTTCAAGAAAGGTAAAAGCACACCTGAAACACACACATAAGATTTGTGCAGTGTGTGGAGAAGGTGCTGTAACTTATCAAATGTGTCAAAAGTGGTTTGCAAAGTTTCTTGGTACTATTGACATGTTGGCCAAATAATTCTTTGCTGTGGGGCTGTCTTATGCATTGGAAGATGTTTAGCAGCACCCCTGGCCTCTACCCATAAGAAGCCAATAGCGGGAGGTGGCCAACATATTCAGAATACCTAAATCAAGAAAGTTATTGCTGAAAGTGAAAAATGTGTCTTATTTTATGGAAAAACTGTAACTGATTTTTTTTTGGCCAACCCAATAGCTTTGAGGATATTGAAAAAAAGTCATTTATATAAAGTTCCTGTGTGGTGAACCCACATGGAGTATGGTATGAGTGGGCTGTGCTGGGAGGAGGGAACCTGCTCCCTGTCAACAATGCTCTCCTTGGCTGGTTCCACAGAAGGAACTTTTGGCCTTTCTCTAGTATTTAACCAAGCTCTGCCTCATCCAGGTACAGGTGGTTTCATTGGCCTAAGCACACTAGGAATTTTCCTCTTCTGTGCCTTTCACCTGATTTCAAAAGCAAAATAGAACTTTCAAAAGACAAGGACTGGAATTTTCCCTCCATATTTCAAAGCATTTTACTCAGCTATGGAGAAGTGGAATTAAAGAGAAAAAAGCTGAATCCTCAGTTTCTACATCAATAAAATGGAAACAGTAATGCCTTTCTCACAGGATTGTTTTGAGGATTTCACACAATTACCTATGAAATGCCTAATTTAGCTTAGTATTGTGAACCTACAACATGCTGTAGGTGTTCAGTTTCTTTTCTTTTTTCCATTTTTCCCACTCAGACTTTTCTGTTTCTCTCAGACTGTATTCACCACCTCCTGCCTTGGGAGGGAAGTGTTCTACCAAGCTTCCTTTCTTCCTTTTATCATTCAGGAAGCTATATCCATCCCTCACTTCCTCCAACTTTAGATTTGATACCTCACCCTGAATGATTGCTTTGCATTTCTAGATTTCCTCATTCTCTGGTGTCTACCTATTTTACTCTACCACTTAAGCAAACTGGATAGTCATTAAATATCTGTTGCATGATTTCCCTACACTTCCTGCCCCTGACACCTAAGCAGTGTGTGGTGAGCCACTGAATTCCCACCTATCTACTGGAAAGTCAGAGGAAGGAAGCTCTTCCTTCACCTGTCCTTTGACTCCACTACCCTCCAGCTCCATCACTTAAGAAGAAGGGGGGAGGGAAAGTAAAGAATGAAGAGGAGGAGAAGAGAAGAAGTAGGCTTTTTGTCCCTTTATTCCCCTGCAAGCTACCAACTTATCTCAGAACTTTCTCCCTAGACAAGCTACCTGGGGAGAGGAGTCTCAAAATTTTTAACTTCTTCACAGTAGTTCTCCTGCCCCTCCTCCACCCCTGAAACAGCCCAGACTAAAGTCATCAACAACCTTCAGGTTGCCAAATACAATGGATCCCTCTCAGGTCCTCTTTCTCACACTCTCAATAAGGAAAGACAATACTAACCACAATTTCCTCCTTGAAACTCCTTCCTCTCATCAGCCAGAACATCTCTAAGAGCCACACATGCCTGTGTGCAGTGACTTTCAACATTTCCACCAGCATGGTCCACAGTGACGTCAAGTTCAGGCCAATCACATTTGCTTTCAAACCTGCTCCTCCTGAATCTGCTGTCTTGGCTAATTGCACCATCATTGCATTTAGTCATCCTGGCCAGAAACCTAGGAGGGAGTCTCATTGCCCTACACTCCCATTCCATGTCCATCAAGTCCTGTCATTTCTGCTCTCTTAAACTCTCTACAGATGATCAGGCCCTACCTTGCTGTGTTTCTTATGATCCATTGCAGGCATATTCAAGTTGGTCTCCCTGCCCTACATTCTTCTACAGTTCTGAGTAGCCTCCACCCTGAATTGCAGATCTGACTGTAGCTCGAATTATTGAAAATCCACCACCTAGAGGAAAAAGTTCAAGTTCCCTAGAATGGCATCCAGAGTGCTCCTTTTTTCCCCAATCTGTCCTGCTCCTTATGGCCAATACCCTTTAGCCATTCCTTTTACAATGGGAAAATTTTTTAAATATTAACTTCTGTATTTCTCCATGTATTTCCTCTTTCTTTTCCCCCTTATAAGAAATGCACCAAGGCATTCTGCTTGTCTCAAGGAACTTCTGGAAAGCAGAAGTTGCCTGCAAGATATTGCCTTCCTGTCTTTAATTTCCAAAATCTAAATCAGCAGGGAGAGGGCCTGTAAGAAAGGGTCTATTTGAGGGAATCCAGAAAGGGGAAGGATTTTCTTTAGAGTAAGAATCCAGTCTCCCCAGCTCAGAGTTGGAAGGGAAATGGTCCTATGCCCTCCCTCTGGCAGGTCCCAGGGGAGGGGATTAAGCCTTAGAGAAATTTTTGTTGTTGTTGCTGTTTCCAGCTTGTACCTCTCTTCTGTAAGGACAAAGACTAGTTAGCATTGTCTGAGTCATTACTATATGCTTAGCTCTTCTAGTAATTCTGACTACAGACTTCTAAGGTAGATGCTATTATTAATACCAATTTATTGATATGGGAACTGAGGCACAGAGAGGTTAAGTGACTTACCTCAGGTCTTAGAGTTAGTAAGCAGTGACTGTGGGCTTTGTCTCTAGGCCTGCTTGACTCCCAAACCTATATTTTTCAGCACCCATTTCCACCACCTTCCATTAGTTGTCTCCACTGTTCTATCCCAATCAATGTCTCTTGTTCTCACACTACTAGTACACCTTGTAGAGATCACTGTCATAACCCTTATTTTGTACATAGTAGGTGCCCAATAAATATCTGATGAAAAAATAAATGAGGATTTCCATTCCTAATAATACATTAGCTTGGGTGTCTGGACTGTTTCACTGAAAACAACAAACAAAAATACTGGGTAAATATAATGGTTATAAAAATACTGGTTAAAATATATTCTGGAAGTCATCTATAAGCTGGCAAGAAGTTAAGAAATAGCACTAGGACAGAATAAAGGCCAGAACCCAAGAGGTAAGCAGAGCCCAAAGTCAGCTTTTGACTGGAAGATATTTGCTGAATCGAGTAAATTTGAATATTGGTTTTTGCAGCCTTGGGAGCCTTGGGAGTAGGAGTGAAAACGTAGTGTCTGCTTTAGGCAGGAGTTTAATAAAACTGGAACCCCAAAATCAATTAAGGCAAATCTCAAGAAATTTTGAAAACTTTATATGATTTTCTCACAATTCAATTAAGTCAAGAATCAATTTTTTTAAAAAGAACTGGAAAAGCCTATTTGTTTGGAAATTTAGGATAAAAAACAAATTATGGAAATATGATAATATTTCAATGCTATGTATCAAGTATTTGATATGATATGGAAGTATTTGATACTTGTGGAAGCTTGAGAGGTACTCAAGCTTCCTCTGAACAAGGAGTTAAAGGGAAATTTATAAGCCCTAAAAGCTTATATTAGAAGAGAAAATGGTTGGAAATATAAAGAGCAAAAGAGTTAGAAAAAGAACAGTAAAATAAAGTCCAATAAAACATAGGAAAGATAAAATTGAACACAAACATACAATAGGAAGGACCAACTGAGCCAAACGCTGGATTTGTGAAAGACAGTGTTAATAAGTTCTATAAGCTTGTGGTGGAAAATGAAGAAAAAAGAGAATGTAAAAACAACAACATGAGGAATAAAGAAAAAGCTATAATCACACATGATGTAGAAATTACAGAGATAAGATAATTTTGTGAACATTTTTAAGCCAATTAATTTGAAAACTTAGGTGAAGTGGAAAAATTCCAAGAAATAAAATTTAATAAAACTAATATAGAACACCAGAATAGAATCATAACCACTCAAGAACTTGAATCTATTATTAAATATTTTCTGCAAAGGAAAATCTGGGCTGAAACACTTTTACCAGTGTCTTTTATCAAACATTCAAGAAATAAATAATCTTAATCTCACACAAACTATTTTAGAGTATAGAAAAAAGAGATTATCCCTCAACTCATTCTATGAGGGTAACATACCTAACCTTATACCAAAATCTGGCAAGGAGAGTATGAGAAACAGCAATTTCAGGCCAGTCTCATTTATAAATATAGACGCAAGTGCTAAGCAAAATTTCAGGAATTTGAATCCAGCAAAATGATACATCATAACTAAATTTGTCTACCTAAGAATGCAATGTTACTTTCAGATGAGAAAAAAAATAGTGTAATTCACCACATTAAAGTATCAAAGAAGAAAAATCATATGATGATTTCAATATATGTGAAAAGAAAAAAACACCTTTGATAAACTTCAATAGCCACTCAGAAGAAATTTGTAGTGAACTAGGAAATCTTTTTAAATAAAAGATATTCACAAAAATCTATAGCAAATGACATAAGTAACCATTTATTTTATTTGAATCTATTTTTAATTTTTTTATTTCTTGATCTGAGAGAGAAAGAGATGAAGAGGGAGAGAGAGAAAGAGGGAAACATCAGTTTATTGTTCCACTTATTTATGCATTCATTGGTTTCTTGCAAGGGCCCTAGTGGAGACCAAACCTGCAACCTTGGCAATGTGGGTGATGCTCTAACCAACTGTGCTACCTGGCCAGGGCTAAATAACCATTTCTTTTAAAATGGGGAACAAGGTGAGAGTGCTGCCACCTCCACTTTTATTCATTATTGTGCCAGAGGTGATAAATAGGTTAGTGAGATAAGAAAAAGCAAATATATAGATGGGAAAGGAAGAAATCATGGCATAATAGTATTTGTAGGAATTCAAAAGAATATGTACATAACCTATTTGAAACAGGGTACAAAGCGGGGTGGGGGGGTGCTGTGCTCCCTGAAAATATTCCCCATAGCCCATGGTTGGGGGATGGGGACAGTGAAAGATACACTGCTTAAGATACTTTGCATAACTATGGCAAGTTGATAGCTAGTTGATAGCTGTGCTGCAGCTTCAGGAAAACGGTCTCTGTGACTTTCAGAGCATTCAGTGACCAATACATTGCCAGGGGAGGTGGCCCACCCCAGATGTCCACATGTAGAAGTGTCACGGGCAGCTCTTGCCCTGACTAAAGATGGCAGCTGAAAGAAGGTAATAGACACAGGGGAACACTGGCTGGTGTAGCTCAGTGGATTGAGTGCCCGCCTGCAAACTGAAAGTTCACTGGTTCATTCCCAATCAGGGCACATGCCTGGGTTGCAGGCCAGGTCCCCAGAGGGCACTTGAGAGGCAACTACACATTGATCTTTCTCCCCCTCTCTTTCTCCCTCTCTAGAAAAAAAATATTAAAAAAAAGATATGGGGGAACTGGCAAAAGTAGCACATTGCAGGAAGGGCCAGATATGAAGTTACATAGGAAGCCTGGGTCAGCATTTAAAATAAGGAAGGGCTGAGAGAGAGGAGGTAGCAGCCATGTGGTTTAAAAGGGTGTAGAAGGGCTACCCCCATCAGCCTTGAGGAAGGCAGCAACGAGGAAAGAGCCATGAAAAAGGTCTGGTGTGTAAGGGGATGCCCTGCAGTTTTGGCTTAAAAGCTTGAGTAAGAAAGAGGAAGCCCGCTGGGAAACTTGCCTGGAGAACACTGTGGTGAGCAGATGGAACAGGGACCTATCTAACCAAGCATGGATTAGTGGGAGATGCCTGGAATGATGAACTATGACTGGGCATGCTGAGCTGTGGACTTCTGTTTTTCTGAAAGATGGTAACTCTGTCTAGAGTATTCTGAGACTGGCCTGGGTTGGCAAAGGGGTAGAATTATGTATTTTGGGTTGTTTTAAAGGGAGTGGGGCTTAATGGCAGAAGTCTGTCGTTATTCTGAATCTGTATAATATGTAAATAAACAACCCCTTTCCTTTTTCACCAGATTCTTGCACTGGGAGTCATGCTTCTTGGTGGCAGGCAGTCAAATGCCACAGCTGTTCTAGAACAGCATAGGCAGGGTTCTCCAAGATATTGATATAAATTATGAGTGTTTAACAATAAAAAATCATTAGCATTTACATAATGTCTCTCCAGAAAGTATCCAGCCATGTAATATGAAAAATAGAAGCTTTTATTGAAGAAGATACAAGGAACATTGTACATGGGACAATGATACCTCAGTCACCTTCAAAGTAGGCACTTTGGGACCTCACACAGTTTTCCCAATCACCATCAGCTGCTCCATTGTATTTTCCTGAACCTCATCGATGGTCTGAAATCTCTTCCCTTTCAAAGGTGATTTAGTTTTGGGAAAAGTCAGGAGTCACAAGGTGCCAAATCTGGGCTGTAGTGGGGTTGAGTCACCTGAGTGATTTGATGTTTTGCCAAAAAGACTGCATGAGACATGATGCATGAGAGAGTACACTTGCTGAAGCTGCCGATCACTATTGCCTATAGCTGCAGAGGAATGTTCCGCAGCTTAATGCAAAATTTGATTCAGATTTGTTGCTCTACTCACTTAGTCATTTTGAATGCAATGGCCACAAAGTACACATGCTCACTCAACAGTGTCTACCACCCCCACTGACTAGCACAGTGAAGTCGTCATTGGTCATGCATGTGCATTCCAGTCCTCTCTCCTTGGCTGCCAGGTAACATTGGTGTTGCACAAACTGTTCTTGCTTTATTAGCAGTGGCTGCACTTTTTCTGGACAGACCCCCATATGTCAGAAATAAAAGTTTTGGAAAGATGCCATGCGATGTTTACTATGATTACCTCATACTCCTTAACCTATCATATTTCCATAAGACTGCCCATTCTTCATCATACCTAGCATATACTACACAGGTTTAACTGTTTCTTTAGGTGTTCATTTCCTTACAAATACATCTATGTCCTGTAAAACTTACATGAAATAAATTTGTACACTTTTCCCCTGTTAATCTTCATTGGTTTAATTTTCAGACCCAGCCAGGGATCCTGTAAGAGTGGAGGAAAACTTTTTCCTCTTCTACAATATCAAGAGGGAAAAAAGTACTTAGAAATCAATCTAATAGAATTCAGTATGTGCAAGACTTTCTTTTTTAAATAGACACATGTGTTTTTTACTTTTGTTTAAAAAAAGGTTCTGACAAATAAGGAACCAGGGGTTTAGAAGGGATGATGCACAAGAGGGAAAGCATGAAGTGGGGCTGGGGGTTGTCAGGGGTAGGTGGCAGTAGTGCTGCCTTCACCCTCATGCCTGGTATCATCTCCTGAAGAGGGACAGACTGTCCCATTCCAGAAGAGGGGGATGAGTCCTCTATTGTGTCTGTTCAATGTATGAGGAGATGTCTATCTCATCAGGGAGCTCACTGATATTGACCTCAAAGTGATCCTGCATGTCATTGAGGATCTTGGCATCATTCTCATCTGACACTAACATGACTGCCGAACCCTTGGTGCCAAACCAGCCTGCTCTGGCCACCCGGTGCAGGTAGGTGTAAGAATCTTTGGGCATGTCATAGTTAAAGGCAATATTCCCCTGTTCAATGTCCATGCCTCAGCCAAATAGGTTGGTAGCCAGAAGAATTCGTCACTCAAAATCTTTCAACTGCTGATACTGAGAAAGCCTCTCCTCCTGGGGCATCCCATCGTGGACAGCAATGGCTGGGAAGTTCTGCTCCACTAGGAGCTGGGCCAGGGCAATGCAGCACTGCACAGACTTCACAAAGATCACCACCTGGTTGAACTCAAGGACATCCAGAAGGTCAAAGAGCTTCCAGTTCTTCTCGCTGTCCTTCTATTTCATGTAGTACTGCTGCAAACCATGCAACATCAGCTTTGTCTCATCATCCACAAAGATCTCCATTGGGTCTTGCATGAACTTGCAGCAGACTGGACGTATCTCTTTGCTCAAGGTAGCACCGAACATCATGACCTGCTTCTTATGGGGGGTCATGTGAAAAATATCCTGGACATCTCGACGCATGTTTAGCTGTTCAAGCATCTTATCACATTCGTCCAAGATAAAGTGTTTAATATGTTTGGGGTTGAAGCTCTTATTTTGAGCAAGGGCGAGCATGTGGCCAGGGGTCCCCACGATGATATACAGGCAGTTCTTCAGCACCTCTTCATCCTTCTTGATAGACAGACCACCAAAAAACACCACGACCTTGACATTGGGCATGTATTTAGAAAAGCACTCATACTCCTTGCCAATTTGAAAAGCCAGCTCCTGAGTGTGACACCACACCAGTACAGACATCTGCCCAGTAACGGGCTCCAGCTGCTACACTGTGGCCAACACAAACACTGCCATGTTTCCCACACCTGACTTGGCCTGGCATAGGACATCCATTCCCAGAATCGCCCGAGGGATGCACTCATGCTGAACTTCAGATGGATGTTCAAAGCCACAGTCAACTACGGCCCGGAGCAGCTCTGTCTTGAGCAGGAAGTCCTGAAAGTCAGAGCTATGGATGGAGACACAGCAGCCCCTAACATCCTTCTTGGCAGGGGCCTCAGTCCCTTCTCCCCCCACTGTTGTCTCCACCTCATCATCATCGTAGTCCAAGAGCTCGCTGTCCACATCATTCTTTGCCATAACTGAGCAGAAGGCAGATAAGAGGGAGGGGATCTCTGAATAGGTTCACATAAAGTAAGAGAAAACAAGGAAGGAAAGTGGGGTCTTAAGGAATAGAAGATACACTAGTTTGAAAGAAGATAGACTAGTTTGAGCAAGGCGAATGCATATGGTGGCAGCAATAGCAACGAAAGAGGCAACCTTGCAAGACTTTTATATAGAGAACTATAAAACTTCATTGAAAGGTTATTACGAAGACCTAGTTAGAGATATATGATATTCATGGGTGGAAAAGACTCAATCTCATAAAAATATTCATTCTCCACAAATTAATCTGTAGGTTTAATGCATTTCCATTCAAAATCCCAACAGAGATCTCTTCTTTAAAAGACTCTTGAAGAAATAAAGAGCCCAGAAGCAGACCCAGCTTTTATAGACACTTGATGTACTGCAGCGGTGGCAATTTAATCATTAGGGAAAAGATGAACTTTTCAATAAATGGTGAGAAGGTAGTTCATTATCCACATGGAAAAATGCATTTAGACCCTACTCTAAACCATGTCTCAAAATCAGCTTTAGTTGGATTAAAGACCTATTATAAGAAAAACAAGTTTGCACACCTGTCATCATTTTAAGGGTACATTTTCTTTTTCACATTTTACTATTTCTGAAATTGTAATGTTTCTTACAATCAATGATAACTTATATTTAATGATATGTGATATGTACCTTTTAGGAAACAATATAGAAGAATATGTTAATAAATTCTGGGTAGGAAAATATTTCTTAAACAAGACACAAAAAGTACTAACTATAAAGGAAAAGATTGATACATTTAACTAATTTAAAGTTAGAACTCCTTTAAAAGTGACAATAAATAAAGAAAAACAAATTGAAACCAAAATAAGCATCATCTTAAGAGGATATGTTTACAACATACATAATCAACCAAATATTAGAATCTAGAATATATGAAAAACTCATATGAATCAATAAGTCTAGCAGGCAGTAGAAAAATCAGCAAAGAAGAAATAAAAGATTTTCATAAAAAAACAAGCACAAAGCATCGGTAAACTTATGAAAAGACATTTAGTTTCATTAGTAATCAGGGAAATGGAAGTTAAACTTCAATGAGATACCATCACACACTTATCAAAATGGCTACAATTTGAAAAGCCATTCAGTCCCAAGTGTTTACAAGGGTGTGGAGTGACCAGCCGGAACTCAAGACTGCTGATGGTTGGAATTCAAATGTGTAACAATTTTAGAAAACAGATTGATGTTATCTAGAGTTGAAATACATATACACGAAAGCCAGAAATTCCAATGTTAGGGATATGTCCTTGAAAAATTCTTGCACAAGTGTACTCAAAGTTACGCAAACAAGAACCTTTATGGCAGCATTGCTCATAATTGCAAAAAGTGAGAAAAATCTAAATGTTCGCTGAAGGTGGGAGATATGATTAAGTCATGCTATAATCATGCAGTGAAATACTACACAATTATATCAACATGGATGAATCAAAAAAAATAAAATATTGAACAAAGGAGCAAAATCAGATTCAAGTATGATTCTAGTTATTCTATAGCATAAATGGGCAACTCTAAACAATATCTTGTTTAAGGATAAAAGCACAAGTGATTTTAAAAACTATAAAAAAAGTACAAAAACAACAGAAATTTCAAGATAGGATAGGGAGACTGATGCCTTGGGTAGGGCAATGTGCTATTTGCTGACTTAGGTATTGGGCTTATAGGTGCTTGTGTGTGTTTATATTTCACAGTAAAAATTAAAACAAATGAAAGATAAAGTGAATTTATAACTGAAAATGTCTGTGTATTTTTTAATGTTATTGTATGCCTACAAACTTTGTAAGTTTACCTTAATTTCTTGTAAGACAAACTTTTACATCTTACAACTTCCCTTATAAGCTGCAAGGAATGGCTTCTTTTCAACAAAGAGTTGCACAGGTTCTTTGTAATAAACGGTTTTAAATGATGAGGAAGAGTAAGTAATGTGAGATAGGCTAGAAGTGTAAAAGGAAGTAGTAGAAGCAGGAGCACCGTTCTAATAAGTCACTCATAATATACCTATCTCTAAATCACTTCATTTAGGTTTGTTTGCCTTGCTCTAAATCAGTGGTTATAATTCTTATCCCTGGGAACAAGAGCTATTTCAGTCATTCCATGGACTTCCTGATTTTCACTGGTCATGTGCTGACAAGGCCATAAAACCAGGGATGTGGGAGGCCAACATGTCCAAATGCTGCTGGAGCAGAAATCTCAGCAGTGCACGTTGTCCTGTCTCTGCTGGATTGTCTCCAGTCCCGGGCAAGTCACCATGCTTGGGGGAACTCAGCACGTGATAAAGCAGTTAGGAGGGTTGCCCTACTGAGGTTGGTTGACATCATCTAACAGACAGACTCTCCCCAAAATACTACTCATTGCAGTACCCACCATTTTGCACTGTTTTTGATTGAGGAGTTTAGAGAAAATGTGTTCTGTAAATTTTGTAGGATTTCTATTATCAACACCTTGAGATTTTTCTGCTCTTTCATAATGCTAAGTTTCATCAGCATGTATTTTACATTATAACCAAACAAAATACTATTAACAATAAAATAAGATAACCATAATTTTAGAAGGGGAGGGGAGGAGAGATTTTAACTTGCCTAAGAAGGACTCTGTGCCCAGCCTGCTGGAGAGAGCTCAGCATTTCACAGCTACAGCGATGGCACTGAGACCAGCCTGGAGAATTTTCCATATGTGAATATTAACTGTCTTGTGCTTCCAGATTGCTGGGTTCAGCAGCTACTGTCTTTATTTCTTTCCAAAATAGCCACTAATTTGAATGGAATGTCTGGACTACCATGAACTGTTCTTAAAGAATGCTTTTTCAGAGTATGTTTGCTCTCCTCACTCCCTTCGTAGAGACTTCAAAAACCATCCTTTGTTCCTTATCAGTTTTGGGTTGTTAGTTCTGACCAATGATTCTTGATGATGTATGCACCCTTCCCCATTTTCTCCCTCACAAAAGCTCTTCACTAAATTAACTTTCTTGGCAACACAAAATTTTTTTTCTATTTTTCCCTCACATTTCTCTAAATGGCTTACTAAAGATAGACGCATTTCTTCCAATGTTAGAAAAAATCAGGGGAAAGTATATGGCTTTGTAAATTATTTTCTCATTAGAACTTGAGTTTCAGTATTTCACTAAAGGAGTCTTTTGTCACTAAGTAATAATCTCCAGAATTTATTAAATAAATGCTAAGTACGTTTAGAGTGCTCTGTAGTTATTAATTAATTAGCTAATCTTGAGCCAGGTAGTTACTAAGTACCCTCCACAAACTTTTATGAGGAAGTAGACTACTTTTGAACTCAGGGATGGCCCAGTTTGTGCCTATTAATTTGCGGGTGGAGAAAAATACAGTACTTGTCTCAAAGAGTACAGGGAGAAAGAAAAGGTACAGTTGGAAAGGGATTCTCAAATGTTTCCTTGTTGGAACAACCTCGGTTCCCAACCGTCCTTCACCCTCAGCCAATACATCCCACTCCCTTTCCATTCTCCCTTCCAAAGACACACCACGGGCTACTAAGACTTTCTGTTTTATCCAGAAGGGAAAAGATAAAGACAAGGTACAAACAGAGGAGTAGTGTTGGGGAGGAACAAATTTTCCTCTACCCTCAAGTTTCTTCTAGCTGGTCTAATCAAATAGACATGAGACAGATTAGCAAGAGAAAGTATAACCAAATTTAATACCTACATAAGTATGGGAACTCTACATGCAGGAGAAAGTCAGAGACCCCACATGCAGGAGAGGTTCAGTGATAGAAATGTCCTGAGCTAGAGATGAGGTGAGGTGCCTTGGGAGCTTCCAAGTGTCACTGCAGGATGATGAGAAGAGCCAATGCTTAGTAAACAGAAGTTTGTCCTGTTCTGCCGTTAGATGAATTGAAGAGGTTATCTCTGATAATGGCTAATTACGGGCAAGGTCCTTAATTTAAGTTCTTCCAGGTAGTTAAGAGACGGGCAGAAGTTTCTCTTGAGTCTGCAGCTATAGCTCAAAACAATCTGCATACCACAGAGGAACATTTTGGGGCAACTTGTTTTGCAGCCCCACAGTAGCCAGGAGAAAAACAATAGGAGAGAACCCCAAGCTTCTGCACATAGTCAGAAATCAGCTTTTTAAATGAGAAACAGGAGCTATTTGGAAGTGGAGGTAAGGATTGCTGTGGAGAAAAATCTCCAGAGCTGTTGTTATCACCACCAGATGACCTCCTTTCATTCTGGATTTAATGTCTCCTCACACTTTCTGGAATTTTCTAATGATTCTGTACCAGAAAATATAACTCTGTGTCTAGAGTCTGGAAGAAGATGCAGCCTGGGATTTGCGGGGAGACATGGGGGTATGTTTTGAAGGGTTTCTGCAGGATATTCAAGGAAAATGCAGACTGGGGAATATGGAATTTACAACAGAAACACAGTCTGCCCTCCTGTTCTTAGATTTGAGTCTAAATTTAGACAACTGTACAGCAGGGCATGCCAGGCCCCTCTTCTATCTCAGTGTCAGGGAGGAAATTTTACATTGTTACTGTTTTGGAGGTAGAAGGCTCCTGGGAAGCTAGCCCCCTTGGCTTCAGAGATTCTTACCAGCACTTTGAGTTGTACTCAGTGAAACCTCCTAATAATGTTGTGTTTGCTAAAACGTTTTCCATATTGTTAGGGTGGTCGGTGACATGGGCTGTGAAAGAATTCACAAACAGAAGACATTGCAGAAAGTAAAGATTTCATTCACTCTCTAAAAAAGGAGAGGAGCATGGTGTGAAGAGGTATACCAACATTGAGGGGTGGGGATTCTGAGTTTTCATTGGGTTACAATTGGATTGAAAAAGTGTGGGAGGGTTTCCTGCTGTTTGTGGCCCCCTGGGCTTTTCTGGGGTTGTAACAGAGGCTGCAGTTTGTTTCAATGTTATCTTCTGCCTGTGGCTGTAGGGAGCCTGTTAGTTCTGTTCTTGCTTCCAATAATTTCCAGTCCTGGGGACAAGCTCAGAAGAGTAAAATGGCAGTCGTGTTTAACAAGGTCACAGGCCTGCTAAGCAAATGGTGCCACAATAGCAAATGGGGCTGGCTTCGCCCTTTCAAATTTCCCTCTCCAGATTTTGCGATACTTAACTGTCTGATACATGGTTAGTTTGGCTAGTTTGTTATCATTGCTTCAAAACTATCTAACACTGTGTAGAATACATTGCAGAAGGGAAGTTAATAAATATTTGATGCACAAATGGAGCAGTGGAAAATTGTAACAGTGGGGAATTCTAATCCACCTCACTATTCTTTTGACATTCTTTCTGTAAGTGCTGACTCCGACCAGTTTGTAGCTTACAGATAAACAGCATGTTAATATAAGAATCCTAAGAGCTAAACTTCAAAAGATACAGACTCCCACCTTCAGGCATTTCAGCTCTGAGTGATTTGTTGAACTTCATCTGTGTGAGACAGGATGATGTGAATCTGGGTTGCTGTGAATCCAGAATGACTAAACCAGGATGATGCACACCAGGCCATCACTTGCCTTATCAGAATGGACTGTTCTCTGTGCACGTAGAGAACTTTTCTACCCCTTCCCTTGATCTCTTTGTTCTTTTCCTCTCTCCCTTTTTATGAAAACCTCTGCATGCACTGAGATGTGGAGATGGGCTTTGGGATGTGAGTCCTCCATCTTCCAGGTTGCCGGCACATGGAAATAAACCACTTTCCTTTACATCAGCACCTACCTCTTGAGTAATGACTTTTGTAGCAGCAGGCATCTGGACCTTTTGGTTATACAAATACATGAATGTGGCCTAAAGTAAAAGCAAAGATGGATCTACTCAGTGAGTAGATCTATACAGTTGTTATTCCATATAGCTATGGGAAGAAATATGCATGACAGTGAGAAGTGTCCCCAGCCTTGTCCCCAGCTAGAACAGAGCGCACTGTATTTGCTTCCAGCTGTGTTGCCGTCTTCTCCTTCTGCATACCAGTCAGACTCATGTCGTCACTACTGGGAAGTGTTGTGTTCACTCTTGGGTCTGCAGCCCTTAGGATGATATTCTTCCTACCTGAAATGCCTTACTTCTGTGCTTTTAATTGCCTAAGTTTTGCACCCCCTTTTTCGCTCAGTTTAAAGCCCACCTCCTCCAGGAAGCCTTCCTTGGTATCCATTGGTAACAGCATTATAAAGAAAGGGCAACGGATTAAGATTCACTGTCCCTGGATTCCAGTTTCTGCTCAGCTGAACAATTTGCTTTGTAGGGCTTCAGACAGAGCCACTCCCAGATGTGCCTCTGTGGTACGCAGTTTGTTTTGAGCTAAAGGCCTTTAGCTGGGGTCTCAAGAGGAATTTCTGCCCTTCCTTTAACTGCCTAGAAGAACTTGAATTGGGGGCCTTGCCCATAGTAAGAGCTTATCTGAAATTACACGCTTTTCTCTATTTATAGAGCAGGGCAGACTACTAATTACTGAGCATGTGCTCTCCCTGTGATGGCCCTTTGAAGCCCCCAAGGCACCTTACCTCATCCCTAGCTCAGAATGTCATATATGCTCATTTTTCTTTTCTGTCTTTGAACTTCCCGTGCATGTGGAGTCTGTGACTCTCTCCTGTACGCACAGTTAGCATATACATGCATTAAATTTGGTTATTTTTATCTTGTTAATCTGTCTCATGTCTATTTGATTATTAGACCAGCCAGAATAACTTTGACTTTAGGGGAAATTTTCTTCCACTCCCACAGCCTCGTGTCTCTTGACTTCTCGCTGCATGGTCTCTAAAACTCTTTCTCAGTTTACATAGTCTACAATATTAATCTCTCCAAACTTGGAAATATTAGCACATATCTTGTCACAGTCATTTATTTGGTACCAAACCTACTGTAATCTGCATTGTTAATGATCTTCTTTTATTCAACTCTAGTTCATTGAACTCATCTGCAATTCCATCAAGGACCAAAAATATGTCTTTTAATTATTTGCAGCCCTATCATTTAGGGTAGAAGATTTGGTGGTAAATACGAAGTCTGTCTGGAAAAAGTCCAACCATTGTTAATATAATGAGAATGGTTTGTGTGACATCAGTGTAACCTGGCAGTCAAGGAGAGTGGACTGGAATGTGCATGTGTGAACAGTGATGACTTCACTGTACTAGTTAGGGGGGCAGTAGAAGCCGTTGAATGAACACGCATACTGTATGGTTGTTGCATTCAAAACAGCTGAGTGAGTAGAGCAATGAATCTGCATTAAAATTTTCATTAAGCTTGAACATTCTTCTGCGGAAACTCTTTGGATGATTCAGAAGGCTGCAGTTATAAGCAACTGGTGACTGACAGCTTCATCATGACAACATGCCCCATTCATGCATCATGTCACATGCAGAGATTTTTTGGTGAAACATCAAACCATCCAGGTGACTCAGCCCACCTACAGCCCAAATTTGGTGCCCTGCTACTTCTGGCTTTTTCCAAAACTAAAATCACCTTTGAAAGGGAAGAGATTTCAGACCATCCATGAGATTCAGGAAAATACAACGGGGCAGCTCATGGTGATTGGGAGAACTGTGTGAGGTCTCAAGGTGCCTACTTTGAAGGGGACTGGGGTGTCATTGACATATGTACGGTTTTTCTTGTATCATGTAACTTGTTCAATAAATATCTCTATTTTGCAAAGGCTGTGGCTGGATACTTTCCGGACAGACCTCGTATTTTTGGTAATAATGACAGTAACAGATAGTTACCAATGTCTGTACACTTTTTCCTGATGCTGCTCTTCTTACAGTTAGAATTGGCAGTGGGGCACAGTTATCACCAGTGAGCAGAAATATAGAGAGATTCTGGGGTCCGTGGCAGCGTTGTTGGGCGTCTCTCCCAGCCCTGGACTTCTTGTTATATGAGTGGGGACCCCCCAAAACCAGAATTTATTTATTAAAAATTGTGTATTTATTCCTACATGTTTAAACTCGTCACCTTCACAGTATTCTGCATTTGATGTACTATACTTATCGAGACATTTTTCCACTGCTCAAATCCGTTTTTGAACTCATTGATTGTGATACTATTTAACGCTTCTATCATTTTTTTGTTTTACCTCTTCCACATCAGCCAAACGTTTCTCTTTTAGGACTTTTTCCATCCAGGGAAACAAAAAGTCACTTGGGGTGAGATCAGGTAATTAGGGAGGGTGGCTCATGGGGGTCATGCTGTTTTTGGTCAAAAACTGCTCATCAGTCAGATTGGTGTGGGCAGGTGCACTTGTAAATCACCCATCCTGAGACGGGCAAACGTGTTGAAAGAGCCTTGAAAAGAATTCACTGAAGCCAAATGCAGCCTCTCACAGCACCAGCTGGTACACTGATACGGATGGGCTCCTAGAACACTCACCTAGGTGGGGAAGCCTGTACTACAAGGGGCCTACCTTCCAGAAGATAATTCCATTTGGGGGGGTCCCCCTTGTGTGAGAAAAATGTTCCCCTTCCTTATCCATTTAATCCACTGTCATTGAGGTTTTCTACTATTTGCAGATGAGCGGGTCTCTAACGGATATACCAGTTCACTGGTTTGTTGTAAGGGTAAATGAAATACTGTAAATCCCTCAAAAATCTCTTATAGGAAGCCCTCAACAGATGGCTGCTTTTACTTTAAAGTTTGCTTCTATTACCACTTCCTTTCCCCCAGCCTCTACCCTATGGTATCTGAGCTTCATAAGGAAAGAAATACAGGTGTTAATCTTTTTTTTTTATCATTGAGTTTCTGAAGACATACTATTGCGCTAATTTGTTCAGGCTGCCATAATAAATTAGCATAGACTAGGTGGCTTATAACCAACAAAGTTTATTTCTCACAGTTCTGGCAACTGGAAGTCTAAGATCAGGTTGTGTTCTGGTGAGGATCCTCTCCTGGGTTGCACTTATCATAGACTCACACTGTAGGAAGAGAGAGCTCTGGCTCTCTTTTATAAGGGCACTAATCCTGTTCATGAGAGCTCCACCCTCTTGACATAATGACCTGCCCAAAGCCCCACCTCCTAATACCATCACCAAGGAGGTTAGGGCTTTAACACATGAATTTTGGGGGGAACACAACATTCAGTCCACACAATCATGAGATTTCAAAGATGCCACCATAAGCAGCATTTTTTTTTTTTTTTTAGAAAGCAAGAGAACTAGAACATTGAGCCAAGACATTGGCTTTCACCTATCTCCAATTTTCTCTTCTAGGGGTACCAGACAAACCCAGGTCCAACTAAAGACCCTCTTTGAGGCCCAACTTTGCTCCTGTGCTTGCAGAATCTTGCCATAAGTCACACCTAACTATCCCTCCCCCACTCTTCACATGCTGGTCATTCCTAGCCTTCCAGCCTTAGCTCAAGTGACTTCTCCTCAGAGACTTCAACTGATAACCTTTTCTAACTTCGCTTATCTTCTTCTATGACTGTGTGTTTGCTTGCCATTTCTCTTCCCTGCTGGGCGGTACACTTCATTAGAGCAGGACCTTGTTTATTTTGTTATCATTGTGCCCTTAGTAGAGAGAGCACTGTACCTGGCACTTAGTAGGTGTTTACTGTGGACTGAATAGAATGAGCTTCCTTTCTCTCTTGCCATGTGAGAGCCCAACAAGAAAGCAGTTGTCAGAAAACCAGGAACAGGGTACTCACCTGAATCCAATCATGCTGGCACCCTGCTCTTGGGCTCCTAGCCTCTAGAACTGTGAGAAATAAATTTCTATTGTTTAAGCCACCCAGTTTATGGTGTGGATTCCCCTGCTTCTAAATCATTGTTGAGCTGGAAAAATAAAGCTTGTTCTACCAGGAATCTCATGTTAGAATTTCCTCCAAAGTGGAAATTGGAGAGCAAAGTGCCATTTCAGAAATGACTACTCAGCTTTCACCCCCAATATGCACACCTGCCTATCCTTACAGCTAAACCAGGTAGAAGTGGGCTTCAACATACGAAGCAGTTATGTTCTTCTAAAATGTTAATTAACTAAAACATAAAATACTGAAATCAAAACAAAAGATACCAGTACTTGAGGCTAATTATCATACAGATTGTTAGTTCCTTAAATGGATCCCTCCTTCTATGACATTAATAAAGAGAATACTGTTGTAAAAATATTGCAAAGAAAATTTTATTTTATACATCACTAGCCATGAATTTTTGTCATTAGTTATTACATAAATGGTGCCATTATCCAAATGGCATGATCATTTTATGTCCACAATTCACTTTGTATTTACAGAATTTTCATGATTTACCTAAGTCTATCTATGAACGAAGGGTTAACAGTGAGATGCAGTCTAGCATCCATATTATCTGATGTTTGACAGAGAGCAATGAAGAAGAAATGTAATTTTAATCACCTTTTCATTTGAGTCAGCTTATGCAAAAAACAAATGAATAATTTAAAAAGTCTAAATCTCTAATGCGCTCAGAGAAACGGTTAAACAGTAAGATTGTCAGAAACAACTTCCCTGTCCGCATCCTCTTGTCATTTCTGTACCACTTTGCCTTCCAACTGCTTTCTTTTGTGTGCATAGGATAAATGTTTTGCTTGACTTCTTTGATGTCCTGAGCTTTCTGTAGTTCTTTATTTTTTCTTCGGCCTGTTCATTATAAATTTAGCTCGCCGTTTCTGTTTGATCTCTTCGACTCTTCATTGCATCAATTGTTTTATTTCGCAGCTCTCACTGCTGTTTGACAGGTTCATTTCTATGTTTTTCAAATTCAAATGAATTATCCGCTGTAAACTCTTTATCGGCTGCTTAATGGGAGGCTTTAGTTCACCTGACCTTGCAAGGATTGCGCTTCTTTTTAAAGTTTTTACGACACTTGGATTCACAGAATCTGAACACGTGCAATCATTGAGGATGAACGTCCTGCCTCGGCCAGGGTGTGTGGACCCGGATGGAAGTAACGCTTCTCCATACACGTGTTGAACGTGCGTGGCGACCCAAAAAACAAACTTCTAAAAGCTGATGCAGTTTTAGGTTAAAGTCTATGCTGACAAAATACGATTACATAACGCTTATTGCTCAAATGTCAGAAAGAACCTTTGTTTTATAAAAAGAGTCAAGTCAGATTTTAAAAGAATTAAACTTCACTTTAAAAAATTCCTTTAATGTTCCAATGTTCAAGAGCATGACAATAATATCCCATGAAGTGAGGTACATCTCTGTCCCCTCACACACGGGCAGGATTTAATTTGAAAAGATTGCTAAAGACTCTAATGTATTTCAAATTATGTACACTTCTAATGAAATGTTTTTCTGTTTCATCTTGTTGGTCAAAGCCATAAAATGGTAGGCAGATCAATGAATAGCCAGTGATATTTCTTTTAAATTTAGCACCATAAATCACCTTGGCTTTAGAGAGGCACAAATACAATATGTGGGGGATTTATCTGGTCCGTTGTAGTTAGTGGCTATTGTTTTCCTTTTGCAAAAATTTCAGAGGCGCATGAAAGTGGGAGGGAAAGCACAAGGCGGAGAGGTGCTTGCATGGATGTGTGTGTTCCCAGTGTGATATATGTGTGCACACATGTGAAAAGAGAGTTGGCTTATTCAACCTTGGGCCACATATTTTAGGAGAGCTGGGTTGAAATATTTGAAGGAGACTGAAATGTAGTAGTTCTTCCTTATCTGCATTTTCGCTTCCTGTGATTTCAGAAAATATTACAT
This sequence comes from Anoura caudifer, assembly GCA_004027475.1. Lineage (NCBI taxonomy): Eukaryota > Metazoa > Chordata > Mammalia > Chiroptera > Phyllostomidae > Anoura > Anoura caudifer. The sequence goes on along the minus strand of PVKU01001250.1, from coordinate 31,424 downwards.
GGATGATTCTAGAAATAAACAATTCATAAGTTTTAAATTGTGTGCCATTCTGAGTACTTCTCTTCGTCTCATTGTGTAGGCATTGTATCACCTCACACACCCCAAGAAGGGTGAGGTTAGTACAGAAGGTATTTTGAGATAGAGAGACCACATTCACATAACTTTTGTTCCATTATGTTGTTATAATTGTTTTATTATTGTTGATAATCTCTTATTGTGCTTAATGTAGAAATTAAACTTTATGACTGGAAAAAAACAGTGTATACAGGGTTTGGTACTAGCTGTGGATTCAGGCATCCATTGAGGGTCTTGGAATATAACCCCAGCTGATAAGTAGGAACTACTGTAATTATTACAAGAGTCATGAGGAAATTTTAATCCACATTTCTTAAGAGGTTAAGCAATGCATCTCTTTAAGAAAAAAGGAAAAACAAAACAGGAGCTGAATTTGCAGAAGCCCCTTAAAAGAAATAATAACAAAGAATATAGAATAATACAATAGGAAATATACAATTTAATTAAAGCTAAAAAATGGTAACTATTAAATAGATTTGCAAATAAAGGGGAAGATTGAGGAAGAAAGATTTCCTAAATATCCAGAAACTGGAATTATGGAATTTGGGCACATAATAGAAAATTTATTATACTTTCATAATTATATGAAGAATATAATACGTTCATGTTTATAACACTACCTAGTAGAGAAATTTCTAGAAGTTTTAACTAAACAAATTTAAAATACCTGTAATGGGATAAGTATTTGTGAGTTAAACATATTTTATCTTTTACTTATTTTATCTTAAACCTATTTTATCTTCTAGTATACAATAGAAACACAATTTCATACGCAGAGCTCCAGTTAATTTTCATTCATTGATTAATCCTTACATCATTCCAGTGAGGGCAGTGGGTTCATTTGCATTTGGTATGTACTGATGTAGAAACTAGTAAATGACTGAGCAAGTTGTGCGACTTCCCGAAGATACTCCCTTAATCATGGTGGAGTTAGCTGGGAAGACAGCATAAACTCCTGACTCACAGTGCACCCTTTCCTAGTTGTAAAGCTTTCCTTCCTCCTGTTTACATATTCAGCTTAACCAACATGGACTGTATACCTGGAAAAGTTCTAAACAAGACAGAAAGAAATAAAGCAAGGTCTTTTTCTGGCTTTTCCCACCCAGATTCATGTAGTGGGGTCTTCCCTGAACTTAGGAAAAGGGTTTGGACGTTGAGCAGCCTGCAAATGGCAAGTGCCTACTGCAGGGCCAAAACTTTAAGCAGAAGTTATGAAGTGAAGACAAACATTTTACTTTTAAAAAATTGCCCTCTGTTAGAAGATGGTGCTAAATATGTTAGCTTTAGATACCAGCCACACTAAATAGGGTCTCTATCTCAACCATGTGGCTTACCATTTCATGTTTTAACTTTTTGGAAGAAACTTGCAAAGGAAATTCATTTTTTGCACAATAATAAAGAACATTTAAATATATATTAAACCTCATTCTTACCCAAAAGATTTCTTGTAAGTATTCAAATGTGCATTACTTCTGCCTTCTGTGGCTTCTCTGAGTATAGCCTTCTCTGAGTATGGCTATAATTTATTGGCTAATAATAAAAGCATAGTCTTAATAAGTGCTTTATATGTATATTAACCCATTCTCATAACAACTCTAACAGGTAGGCATGATTATTATCTCCATGCTACAGATAAAAAGCTGATGCCCAAAACATCAAGTACAACAACTTGCAATTTCACACAGCTGACAAGTGGCAATTGGCCCCAGGCTGGCAGGCTGCAGAGCCTGTATCATTAACCACGGCAATATTTAAGCCAAATTAGTATATGTGAGAAAGTGATCATTGTATATGTTCAGCTTTATGTAATGCCTTGGCAAAATTTAGTTTTTCCCGTACAGTGTTTTCTGCCCCGCTCCACTAAAATGTTGTAAACTAGGGAAACAATGTCATCTTAATCGTTAGGAGTACAGAAACAGGAAACATTTAATATTTGTATGAATCAGTGTAAAGGAAGAAATCATGAAAAAGGCATGAGAGAGAGAAACAAATCTTTAAAAACTTCTTCTGGACGCCTTGTCTGGTTATCTCAGTTGGTTAGGGCATTGTTTCCCTACGCCAAGGTAGCGGTTGCAATCCCCAGTCAGGGCGCATATAAGAAACAACTAATGAGTGCATGGATAAGTGGAACAACAAATCAACGTTTCTCTCTCTCTCTCCCTAAAAACCAATTAAAAACCATTTAAAAAAGTCTTCTTAAGACCATTGCTAAGTCAGCCAATATCCTTCACCTTTCAACTATAAAGGTTACTTTTAATTTTTTGGGAGACAGTGGTCTTTGCTGTTTTTAACATCTCACAATACTATAGAGAAACAAACTGACATAACAATGAAAGAACAAACCAAGTCTGAATTTAAAGTAAGACAGAAAAGCATAGGGCTTTTCAAGGGTAACATTAAATATATCACTACTGAGCATCTATACTTTCATTACATAAATCAGAAACTTTAGAGAATCTAATTAGTTATGCCCACCTCACCACAGAGAAACCATTCAGAAGAATCTTGTTTTATATTCTCCTTGCTCCTAATTTCACCTGACATCTTTTGTCCAAAGTTTCCTTCAATGAAATGTATTTCTGCATACCTTCTTGCATAGTGTCCTTCTGTTACTTGTCCTTACAGATCTCTTTCTTACTCTTTGAAAAAATTATTTATTTTTAGAGAGAGAGGAGGGAAAGAAAGAGAGAGAAACACTGATATGTGAGAGAAACATCAACTGGTTGGAATCAAACCAGCAACCTTCAGTTTGTAGACTGACACTCAATCCACTGAGCCACACTAGTCAGGGCTCTCTCTTACTCTTAATTTTGGGCATAATTTCCCTTCAGACCTTTGCTACTCAGTTCTTGATTCACTGAATTTCAGTTGTTTGTATTGTGCAGAATTGTTGTTGTTGATTTTCCTGGAGACTCTAGTGGAGTCCTACGGAAAAATGCTTTCTTTTGACAAATGGCCAAATAAGGTGGTCTCTATGCCAGGAGATGGTTTGAGTGGGGTCCTCACCACTGTTTATGAGCAATCAGTTGGCTCTTCAGGGGCAGCATGGAGGCTGGAATCCTGAAAGGCCTTGCTTCCCTAAGATATATTTTCTACCATGGACCCCAGATTTAGTGGGGGCCTGTGTTAAAATGAAATGTGTTTTTCAAAAGCGATTATTTAGTGTTTTTCACTAGGAGTCCTATCACTCACCTAGAAGGACACTGAGGGAATGGAGCTCAAGACAGGGAAGTTACAAGGGGGCTGGGCTGGTTCTTGGGACAGCAGGGCTGTAGTGGGAGCATCAACGCCCCAGGGGCTGAAAGTTTGATCAGTCAAGGATTAGCATCAGGTGAGTGGCTTCCAGGCAGAATGTCCAAATGGAAGGTGTGGAATACAAAATGGAAAAATAATGAAGGTAGGTTCCCAGCTTGATTAACTGCTGCAGGCCAGCTCTGATTAATTATATTATACCAGGAATTTCTATTATTGAGGAAATGAAAAGTAACATTCTCCCCCTTATTTCCCATCAAACCTGAGAAACACAGAGTAAAACTCACTTCACAGAAAGAAGTTTTCTTAGGTAAAGTGGATGGAGAAATTTGTTAGGCACCCATTGCTTTAATTATTTCAGTACATGGAATGAAAATATAATCCTATATATTTATTTGCCTACAACATAACACTAGTAATCACAACAAACCAAAATGAAGAAGGAAGTGGGACTTGGAAGCATATTTTGTACACAGCTGCCATCTAGGAAAGTCTCTTCAAGAACAAAACTCCTGCCCTGATTATATTATCTTCTGTTTCACCCCCTCCCATTTTTCCTCTTCCTTTCAGAGTCAAAGCTTTTGTTCACTTCAAATGATACAGAAATAGCACTAGACTCCTTTGGGAGGGTCATGGGAAGTTGGATTTTTCCATGGCAGCATAATAAAGGAAATGAATTGGTGTTTGAGGCAGCTGACATTTCCACTCACCATCTTAGTCAAGGATGTTGTTCTCTTCGTACTGCGGCAGCAGTCACGAATTCCTCTCACAAAGGCTAGGGAGAGAGAGTAAGTGGCATGAAGCTTTGAGAGGCCCGAGTTCCACTCTTCCCTCACTTATTTGACATGTGACCTGAGCAAAGCACGTCACCTCCCTGAGTGCTAGTTTGCTCATCTATAAAATGGGAACCATAACCTGAGCCTGCACTGCCTCACCGACTGTATGTATTGCTTTGTGGATACCAAAGTGACATCCCAATGAGGAAGCACTCAGAAACATATTTCACACAAAAATTAAATAGCTTTGTTAAAATTTTATGTAAACTAAGTAAGAAAAATATAAATTCCTAATTTCATACAGTTCAAATGATTTCTGTTCTACAGAGGGGAACAGAGGCCTTCCCCACCTCCACAATTTCCCCTTTGAAAAGTTACTCTTAGTAAAACAAGGCAGGGAGTAGTGAAGCCCCTTACTATATGCCTACTATGTGTTAGATACCTGCCTGGGCACTTCTTAAATGAATTAACTCATCAGTCCTCACAAAATCCCCATGTGGTAGACACTGCAATATCCCAGTTTTCTGGAGGCTGAAGGGGAGGCCTAACTTTCACACAGTTGGAAACTGGAGGGTTTGAACCCAACCTGTTTAGCTCCATGATTCTGCCACTGGACTGTGCTCAGCTCACTTGCTGATCTACAAGGGATAACAGTCACCAGGGGAGCAAATTTATACACACAAACTTAACTTTTGTGCAAATGGCCTTTGATAAGTCAAACTTTGAGCATAAGACGAAGAACTTTTGATTGTAAGTAGCAAGACTCATTTGAATAGATTCAGCTTAATAAAGTGAGTAAGACACCACCTCCATTGCAATATTTAATAAGATAAGGTAGAATTTCACAAGAGATCCCTTAGGTCACCTTCTGTTCCTGTCAGGAATGGTAGGTCCAGATTTTTGGTCCCTCCTGGTGACTGACTCTATAAAGTATTTTCTGTGCTAACTTTCCTCAAGTGTAATAGAATGGATTCCTACCTAGGAAAGAAGGAAGTTATGACACTATTTAGCCTTCAGGGATAAAGATTTACTGAAAAGTTTTGAAATATACATGTGTATAACAGAGGCCAATGCTTCTGTTCTGGCTTCCCTTGCATGGCTGTCATTGAGCTAGTAGCTTCACCTAGACTGTCTCATGCTCCTAAACTACCTGTTAAAAGGACCTCCATTGTGGAAAAGTAGTCTGTGGGTTCCAGAATAAGAGATCTAAAAGGCTTAAGAATTATCAAAAGGTCTAGTCTAGTTCTTGCTTGCTGAAAGTGAACAGTAAGGATGGGCTACCCACAAATGGCCCAGGGTTGGACTGAATGGGAAGTATTTTCTCAAGACCATCTGAACAGAAAGCAATTCCTGGTGGAAGGTAGTCAAGATCTAACGAGGTAATGCTGAGCATCCTGGGAAGGAGTCCAGGGAGGACAGAGGCTCTGCCTGTGAGGAGGCAGGTGGGAAAGGCCACTCAGGGTGGAGGCTGGGCTGCACAAAGGTGGTGTGCTCTTAGGGATGCTTATTTCAAGGTCAGCCAAGGATGGAAGGGGGAGAAGCTAAAACAGACTGTACGGAGGCTGCCTAAGCAGCTGTAAAATGAACAAGACAATTTGGGTGATGAGGCCAAGGGATAGCCAGCAACAAAAAGCAGAAGGAGCAACTCCTCTATTCAGTAGGCTTTATGCTCTCAATAGACAAATGATCAAACAACAGCAACAAAATATCAATTATGGATTGGTTTGCATTCAGTTCTGTAAACATACATGGAATGTCCACACTGTGCAAGACCCAGTGCTGGATGCAAAGAGGAGGAATTAACTCTAATAAAGTCATAAAGGAAAGGACAGAAGGACAAAACACTAGTGGAGGAAAAAAGCAAGAGAAAGTCTCTGAACAGAGTTCTCTCAACTGTCTGACCAGTTTGGCCTGAAGTGACCTCTTTTCTGAATACGTCTGTATCACCCAGGAGGCACTTTCTTGAGACTTTCTATCTTATTCTTACCTCATTCACTTATAATGTAATATTTACGGAGAAGCTACTATGTGCCAGGAGTTAGGAGATATAATGAGGGATTAGACTCAGTTTCTGCTCTCAAGGAATTTTGCTTATCTGTCTGGCTCCATTGGTTTGAGGCCCCCTGTCTCTCTTTTCAGCTAAGCTCTTACCGTCACCCTAGACCCCTGAGCCCTCAGTTCCCATGTCAGGGTACACACAACACTGCATTCCCAATGCTTTGTGCTTCAGCTGCCACACTGCTGACTTAGCTGCAGGCCACTCGCCCATTGTGCTCCCCACTCTTCCTGCTCCTGGCGCAGCACTCCACGGTTCACCTCTTCAGCCTCACCTGGCAATCCTTTGTGCATCCTGCTCCAAACTCTCCCACCCTCCTTGCATTTCTATTCCATGTACTACCTTATGTCTCAAGTTTTTTGGAGTCTTGCCCAAGTACATCAAAGAATGCAATTGCTGGCCTGGCCAGTGTGGCTCAGTTGGTTGGATTGTCATCCCGAAACTGAAAGGTTGGGAGTTTGATTCCTGGTCTGGGCACATATGTAGGTTGCAGTTCAATCCCTGGTCAGAGAGCCTACCAGAGGCAACCAATTGATGCTTCTCTCTCATAATGATGATTCTCTCTTTCCCCCTTCCTCTCTCTCTTTAAAGAGCAATGCAAAAATGTCCTTGGGTGAGGATAAAAATTGCAACTCCCTTCACATTTTCTCTCATCTTTCCCTCTGGCCTCCATTTCTGCTCTCCTGTCCCAGAGGAAAAACAATCCCTCCTGGTTGTCCTTGAGCTTCTCCACAAGGTCTTTCTCTCTGTTCACAAATAGACTGACTATGTATCTCCCATCCCACTTTCATCCCCAGCTCTTCCTTCTTCTCAGCGATCATTCTCAACAGTAGAGAGCATTTGAGCGCTGCTCTCTCCTAGCCACTCCTACCTCTCATACTACTCCACATTCTGCAAAGGTCACCACTCCTGAAGAGGTCACTGGTGTCCTGCTCACTGTGAAACAATCATCGTTCACCTGCCCGTGAGTCTTAGGGCTGTCACCTTCCATGACTTCTGAGACACAGAGCATTCCTACCTCTCCTGTTTTCTGACAGCGCTCTTCCAGGCTCTGTCCTGGCTCCTCGGTACTTGGGACTTGTTTTTTCTTAACTGAGCCTCTTCTTGAGAGATCTCACAAACTCTGTACCACTGCTGTCACACCCACATCAGTATGTACTAAATGTGTGTAGCAGGACTTGGAGGCTTGGAGGCATGTGGTATGGTTGGAAACATGGAGGGTTTGGAGGCCAGCAGAACAGATTAAAATTCAGATTCCACTGTGACCTAGGAATCGAGCCTAAGTTAAGTCATCCTCTAATACAACATGGGCACAGTGTAGGCATCAAAATATGTTAATTCTCTTCTCTATACTTGGGTTGTTTTGATATTCACTTTTATCTTCCTAAAACTCTGTTTAATATTACTTCATTTCTCTGGTCATCCACTTCTGGTAAGTCCCTGTTGCTGAATGAATTTCATAGCCCAAGATGTGATAATCCAGGATTTCTATGATTTGCACCTATTTATTCCTATTAGACTATGAGCACCTCTGCAGGACTGTAAACAGCTACATGGTCAACTTTCTCTAACCCAATGACTGGAACAGTAGAAGATTAATACATATGTATCCCATGTTATTTCTGCTGCTGCATTTCCAACTTCACCAAGTGTCCATTCATTTCCTTCGATGAATTACTGCTTGGGACATACCCACTATGGCATAATTTCCTTGAGGCCATTGCTTTTTAATCATTTCTGTATTCCTAGTTGAAAGCCTACTTTATACATGTTTATTGATGATTTTTAAATATTGATAGTTCTTAAAATTGTTGATGACCACTAATGGTTCTTTATAGTATTCTCTCTACATTTATGTATGATTTAAAAGTTCCATTATAAGCAGTTCTTAAAAAATTAATAAATACAGAAATGAAATAATGAATGGATATATATTTTTACACTTCTACACACTTGTCCATTCCATTCACCCTACTTGTCATGTCATCTTCATTTATACCAGTCCAAACAATATAACTTTAAAGACTCACCTTTCTCCCATAAAATGATCTCAAATTCTCCTAATTTTAAATTGACCTTTATCTACTCTTTATTTGTAAATTATCTTTGCTATTTGTGGATGAGAAGCTACTTCTACAATATCCATTCTCTTCTTCTTCCGTAGAAAGATCCCCAATCTTTAGCTGAGCTTATGGTCACTCAGAAAACATTCCATTTCTTAGGCTTATTTATGGCTCGAAGTAACCTGGCCATGAAGTTCTCCCCGATGAGATGGAAGTGGGATTGTACCATGGTGACTTCTGGGGCCCTTCCTCAAAAGACAATGTATCCCTTGTCTCTTCTTTTTTCTGTGACCTCTATCATACTGCCTGGAATAAGGGCATGATAGCAGGAGATCTAGCTGCTGTCTTGGAGACCATGGCCACATCCTAGAGATGCTAGAGCAATGACTTGGAAAGAGCTGGATCCCTGGGAAGTTTATGAAATAGACCCTGGAATGGATGCCTACTTGTGGAATTTTACACAAGGGAAAATATGCCTCTATCTTGTTTAAATCATTGTTATATTGGATTTTTATTTCTCAGAGCCAAAGCTATTCCTAACAAATACATAATTTTCAATAACATTTCTGAGTTGTGAATATGCTGCAGGACAGGATGTTTCTTTTCCTTGGCCCTCCCCTTTCTACCTTGCTCACAGAGTACAGAGACGAGTCAATATTAGCAAGAGAAAGGTTTGCTTGCTTTGTGGACCAAATGTGAAAGACCTAGGCCCAGTAGGGACTTATGGAGCCTGAGACAATGCCCAGTACCTAGGTATCATGCAGGAGGAGGGCCATAGGTTACTTCATAATTACTGAAGGACAAACTAAATGTCTATCATAATGGCGTGGTTATTAATCAGTATTTACCACTTGTCAATTTCTGTGTTAATTAGTGTGAGGAACCCACAAGACCCACCTTACAAATAGTAAGAAATATACACAAATAGGGAATAATTTCATTCTAACATGTAAATACAATACATATTATAAATGAAATAGGAGTTCAAAGAAGAAATATTACATGGCCTGGATGGAAAAGTTAAAGATGACTTCATAGAACAGATGAGTAGCAAAGAACAATTAGGATTTGGCTATGCAACGTGGAGGAAAAAGTGATTCCAGAGACTGAAAAATGATGAGCCAAGCTTATGGAACAGGGTGATAAGCCAAAGTCTTGAGTTTTCAAGCAAAGGGATAACAAAAAGTACATTCTACAATACTGGTCTGGTTGTGTGCACCTAGATGGGAAGAAGATGCTTTTCTTTCTTAACATAGGTCCTGGCTATTGAGGAGGCCTAATCTATGTTTGTTGAGAGAATAAATGAATAAATAAATGTCTTATTTATAATAAATATAATCACCCTCCCTTTTTCATAACAATGGAAATATAATATGTGACATGGTTCTCTCCTATTTCTTTTTTTCTTTTTATTAACCTTCTCTGTTTTTGTACCTTTAGACTCATTGCCCACCTTTCTCTCCTCCTTTCCTTGCTTGCTCTGTTTGCAGTCTAAAGCAGAAGCACAGGAAATGGGATAGAAGGCAGCACAGCACTGGGAGGCCTGCTGATTCCTGTGTCCAGCAAGATGGATAGTGGTCACTGTAATCACCACCTGTCATTTCCTCCTCACAGTGTTCCCCCTCTGACCCCAGAAGGATGCAAGAACTATTTTTGCCAAGCTTTACAATACAGAATGTCTTCTAGCTCAAGCTACTGCATTAACTGCATTTTCCAAAATAGAATAGTTTAGTTATCAGAAAAACTAAATAGTGTCAGAAAAAGAATGTTGTACCTTTTTGCTTATTCATGGGCATCCTCATTTTCTGACAAGAATAATTTCTTTTTTACAATCAAGTAACTAATCTTCAGTCAATTCCTACTTTATGACAGATGCTGTCAGAATACATATTATAAATTAAAATCTTTATATGTTAAAGTTAATGAAGTCTTATGGTAGAATTTTAAGGCTGGTTGAGATATATATTCTACACAACTAGGAAATACAGTCAAGTTGGATATTTTCTTTGATGACTAAATATACTCATATTTGGTTTTCCTTTTGTACAAATTTAGTAAAGCCAAAGACAGAAACCGCCCTGTAAAGAATCACTCATAATCTCACTCTATACAGTTGTTAACAGTTTCATATATGACTCCTTTGTCTTTTCCCCCTGATTTATTTACATGACCTTAAAATTTTTAAAAAAGAAAGGCACTTTCATCTTCAATTAAGCAATATATCAAGTTAGTCAATATTGCTGCATAGCATTATCGCAGATTGCTATAGTTTTCTAAACTCCTATATTTTTGCATTAAACTTATTTTTCATGTTTTTATATTATAAATGATATCATGATGAACAGTTTTATTTAAATGTCTTAGTATTTCACCTCTATTTCCTTATGATAAATTGTTTAATGTGGATTTTCTGTGTCTAAGGGTAAACATTTAAAATATTTTCCATCCATGTTTCTGCTTTTAATTCCCTTTTAGAAAACTTCTAGTTATGCTCTAACTTTAGTGAAACAATATGCTAGGCCCAGGTAAATTGTGAAGCTCAAACCTTCTCTTTCATATGCTTTATATGTCTGCTCTTTCCCACATCTAAACCTGTTCTCTGGAAATGCATCTCTCCCTTGGAATCCTGGGAATTGGTTCCAGGAACCCTCCCTCCTCCCCGTGGGTACTCAAGTATCTGGATGTTCAAGTCCCTTTATAAAATGGTAGAGTATTTACATATAACCTATGCACATCCTCTTCTCAACCTTTTTGCCCAGCTGTAGACACCGTGGTCCACCTCTGCAATCACTTCCTTGCAAACTACCCTAACTCTGTTTCTCCATTCTTTCTCCATTTACTCACCAGGCAATGCCCCAGTTCTCCATCATAACTACACTTGTGCAACTGAATATTGAAGAGAGTTTACACAACTGTGCTGATGAGTCTCATCTGAAGTTCATGACACAGATTTCAAATGGGCCCTAGACACTTCCTGAAAACTGTACTACATTTTCTGCTCTCTAAAATACAAGGTCTGTCCGGAAAAAGTCCAGCCACTATTAATATAACCAGAATTGTTTGCATGACATTGATGTAACCTGGCAGCCAAAGAGAGTGGACTGGAAAGTGCATGTGTGAACAGTGATGACTTCGCTGTGCTAGTCAGTGGGGGTGGTAGACACCATTGAGTGAACATGTGTACTGTGTGGCCATCACATTCAACATGACTGAGCAAGTAGAGCAATGAATCTGCATCAGATTTTGCATTAAGCTTGAACATTCCTCCATGGAAACTATTCAGATGATTCAGAAACATTTCAGGGATGATGCAATGAGTGCAGCGCAAATACAAATGAGACACAAATGCTTCAAAGATGGCTGAGAATCTTTTGAAAATGAACCATGTTCTGGAAAGCCTGCAATAAGCAGAACACCTGAGAATGTTGAACATGTACAGGCTGCAGTCAACAAAGATTGGTGACTGACAGTGCAAGAACTAGAAGCTGATCTAGGGATTCTAAAGACTACTGTGTCCAAGATTTTGATGCAGGATCTTGGCATGAAATGTGTCGTGGCAAAATTCATTCCATGGCTTCTGCTACTAGAGCAGAAAGAATATTGTGCTGTAGTTGCTAATGACTTGAGTCAAACTACTACCAATGAACCACATTTCCTCAAAAAGGACATAGATGGAGATGAATTGTGGGTGTAGAGCTATGATCTGGAAACGAAGGCCCAGTCATCCTGATGGAAGTCACCTGGTTCTCCATGTCTGAAGAAGGCACAGCAATGTCACAGCAAGATCAAGACTATGTTGACTGAGTTTTTTGATTGGGAAGGTGTTGTCCATCACTAGTACAGCCCTCCAGGCCAATTAATAAAGAGTACTACCTCAATGTTCTTCATCAGTTGAGAGATGCAATATGATGAAAACAGCCACAGCTATGGGCAGCTGGTGATTGGCAGATTCATCACAGCAACCCACCAGCTCATGCATCATGTCTCGTGCAGAGTTTTTTGGCAAAATATCAAATCACCCAGATGACTCAGCCCTGCAACAGCTCAGATTTGGCACCCTGTGACTTCTGACTTTTCCCAAAAATCACCTTTAAAAGGGAAGAGATTTCAGATCATCGATGAGATTCAGGAAAATATGATGGGGCAGCTCATGGCAATTCCACCAGAGGAATTTGCAGAGTGTTTTGAAGAGTGGAAGAGATGCTGGGAGAACCATGTGAAGTACCAAGGTGCCTACTTTGAAGGGAGCTGAGGTGTCATTGTCCTATGTACAATGTTTCTTGTATCTTGTATCTTCTTATAAATATCTCTATTTTTCATAGTACATGGCTGGATACCTTCTGAATAGACCTCTGTATTTATATAATAATTTTTTCATTAAAAATTATTTTAGAATTTATTTTTAGAGTGAGGAGAAGGGAGGGAGAAAGAGAGAGAGAGAGAAATATTGATGCCTGAGAGCTACATTGATAAGTTGCCTCTCACATGCCCCCAACTGGGGACCTGGCCTACAACCCAGGTATGGGCCCTGACTGGGAATAGAACTAGCGATCCTTTGCTTCGCAGGCCTGTGCTCAAGCCACTGAGCCAAACCAGCTAGGGCTCCCTTCAGTCTTAAAATAGCTAAATCCCACCTGCCCATCAGAGTTCATAAAATGCTTCTACTTCTTCCAGCCTTTCCTGAATCCTGTATTTCACCTTACTCTTTATCTTCCCCTCACTATAGAGCAAGTATTGCACCCCACCTCTGAGCTAAGATAATAAAATGTTGTCTGTATTTTCCTTATGAACTTGTTGCTTGTATTATGGTACTTCATATTTCCATCATTGCATCTGTTAGATGTGGCAACCTGAGGGAAAATCTCCATCTCATTCATCTTTGTATCCTGACAGTCTTTGCTTAATAAATATTTGTTGAAAGAATAACTGTATATTAACAAAAACAGCCAAACTCACCTATATTTCCCATCTGAAGTGTTGAGAAGATACAAAAATCTCTGATCAATAACTGACTCATTTTTAAGACATTACATGCTTAGCAAAATTTTTGCCAGCTACTGAAGGAGAGCACTTTGAAAGCTTTAGTGGAACAGGCATGAAATGCATGTGTACCTTTATATAGGCAGGTGGATACCTTTAGTGAGAGAGAATGTCATGCTGTAACCATGTGAAATTTTCAATGATTCATACAAGAGGTCCACAGCAGAGGTGAATTGGGTTAGAACTTTTTCCCAGTGACTTGACTAATTTCTACATAAAATACCTTCAAGACTAGAAAAGTAAATACTTTCTGATTTTTTCCCATTTAATTTTAAAGGGAGTTCCCAGAGTTTGACTCTTATTTTGAATGATGTCTTTGTAACAAACGTTCTGAGTTGACAAAGAACACATGGCATTTCTGTAACTGTGGCTACCATGGAAATGAGGAGCGTTCCAAATGCTTTACTATTTTCAGGTCCTTATGTAATTTTTTTGAGAGCTCAATTCCTCTAATCTTTATCATGTATGTATCTCTATAATATACAACTATAATACAATATAATATAACTGTAATACAGTAATAATATTCAACTGTATATGTATATATAATATATAAAGACACAATAATAATAATATACAACTATATATCTATAACATACCACTGTAATAAACATTTGCAGTAATAATGTGTTCAGGGTTTTTTTTTTTTAACATTTAGTCTCTTGACTTATTTTGCTTTAAATTACTTATCAACAAAGGTCTGAACACTTACTGAATATCCTCACCCTTTATTTTACTTTCGTATTATTAAAGAAGGGTGGAAAACGGACACTTTAGCTCTGTGTCTGTGCCATTGACTCAGATTCTAGCAGAACTAGGGACATCAAAGTGTCTCTGTTTTATGTGATAGAGTGATTTTAGCATGACCATATTTTAAAACACAAATAAAAAATTTTTACTGTTCTAGCTAAAATGGTTTATTATATCTTTACTTAAAGCTTTTCTATTTCTTGCATGGCTTATATTTTAAGCCAATGACCTTCTTTAACACAGCATTAGAAGCACAGAGCAATTTTGTGAAATGACAACAACCCTAAGGTAGCCCAGATAAGAAAAAAATGCTGATTAAAAATCTGAAGCAATATAAAATTGAGGAAAAGTCCAATTAAAAATCTTTACAGAAAATAGTTTAATTCTTTATAGACAAGCAGTTTATGCATTAAAGCCAATAATTATTCTCTTCCCTTCTTCCTTTTCTCCCCTCACCTCCCCCTTTGGCACCAACACACCGAGCAACTCTCATCTTGCCTCACTCCTTGTCCACTGAGATGGAAAAAAACAGTTCTGCCCCCAGTTCGATTCCATGACTTCTAGGAATGCCTGTCCAGAGGTCAAAGATTCCTGGGATTTTCCACTTAGACCAGACATAAATCCTGCTAGAAGGCAGAACTGTAGAGGGTGCTCTACCATTGTGGGTCAGCCTTTTGCGCTGAGGGGCCTGACCCAGGCCCATTGATGTTTGTTGGATAGACAAATGAGTAGAAAAAGTGATATACAGTATTTTTATAAGATATAGGTAATTGCCTTCTATTTCAATTTTGAGGAGAAAACAAGGATTTTTTTAAAAATTTTTCATTATTTCTTCATCTTTACGTCAATACTGCTCAAACTTTCTTCTGAAAGGAAGATTTCAGATTTCTCAATTCTGTCTCAGTAATGAGTTGTTCTCTTCTTCTTCTGCACAGTTTTTTTTTTTTCCAGTGAAACCAAAAGCTCCTCTTGGCAATGTGGTTTTTGGATGTGTGAGAAAGAGACACTTGTCATGTGACATTCTGGTGAAAGGGGACTAGACCATGGAGGAAGCTCGTGAACTAGATGCCTGTATTGACATAAGTCTGAGAGCAAAGAGGGTTCCGAGGCCTGGTTAGAACTTTCCAGGTGGAAAAATTAATCCATAAAGAACAGAAGGGAATGGGGGGAGGTTGTTAATATGTGTGCTACATTTGGCACAGACATCTTCTTGGAGAGGCTTTCTATAGGCAGCTACTGAGCATACTCAGTAGGGAGGTATGTTTAGATAACTAAGATCAACCTGGGCAGTCAAAATAAAATCTACATAGTAAAACACTCTCATTCTGGTGGTCTCTGCAGAAAGTCTTCTCTTTGGCCAGTCCCAGCAATGTGGCTTCAGTGGAGGCATCTTCTCTCTCATTTAGAACCATCTTGTGGCAAGTGGAGCAGGTGGCTTTCATGTGCTATCATGGGCAATAGTAATTCTTCAGGTGGAAGTCCTGCTCCTGTGGGTTATACTTCTCGCTCCTTTTAAACTAGAGAGGAGAGGAAAGGGAGACCAAGAAACTCAAGATTGGAGAGGGGAACACTCCTTTCATTATTTATTCAAGGCAGGGTGTATTTTGTTTCCAATGTGTTTTAAATAAAACCGACTTGCATGTTGTTCTCTTCCCTTTGCAAAATGAAGGCATTTACTCTTAAATAGAGAAGTACTATCTCTCGGTATCCACAGCATGTATGTGAGCTTTGTGACAAGTACTGTCTTCTTATCCCTTCTGGACACTGGACTACAATGAAGTGTGTTAAAAATATAGTACAAAAGTCACTTAGATCTTAATAACTATAAGCTAGTTAATTTTGGAAATTTTATGTAAATTTTAGAGACTAAGATTACAATATACATACACCAATTAATTTTTTGGCAGTGTTTAAATCATCTAAGACTTTTATTAAACAACTTTATATAGCCTTGAGGTAAAGGTCAAATTGTAAATATCTAAAGACAGGACATGGTGGTCATTGTGTATTAAGCTTGTAATCTTTCATAAAATCTGTGAATTTTTTCTAAATGTCTTTCCGTGGATAAGCAAAGCAGGATCACAGAGTAGAACATAACAAACACTTGAAACTGTGCCAGTGGAACTACTAATCTATAAATCATGCTTTCAGTTGATAGCAGTGGATACTTAGAAGTAATCAGAACATACAGTTTGTGCTAATAACAACACAATGTTATTTGGCACCAGAAAAACAATGTAGTACCTGGAAGAATTCCAGTAACTGCCAAAGCAGTAAAGAAAATTCCTGATTATATGCCCGAGAGAACAGGATTTTAATTCATCTATTGTAAAAGATTTGCTGCCCTAATGTAGATTTATTAATGCATCACAGTTTGTTTTTTAGTATATGGTATAAGAATTGAGTTTCCAGTATTTTAGCTCACAATTTTTATTTTATCCAATAATTCAATCCAAGTGATCACTTAAACATCATCCTCTTTTGCTTTCTGGTTTTCCATCTCATACTGCATCCTGCTCTTATAGTCAGAACTCTTTGTAGCTGGTATCTTTTGAACACTCTAAGTTCTTACCCCAAGTTTTTGCCAAGATGTTATAACTCCTGCCCTCAATAGACACCTCTCCTTCTGTCTCTGGGCTGCTCCCCTTTCAGAAGACACAAACATCCAACCCGCTACTCAAACCTACAGCTAGGTCAGTGAATCCTCCTGAGCAATTCTCTCTCTTCCAATCCCTCTCCAATCCACAGCCAAGTCCTGCCCATTTAACTCCTACGTGTCTCTCTGATATGTGCATCCTTATCTCCTTGGCCTCCACTCTCACAGAGACACTGTGAGACCCTCCTGAGTGGTTCAGCACTGAGTAGGGTTGGACTGACTGTGGCTAGAGGGATGGAGGATGGCTCATGCTATCAGTGGTGGGGCCTGCATCTACTTCCACACAGCACCTGGGACTGGATGGACACTAAAGCCTGAGAACCCTAGCACTGGCCAAGGTTGGTGTGGAGGGAATGCATGCTCCGGGTATGTGGCCAGGCCAGACTGCCTCTGGCACAGGGGTCACAAGAAGACCTTAAAAATGAAAAGAATGCATTTAATATTTGAACACATGTTTACCAGTTCTGCTATTTTTCATTTGCTGTTGATCTAAATTTCCATCTCGTATCATTTGCCTTCCACCTGAAGAACTTCCTTTAACATTTTTTTGCAGTGCAGATCTGCTATAGTGGATTGCTCAGCTTTAGTTTGTCAGATAAAGGCTTTATTTTGTCTGAAGTTTTGAATACTGTCATCAGTAAAGAGGCTTTTTGTTTGTCAGTTGGCATTTTAAAGGCCTTGCTCTGTAGTCTTCTGGCTTCTATAGTTTCTCATGAGAAACTATACATCAGGGGTGTCAAACTCATTTTCACCAGGGGCCACATCAGCCTCGTGGTTGCCTTCAAAGGGCCAAACGTAATTTTAGGACTGTATAAATGTAACTACTCCTTAACAGTTAAGTGAGAGCTCAGCACTGCCACCAAGTAAATACACGGTGCCAGATAAAACAAGGTGGAGGGCTGCATTTGGCCTGCGGGCCTTGTGTTTGCCACCTGTGCTCTACATAATGTCTTTTTTTTCTCTGGCTGCTTTTAAGATTTTTCTCTTTATCAATGTCTTTTAGCAAATTCATTATGATATGCCGTGGTATTCTTCCATATCCCTACTTAATATATCCAGTCTTTCCTCAGGCTTCTTAAGAATATAGAATATAGTTATATTAGGTATTTTAAGGTCCATGTCTGCTAATTCTATCATCTCTGTCATTTTTGGGTTTGTTTTTATTAATGCACTTTCCCCCCAAGTATGTATTGTTCTATTAAATTACAGAAATCTGCTCACTTGAAGAGGTTAATGGTCATAAAACTACAGCAATGACATTTCAAGTTACATAGTTATAAACCACCACCAAGAAATACTGATATACATGTAGGTCATCATATTTCAAGAGATACGTAAGCATCTTTTTTGAAATTATGCTTACATTTGCTGTTGGGATTACAGTGTTAAAATGACTAAAAAATACTTTGAATTTTCATTATCTGCTCAAAGAAGCAGATTAAATTAATAACTGATTATTCTTGATACTTCCATACTGTTTGTGTATAGAATGATTTTTTTCCAATTTTATTGAGATGGAAGTGACATATAATATTGTATTAGTTTTAGGTGTACAACATGATGATTTGATATATGTATATATTGTGTGAAATGATTACCTCAATAAGTTTAGTTAATCCTGTCACATAGTTATATTTTTTTCCTTGTGATGAGAACTTTTAAGATCTCCCTTAGCAACTTTCAAATACAGTATTATTAACTATAGTCACCATGCTGTACATTACAACCGCAGGACTTACTTATTTTAATTTACTTTTCTTTTGGTGATTGGGCATGTTTTTTTGCATGTTTGTACGCCTGCTGATTTTTGATTGGATGCCAGCTAGTGTGAATTTCATGCTGTTTGGAAATGTATTCATTTAAAATGCATTGCACTTTGTTCTGACACACCATCAGATATTTGATCCTTTTGAGGCTTGCTTTTAAGTTTTGATAGAGTATTGGAGCAGCTTTTAGTTTAGGATGAATCTACCTCCACTACTAACATGAAACACCTCTGAGCACTCTACCCGATGCTCCATGTATTACAAGGTCTTTTCATTCCAGCTGATGGAAAGGAGACTTACTTCTAACCCATGTGGTAGCACGCTCCTAGTCTACTACTTCTCAGTAGCTCTGCCCCACCACCACAAAGCAGCTCAGCCAGAGACCCATCTGCAGCAGTCCGGTGCTCCTCTGTGCAACTACCTTCTCTCTAATATTCTTTCCCACAAATTCTAGCCACTTCAGCCTCCTTGAACTTCAATCTTATCCCCTAAATTCAAGGCAATTGATAGGTTCTATTTGGGTTCCACTGGCTGCAGCCTGAGCAGTGTGTCCCAGCAATAAGTCAGGGTGAACATAGTCTCTCATTACTATTTCCCTTCCCCCAGGTCACAGACTTGCCGATGCCCCAGTTTTTTTTCCCATATATTTTGCCTGGTTTTCTAGTTGTTTATGGTGGGAGGACAATTTCCATAACAGTAATCCTTTGTGAGCAGGCACAGAAGCCCTTTGTAGTATAGTTTTACACTTGCTTTTCTGGGGCCCCATACATTAGCCATTTTTATGGGAACTCTTGGCTTGGGGTTCCTACACCATGTGGTACTATAAATTTGGACCTCACAAGTATTCAGTACTGGTGTTGAGGAATTGTTAACTTTCTTTTTCTACTCAGAACCAGATGGCAAATTTCCATATAGCTTTTCCATGTCAGTTGGTGATATTTTTATTATTCCCATTTTTTAAAACTAGTCTACCCTTCGTGCATGCCAGCTTTGTGCAGAGATCTTGGTGTGCAGCTTCCATTTTGAACAATAAGCTCATGTCTCTTGTTCTGGCATGGGTATTAAAACTCTAGTCCCAGAACACAGGGGGTGTAGCTAGGTAATGTTATTATTTTTGATTATAGCATCTCTGCATATTTGATTTCTATGTACGTGTAATGGTTTCATAAACTTTATTCTAGTAATAGCTCAGCTTTATGTTTCTAACTTAAAATGTTTAATGATTGCAATTTTTATTGAGGTCTTACTAAGTCTATATACAAATAGGTACATTTAAAAAGAACTCAAAATGTTCCATATTTATGTACTTAATTTTATAGGTTATTAGAGTTATTTAAGTTCTTGTAAAGTTTTTGTTTGGTAAGTCAGACAACAGTAGTATTTAAAATGGAAAGCAAATATATTAATCACTATATACAGTTTAACAAGTTGAATGGAATTTAGTTATACTATAAAGTACCCTTAAAATAATTGCTTTCAATAGCTATATTTTTAAATGGAAAAAAAATGAGATTTTAAAGCTAAACTTCAAGAATTTAGGAATATTTAGATTTTTTAATTTATTACTTTAATATATTGAATATCAATTTATAAAACTAAACTCTGAGGAGTCTTTCCTATGCTCTCATATGATGTTCTGCATACCAATAAATCACATTTAGCAGGTCACAGATTCTCATAAGTTAAAAGGATCTTCAGCTTCATTAAATTGATGGATATATAGTTTCAGTTCTTTCTCTCTGTAGAAACAGCAGATTTTTAACTAAGCCATCAAATCATAGCTGATTTAGTTTGGTCATTATACTGGCAGAAATCATTCTTATAACCATTTGGGTAGTCTCAGCTTATAGAGCTATGAAAATGAAAACTATTTTCCTTCCTCACTGCCACCATGTTCCATTAAGTCTGTGCTGGACGGCAGGGATCTTAATGATAACCCATTTTGATTTCCTAAACTCTCATACAATTTCAGAATTTAGAACACATTGTTCCAAAATTGTGTTTTCATTGGATCCAGATCCTTCTGTTTCCTCCTCGATTTGGGCTCCAGTGGCATGGAATTGAGGGGTGGGCAGCATGGAATTGAGGGGTGGGCAGCATGGAATTGAGGGGTGGGTAGTATACGACTCCCTCCCTCCCTTCTCCCAACACTGGGACTCTGTTGCTGGTCTCATGAGAGGTGTGTTTGGGTTCTGTGTAGAGTCCCCTCTATAGGGGCCCCTCACCTGCCCAGTTCCTTGACTCGCAGATCCGCCCCTGCTTCACCCTTTCTCCTCTCTTCTGCTCCCCTGCTTGTGTCCTCTTTTTGGGTCCACCTGTCAGAGGGAGCCCTTTCACCAAGAGGGGGGAGAACTTTAGATTGCTTAAGGTCAGCCACTCTCCATAGGGTCCCCATGACCCTCAGGGATCTCATCAACTTTCCACGCCTGTGAGTGGGAGTACAGCATCTTGCTCCCGCCCAGTGTTCAATGTCACGGCAACAGCATGGGGCACTGGGATGGACAAGGAAATCAGCGACAGTCAGATAAGACATAATTTCCAGCCCGAACTTTGCAAAGGGGAGAATGAGTAGGTGCCCCTTCAAACTGTATAAGGGAGTCTGTTGTCCTGTCCCTGACCCTTGGAAGGAAGGAGGGGGAGACTGCCTTTCACCATTACTATTTTTCTCCAGTAATGTGTGAGTGATTGTGTGTGTGTGGTAGTGGTGGTTGGGAGTACAGGTGGGGGAAGAACCACATTTCCTAGAGCAGAATGCTGCCTGTAGTCATGTCCTGCAAGGAGGGGCAGGCTCCAAAGCTGGCAGGTCTCAATTTAGAATGAGAGTTGTTTATTTTCTTAGCTGTGGGACCTTAGGCGCCAGTTCTAACACTAGACACCCCACACTCTCTTATCGTTAATTGACACATTACATTCAATTACTTTGGGTATCGTAACAATGGAATCAACTTGATTGCCCAGTAAGCTAGCAGGTGTACAGTGACAGAGCAATTTCACACCTCTGAACTTCACCTTGGATGACTTATCAGATCCTGCTATAAAGGTACTGCTTTAACCCAAAGGAATTTAAATTGGAAGACGAGCTACACGAATTGGAGAGAGAGATGCAGCAGAGGCCATCCAGCTGAGCAGCCAAAGAAGAACAGTGAGAGAAATGCTGATGAAGAGGAAAGGTGAGGACTATTTATTAATACCAAGGAGGTTCCAAATCAAAAGACCACTGACAGAAATGCACACCACTATCTCAACAACACGTGAAACATACTGGTTTGCTTAACTAGTCACTGTCTTGATTCGATGCTGGCACTTAACTGCAATCCATGAGAATTTATTGGTAAAAGTTGAGCCAAGTCCAAATTCTGCCTCACAACACATTCGTCTGCTCTCTAATCATCATTCAATGTCCCTCTTTTTTTTTTCTGGTCTTTTGCTTAAAACCAGTTCCTAATGTCTGTGCTACCAATGATATTTTCTTAACTATTAAAATGTTAGTTGGTGCTTTTTAAAATATGAATAAAAGATTTGACAATGTCCCCCCAAGCCAGCAACAACAGGGAGTTGAAAACATAAAGACTTCCTTACACTTAACCCAAACCGTTTGCACACTAGCAGCACAAGGTGGACCAGGGCAGATCCCCTCGAATGCCCGCCCAGTGGTGCCCGGTCACTTGGATTTAGCGTCTTTCTGAGACTTCGCAGCAGCCATCCTCGCCTCCTCCTCTGGGATGAACACACTGATGGTGAAGTCACTTGTCTCCGAGCCGTACTTGTTCTTCACAACCAGCCCGTATTTGCCAGAGTCAGAGGTGGTCACCCCGTTGATAGTGAAGAAGGCGGTCTTGCCTGCTTCAAACCTGAGGTTGCAGTGATCATCGGAGGCCAGGGACTTCTCATTCTTCAACCAGGAGATCTCTGGAGTCGGGTCACCCCACACGGCGCAAGTGAGATTAAGTGCCTGCAAAGTAGGTTTTATGAGAGGAGAAGAGAGATATAATGTTCCAACTTAAAGAATCCTTTGATGGTATGGCATGACTCAGTGGAGGATAAATATAAACCTCCCAGAGGAGGGTTGGAACTTGGTATGTATATGCACCTGAGTGAGTTACAGTTCAAAATCAAACCTGAGAAAGTTTCTTTAGGGCATTGGCTTTCTGGCTTTGGGAGCACTTATCATCAAAACCACCCTGAGTTTGCATCCAGTTCCCATCTCCATTTTCTCTTTCGTAAACACATAGATGCTTTTTGCTCTAATGTGGCATTTTGGATGCTGTCTCAGTAGAGAAATCTCATTGCCATAATCACCACCTGCTCCCATTTGCATTTCAGCAGTGCCACAGAGCTCAGCAGCAGAATCCTAACAGCTGTTTCAGATAATGTGACTAATTTTCAAATCCCATCTTCCTTGTTTTATTTCCTCCCCCGAACCCTACCCAATCTGGTGCAGTTGCACACGTGCTTTACCAAAATGTATTCCTATTTCCTAATATTTTATTATATTACTGTCTGAGCTGGAACCCTCTTATTTTAAAGATCAATGTTTACACCTATAGTTTTACTTTACCTAACATTTTGCTATAAAAATTTAAGATAATTATAGGTTTATATATAGTTGGGATAAATAATTGAGAGATCCTGTGTACCTTACTTAGTTTCCCCCAATAGTTACATTTTACAAAACTATAGCATAATATCACAACCAGTACATTGATGTTGGTACAGTCCACTGATCTCACGTAGATTTTCCTAGTTTTACTGTACTGGTTTGTGTTTGCATATGTTTACTTCAATTTAATTCCATCACCTGTCTAGGTTCACATTTCACCACCTCAGTTAAGATACAGAACATTTCTATCACCACAGGGATCTCTCGTGTCACCCTTTATAACCACCTCCTCCTGACCTCCCCAAACCTCCCAGCCTCATTCCTAACTCCTAGCAATGACTAATCTATTTTCTGTTTCCCAAATTTTGTAACTTCAAAAACATTATATAAATAGCATCATATAGTATGTGATCTTTCAGGATTGCCTTTCCCACTCAGCACAATTCCTTGCAGACTCATCCAAGTTATTTCAGGTATCAATAATTTGTCCCTTCTTATCACTGAGTATTGTGTCACACCGTGGTCATACCTATAAAGGCTGGCCTGTTAACAGTTTTGAGTTATTATGAATAAAGCTGCTAGAAACATTTGTGTTTTTATGTGAACATAAAACAGGTTTTTATGTGAATATAAGTTTTAATTTCTCTATGATAAGTGCCCAGGAGTGCAATTATTGGGTCATATGGTAAAGGCATGTATCATATTTAAAAAAATTTTTGCCCTGGTTGATGTGGCTCAGTCGGTTTGAATATTGTCTGTAACCAAAGGGTTGTGGCGCTGATTCCTGGTCGGGGCACATGCCTGGGTTGCGGGTTTGATGCCCAGTCAGGGCACATATGGAATGCAACCAGTCAATGTTTCTCTCTCACATTGATGTTTCTCTCTCTCTCTCTCTCCTCCCTTCCTCTCTCTCTAATAGCAATGAAAAAATGTTCTCAGGTGAGGATAAAAAAAATTTTGAAAAAATCACCAATCTGTTTTCCTGAGTGGCTGTACAATTTTGATTTACATTTCCACCAGCAATGTACAAGTAATTCTGTTTCTCTGCAGCCTCATCAGCATTTGTTGTTTTTACTATTTTTTATTTTAGCAATTCTGATAGATGTGTTATGATTTTTCAGTGTGGTTTAATTTGCATTTACCTGATGGCCAATAATGTTGAATTTATTTCACATTTTAAATTCAATTCTTGCATTTTTTGTTCCTAAAATCCAGTGATTACAAGGAAAAGAACTAAGGCTAACAATATACAGAAAAAATGATACCTTCTATGTATTCTTCTGAAGAGTCTATGTCATCAGTTGTTACCTCTTCTATAAGAGTACCTCCTAAAATCATATAGACTAAGAAATCTGTTTTCTTCCCATTGTTTTTTTAAAGATTTTATTTATTTATCTTTAGAGGGGAAGAGAAAGAGAGAGGGAGAGAAATATCAATGTGTGGTTGCCTCTCATGCGTCCCCTGCCAGGAACTGGCCTGCAACCCAGGCATGTGCCCTGACTGGGAATTGAACCACGATCCTTTGGTTCGCAGGCCCACACTCAATCCACTGAGCTACACCAGCCAGGGTGTCCCCATTGTCAATTAGCATTTCTCACTGAATTATTCTACATATACATTTCAAAAAAATATGAGTCAAACCATTGCCATTAAACTTATCCAAGTGGACCAGGGATATGATTTTGGAAACTGTGATTACTGATAGGTTAAAACTTTTAACAAAACCAAACAAAACTAAATACCTTAGATGTCAAGGAAAACTATTAACCATTCTGTAGATTTGAGTTATAGATCACAAAGTATTTTCACACATATTCTGTCTCTTAATTCTCACTATGACCCAGTGAGTTGAATATTTTGAACCTCGTTAGATGAGGAGAATGGAAGAGTTTGAAAACAAAAGCAACCCGGCAATGGTTGAGCTTCATGGCAACAGTGGTCATATGTTTACCAACGAAGAAACACAGCTGGATGAATCCTACCTCTCTCTAAAGCTTTTAGATATGCTTTGTTTTATCACCCGAGTTCCAATCAGCCATCCTTTGTCTTCATTACCATTTTGAAGTGGGGAAAGGTTTTAATCTACTACAAATACCCATACCCTTGTGACTGGTATGTTAAATTTGTTTTAATGAAACAGGTTAAAAATTATGTTCATTGCTTTTCAGAAGTTATTATGGAGCCAGGAAATACTACTTTATAACTAAAGGAGAGAAATCAGTTTTCAAGTGAAATCGAGCCTATAGACATTCATAGAGCAGCAGGTTTCCCATCAAAGGTAAGGCGGTTAATAGGACAGCTCATTTCTCACTAGGCATTAGAGGATGCTTCTTTCTTCAGCTATATTTGTCATATAGGTATGATTGAACATTTTTCTCTTCTTGTGATTTTGAAGGTCTCCGGAAAGAGACTAAGTGGTTTACATGTGCTCACATCAGACAAACTTGTATCCTGATGCTTGACCCAAAATATTAAGATGATTGGAAAAATGACTGAATTTTTAACCTTGTATTTGGCTATTATGAAGTCAAGCATAGCAGCCATGGCGTAAGATGAGGATGGTAGGACGTATCTTAAAAAAAAAAACAACAGCGAAGTTTGAGGCACCAGAACCCATTCCTAGAGTGGAAGAAGCAGGGACAGGAGTGCTCCATGCTTACCTTGCCTTCCTGGATGGTGACCACATCAGGGAGACCGCCCATCACCCGGGCACGATCTGTAAGAACAGGCACTTTTGGTTAATCACTGAAATGGTGAGCATCAGCGATTACCCTGACAAAACCACTCCAGGGAAGTAATTTTCCAATTTAGTCTCCTTCTCTTTTCAGTTATTTCATACCTGCTTTTGACATGTAAAATTAAAAAATGATCTGGCGATGCTGAATGTCCATCCTTCTTCATACACAGAACTCATGCGTGCAGCTGCCTCTATCTGTGCCTAAAATGTCAGCTTGAGATTGCTTTGTTGGATCAAGACCTGCTCTATAATTCTCACAGCTATTTTCAGGGTTGGCCCTGTTGCAGCTCAGTGGGGCTCAGCGTGAGGAGGCAGAGCAGATCTCTATGGACGGCCTCCAAGCTCAGCATGGCCTCTCTTATGGGCTTCTCTATGATTAAAAAAGGTTGTATAATTGGAAGCTTTATGCCAGGGAGATCTGGAGGCTCTTGCAGATATGGGTTTTCTTTACACAGGTCTTCCCTACAAACCTTCCCTTTCCCGTCTCCTGGTAGTTCTTGGTAGCACTATGCAGGGCTGCTATCTATGGCCATGAGTATAAAGGCCCCTAGGTGAGGCGCAAAGTGCAGCAAAGGTGCTGAAATCCAGTGCTGACTCCCCACCCAAACCATGTGCTCTGTGTGTGACTGCTTCAGCCCCAGGGAAGGACACCTTCTCTAATCCACTCAAAGTCTCCCTCTCTGGCACTAACTCAGTGGCCACCACTGTCTCATTTTCAGGCCTACTTTATTAATATGTGACTCTATATCCATATTTCTACAATTCCCTTCTCCATTGAGTCAGGCTAAAGCTTTGACTGGTGTTGACTGCATTCTGTTGATTCCACTGCACCTTATAAGCCCAACCTGTCTCCTGTGCCATTTGATGTGTGATATTAAGTGAGGTCCACTGTGTGGACCTGTCTCCTCATCTGTAGATGGGAGGGGGTTGCATTAGACATGTGCACAGCATCCATGGGATTCCTCTGAGAGGCTTGAGAAGCGGTCAAGATGGGGTATTGAGTCAGGAAGCCAATGAAGATAACAGCCTTTAGCTGTTTTATATATTGGGTCTGTGTGGAAGATTTTGTTTGAATTAAATGTCCTGTGATTTGTAAAATTTAAAAACAGGAAGCTAGAAGAGCTCTAACATCTCTTCCAGCTCTAAACTCCTGTGACCCAGTGATCTTAGGGAAATGCTCAGGAACTAGTGGGAAGGTCGGGCTCCTTGCCCATAAGAGAGTTCAAAACTAGGGAGTGGCTGTCAACTGCTATGGTCCCGGCTTTGCTTGCGTGCACGGAAGCAGGAGGGACGTACTCAATGCCAACAAGAAAAATGCCCTGTTGCTTGGACACTCCCCAGCACATCCCTGGTGCGAGCTTCTGCCCCATTCACCACCAGCAGCCACCTCACAAACCCAGGGCCTGAGCAGGGAGAGGGAAAGAGCAGAGAGGGGGGAGGATAGCAGTACATGGCAAAAGTGAAAAGTTTCATTCTGAGTGACCTGGAGCCACAGAAGGGCATACAGACGACTTCACTTCCTGCTCCTCCCCTTGGTTCCCTTCTGTTGCAGCTGAGGACAAACTCTGCAGTCTTAACCCTCAACAATTTTCAAATTCTACCTCTCACACTGCAAAAGAACCTGAATTATTATGGCAAATTAGTCTGCGACTTCTGGAATGCTATAAGATTATTTGAGTGCTTCTCGAAATATCTGTGTGTGAAGCAAACGGATGATAGAACTTAGTAGTGAGCTCATTTCTGGTTAGACTTGACAGTTTGATGTGTGCTCACTTGGACTGTGTCCGGTGCAATGAAAGGCAGGAAGGCCGTGCTCGGAGTCTTTTCTCCCACAGGGGCCCTCAGGAATGTGTGGAGTGCTGGTTAGAGGACCAGTGCCAGTGATTTACCTGATGCCAAATTTACAAAGATTATTTCTTTTTTTCTTTAATGTATGTAAATGTTTCTGATATGTTGTGCCTGCTGCAAGTGATTAACAATCTACTGTGTGAGGTGCAGCCCAGAGACTTCCCCACATAGCTGGCTCAGGTTAAGAGCTGGGTGACATTCTTATTCCGTAACCTGAGATCTTCTTTTCATAGACATTCTTACTCAAGAGACTAAATGAAAACATATGCAGAACACCTAAGATTATTTTTAAAAAAGAAAGAAAAACACTTTCACTCTCTTCCGTCTGAAGTTATAATAGAAAAATAAAAGTTACATTTTGAAACTATGCCAGGAATAAACAGGCAGGGGATTTACTTACTTTTCTCGGCAATGGCAGCTTGTCTGTGGTCGAGAGAAACGAACAAACACAGAAACAAAGAAGAATTTGGTTTTAATGTTATTTCAGAGCAGCTAACCTTGACTGCATTTCACCGCCTCAGGGAGAGCGGCCGTTCAGAGCACTGGGAAGCACTGCTTTTACTGCACTCGTGGCCATGAAAGACCATCTCTGTCATTCAGATGGGGAGCAGCACACCCCGTGTTCCAGGGAAATTAATGCATGCACATGGCATTTGCTAGGAAAAAAGACTTACTTTAATCTCTGGAATTCAGCAAAGGCTTCATCATATGCTTTAAGGGGAAAAAAAAGAGAAGTTAGAATTTTCTTACCCAGAGTTGACAACACACAGGGGCTGATTAAAATTCACACGGTGAGGCCAGTGGGACCGGTGCAGGTACAACTAAGCTGACTCTGGATAATATCATGCCTATGCATTCACTCTACAACTTGATGGACTTAACAAGCAAATACTTTCTAGGTAGAAAATATGAAATAGTGGATTTTAGAAGATCTCAGTTCTGAGAGACCTTCAACCCTTCAAACAAAAGGCAAAGAATTAGCTCCACCAAAGATAAAATGGGAATAACAGTCTGTTTCAAACAAAAGTTGGTTGCTTAATAAGCATTGTGAGCTTCAAAAAGGCCTTTCTCTTATTGAATCATCCCACATATCATGGTCTCCTAGCCAGACGGTTAAATGTTTCTATGTTATGTGGTCTGGCCCACGTATTTGTATTAAAGAGCACAAGGAGTTAACCGCAGTCGCAGCGTGTGCCAATGCTTGCCTGAAGCAATGTTTCTCTGCTATGCAGAGATGAGATAAAGACAGTGAGACAGGGAAATGAGAGCTATAGAGTTCTAAAATAATTTTTTCCCTGAGTCTGCAGAGTACGCCACTCTGAAGACTTCAGGGGAAAAGGCAGCTTCATTTTGAAATCTCTCTCACCTTGTCTTTAAAGAGCCTCAGTGGTTGGAGAATCAAAATATTCTAAATCTAGAAAATATTTATATAATACTAGTCAGACTCCCCTCCTTTTACAGGTGGAAAAAATAAGCATAAGGTCAGGCTTAATGTCTCTGGAGGTGGAGCAGTGTGGAAGAAAAGGGGCCACATGCGAAACCTGACAAGCTCAGGGGAAGCCTACGTGGCAGCCTTCCAGACTCAGAGACCAAAACTAACCACATAGAATGGTCTGAGATTAAAATTTGGTAACTAAAATCAGTTTATAGTGGGTAGTCATGTCCTGAGCCAGTATTTTTCCCTAACAAAGGTCAACTTTTACCTTAACTGAGCCTGTCTGTTGTCTTTTTGCATCTATAATAACATACCTTTGAAATGTCAAATTTTCTTTCTCTGGACCCTCTCCACTTCCCTCAAAGTACAGGCACCGTACCAGAGGGGGACCACAAATCCCCTCATCGTTAATGTTATCATGTTAATTGTTGACTGTTAATTATGTAAAAGATGTGTCTATCATTTTACTTTTTATCCAATTCCAGATGTCCCCCCTGTACTTTGCTTCCTTCCACCTCCCTGATCTATCACCAATGGATGTCAGGTAAACCACTCATGCCTCCTCTTTTGATTGTAGTAAATAAAATAAGGTGCAAAACTGCCATTCTTTGGAGCATTTTCTCAACTTGTTGAGGTTTTGCTTCTGGCAATTGTCTTCAGTTTGGCTCAAATAAAGTCACAAAAATTCTCTATAGGTTTTGATGTTTCTTATGTTGACACTAGTTAGGCTAAACCACACTAAGATTTCAGTACTATTGTTTTTGCCCGTGCCATTCAGAGAAAGAGACAGGTGCAGGTGAGCCAGTCTGCATTTCGTGGCAGTGTTAAGGCTGGTTGGGACAATCCACAGCTTTTTGAGAGCAGGTTAGTTAAGTAAGCTCTGATGGGCCAAAGAGTAAAAGAAAAAAAAATTAAGTTTTTAATTTATCTATCCACTTCTTATTTTCCTTTTTCTACTGTGTTTAACAGTATCAGATGGACTGCAGAAGAAATCCTCTCACCACAGGATGTAACTCAGGCACAGTGTGGCCTGGAGGGTGGAGTCCTTGGGGACAGCCACTCCATTCACTGCAGCAAGTGTTTCCTGTCATCATGGGTGGGATGGGTGAGGTTAAAGGACTCAGCACAAAACAACTCAAGACAGGGTTGAAAGGCTGTTCTCTAAATTATGAATCAACTCTCTGAGGATTAAAACACTGAGAGTTACTGCATATTTAGGTTGCATTTTAATATTTGAAGAAGTGGAAGAAAAAGTCAGTCCCCAAGCTTCTCTAGTAACTTCATACAAACTATTTTATTTTTTTAAGGAAATGAATAAGATGAAGAGTATAGTACCAGGAGAGAGAAATGGCACAGTGCTTTTAATTTTTTATTTATGATTGTGTATGTTTTAACTTTTAAAATTTTAATTAATAGTTGTATGTCACCTTTCATCTATGTTCTTAGGCGGAAAGCCTTTTTCCATGTCTCTTGTGTCTTTCTTCTATTCCTACTCTCTCCAGAATCCCCCATTCTATAGCAGATGACCAAGAAATCTGAGGCCATAAGAATCTAACTTTTACAACTTTGTTCTGTTCTTTTCAATATTTGTCTTTGCTTATTCACTCTTATTCCCACTTCTGCCCTGATCTCCAACATTCCATCCTTCAGAACTCTGATACATCAATTATTACCCTTCACTTTAATCCTTCCAATTCAACTGATTTCTTTGACTCCATGAACGTGCTTAAATATCAATCACCATAAAACTATGCTTTTTCTGTGTTTGCTCTTGCTCAAGCGATTATAAATCAATCTGCCCCCTTCTGATACACATCTTGAAAGAGTAGTGCTTATTTTCAATAATTCTCCACCTATTGAAATTCTTGTTTCTACTACAATGGCTGACTTGAAACTGCTTTATTAAAATCTCCAATCATCTTTCAACAGGAAAACATAATGGCCTTTTATCACTCTTCATTCTTTTTAAAAAGCCCACTCCTCTATAGTAAGTAAAATTTTGAGAATATTCATTTACCTTCTCCAGAAAGATCCACTGTCTTCTGGTGTCCTGTTTTGCCATCAAAGAGTTCCATTACATATTTCCCTTTGTCATTTGGAGTGGGCTCATTGATTTGCAGCCAGATCTGCTGCCCAGTGACCCCGCTCTTAACTCTGTCTGTGTACTTAATAACAGTCCCGCTGTTCAAATTAAAGGAAACATCATTATTGTTTGCTTTCATCTAGAGCTGACCTTTACTTTGTCTCTTATTGACAGTCTTACCATAAAGTTTTACAGGCTTTTAAATAATATGGGATTCAGATTTGCTTCTGGTCAGGATGAAGGTATACATACATACACTTTGCCACCTTGCACAACCAAAAGAAGAA
>PVKU01001249.1:166053-324816 GCA_004027475.1 Anoura caudifer | reverse complement strand
GCCCGGTCGCTGGGAAGTGACGCTGTATGTGGGGGTGGGGTCTGAGAGGAGATAATGGCGGTTGCTTTACTCTCTCTCAGATTCCAGTTCCTTTCACCGCTTCCCCTTTGCCTGGATTATCGGCACGTGAATGTGGGACCACCCGGTCAGCCAGCTGCCTTGTGCGGCCTCACTGGTTCTGCACAGTTGCCGCCCCGTGCCCGGGGTCTGCTAGTCGCCGCCTGTGCACCTGGGGGCTGCCAGCCACCGCTGCCTGCGTGCCCGTCCGAACTTCCGCTTTTTCCTGCCGCGACTCCGCCCCTCTTACCGGTCTGGATGAATCGTTGTTGGACTTCCAAACAGTTTGATTTTCTGAGATCTGGTTGTTTTCTTGTTTCTAAATCTTTGTTGTCCTTAATTTGGTTGTGAGAAGAGACACAGTGCGTCTGCCTATGCCTCCATCTTGGCCGGAAGCCTGCATATATTTTCATGGATTATAAATTCTTCAAAATTCACTATTGAGAATTAGAACTTTATTTCATTTTATTATTTATTGATTTTAGAGAGAGAGAAAACATTGATTTGTTGTTCCACTTATTCATGCATTCATTCGTTGCTTCTCAGTCCTCAGCAAGGATCAAACCCACAACCTGGGCATATAGGGATGGATGGCGCTCTAATCACCTGAGCCAGCTGGCCAGGGCCCAACCTGTTTTAAAAGACACTATAGTAGCATTATGTATATGTTCCAACCACAGAGAAATACATGTTGATATATTTATTTATTTACCTAGTAATTTTGAAACTATTTTCCTAAAATGAATGACACATGATCTTGGAACATTACGTACACTGTGGATATTGAAATGTCTGGTGTTTAATACCATTTTTACCCTCCTTATAAAAAACAACAAAACTTGTTTCTCTTCTGTTCTTGCATGGTCTTCCTCATTAGCTCTACCTTGCCATTTTCTGGTAGACAGTCAGGAGGCCCATGAATCAAGAAAATTTAAAAATCAACCTAAGTTAGAGTTGCAGTACACAATCGTAATCTCATTATAACACTTTTTGTAAAGTATGTAATTTGGCATAAAGTAGTGTGATGTAGATTTTTTGTTAGTTTTGGTGACATTCCTCTAAAAGCACTTAGTGACTGTAAAGTGCTAAAAAGACCTGTTACATTAGTCTGGGTTCAGTGGTTGTATTAATCAGTATTTATTTAGTTTTAGGTGATAGAAATTGGCATTAGCTTAGGAAGATACTTGTTGGCATAGGGGTACAGCTAAATTTGGGTAAGGCTGACTTCCAGTGTCCAGATTCTCCCATTAGAAATTACTCCTTCTATTTTTTGTTACTACTTGTCTACCTTTGGCTTTCTTTCGGGGGAGACTGCCCATGCAGTTGCTGTGCCCACCATCTCAGTCTTCACAGCTCTCTTCATAGGTGAGCGTTCCCCACAGCAGTAGCCAGCTTTTCCCCCAGTGGTTCCAGCAAGAGGCCTGGGAGTCGTGCTCATCGGCTGTGATTGGCGTGTGTGAACCACGTGCCCATGCCAGGGAGTCGAGCACTCTGATCTGCCTGGTCTGGGTCACATGCCAAACCTTGGAACCTAGAGGCAGAATCACTCTTACTCAAACCACCACAAATATACGTGGTGGCTGCCTCAAGGAAAACAAAGTTGTTACCATCACATGAGAAGGTGGAGTGGTTGATGAGCCGGTAATTAGTCTAGTTGTCTATTGTAGTAATTCTTCAGAGTAAAAGGTTGCTGTGAGTCATTTTGAAGTTTTGTTGTCTTTGCTCTTCCTTGGAGTCCAGTGTTGACAAAATATTTCCTGTTAATTGCCTCAGTTTTCTTCTCTTCAGCTCCTTGTTTGATACTTCTTCACCTTCTCAGTCTAGTTTGTATCCTCACTAGTCCCTGGAGAGGATCCTCTGTAAGGGAGCTGACTGCCCCCGGCTCTTGGCTCTTGCCCCCCCCGCCCCCCCGCCGCCGACCTGTCTGCTGGGGTAGATCACCTTCTTCGCCGGGCACTGACACTGTCTCCTTCCTCTCACCAGTCTTGCCCTGCTTGTTCTAAAACTGACCTTAGTAGTGGTCATACTTTTCCCCACGTGCCTGCTGTCTTCCCTGGTTTAATGCTTTGATTGGCCATTTTTTCTAGGCAGCTTGCAGTTATACTTTCCCAGTTTTTACCTGTTCTCACTTTGAGAGTTCCATGTCACCGTATGTTAAATTGTTCAGACTGGGTGTTATTCAGTGCACTGTTTCATGGGGCTATAAGTTGCTCTCATCATTAAGAAGATGCATCATCTTGCTTTTCGCCCTCATTTCCAACCCCTCCTCCACAAAAAAACCTTGTACCACTTTGATTTTTACTGATACCACCAACTTCCTGTTGTTTGCTCAAATTAGGGATGAAAATAACGTAATGGTTTTTCTGACTTTGAATAAAGAATATTGGTCCCATTATCAGCATACATCCCAACACAGCTGAGATGCTTTCCTGTAGGACTTGTAGGACATTTTTTATACATGTGCATCAATACCCATGTGTGTCTAAAGTCAGTCTGCTTTTCTCCATATGATAATCTGCTTTTAAAAGTCTGTGTAGCTCTCCCTTGTAACATAAGATTCTAAGAAAATGCAATTTAACCTATGAAAGCATCATTAATAAAGTATATATACTGTAAAGTAAAACTTCTTAATTCAAAGCCATATTCTCTTCCATTGGTGCTTGAATGTGTACTTTTGTGATTATACTAATTAATCACATTTCCCTCTTGGGATTTAAAATCCTGGGTTTCTCCACATAGGCTTTGTGGAGGGCACATAAGAAGCTTGTAATAAACATTAGTTGTTATATTAACATATATTTGTTAAATTAATATAACAACTAATGTTTATTACATGCTGTTATATTGTTACAGCATGTAATAATATCTATTACAGTGACTAATTACTGCTGCAGACCAGGTTCTATAGTAAGCACTTTATAAGCATTATTAAAATCACTTTTCATAGCAGCTGTGTGAGAACAGGTACTGATATTATTATGCCCACTAACAGGTGAGGCAATTTACTTAAAGGATTAAGTAACTTTCTCACAATTGCATAGCTAACGTGTTGGGGTTTGGACTCAGAACCAAAGTCCACATTTTTAAATAGTATGTTGCACATGTTGCCTTCGTATAAGTGAAATAAAAACAGTCAAACTTATGTGAACAAATAAAGCATTAGGAAAGCATTTGAATTTTTCATATTTTCTTTCCATTTTTTTTAATTGATTATTAGTTTTCCATCAGGAAATGGATGGGTAGAATTATAAATTGAAGGGGTTTATATCTATCAGTCTTGCTCTTTCAAACTGGTTCCAGTAGAAGAGTTAGAGATTAATACTATTGTCTTAAATGAAACAATGTATGTGATATCTGTGAAAATTCTGTGTAAAGCTATAAAGCACTACACAGCTGTGAGACGCAGGGAGAAACGTGGTTTGCCAGTTACTGTTTTGTTATGTGAGCTTTTGCTGACAGGTGGGACCAGCTGCTCCTGCATCTTCTACGCCCTCCCTCATGAGCCTTTCCTGGCATTTTGGCCACTATCTGTTCCACAGCAGGACGCTGTGCTTCCAGGCTCCATCAGGCCAGATAGAGGGCCGCAGAGCTGTGTAGTGTTAAAGTGATATTTTAGACACCTAACTACTCCTGAACCTGGGCCCAGATGGGCTGGGTTTATATTTTAAGCCTTCCTTCTTCCTCTCCAAGGCTAGCAGTGTCACATTCAGTTCATGAATGGTAACTGTGTTTAATGTAAAGTGGTGGCAGTAACACAGAGAAAAAAACAATCTGATGTAATTGTCACCAAAAGAACATGGAGAAAATAAGTCCAAAAGTTTGACCTTCAAAATAAATTATGGAAAAATTAGCTACAATTCATTCCTCTAAATATAACTTTCAAACCTGTAGTGCCCTGTAATTCAGCCCCTCTTTCCCACGTTCCTTAAACATTGAGAATTCTGCCTCTTCTGAATACTGTTGTATGTATGTTCACAAAATTATTAGGTTTTAATCTCATCTAGTGGGCCTATGTCTTTACCTAAAGTTCACACCCACCCTCAATTTAGCCTTCAGATAGTCCACCATCCCCATTGGCTTTGACACGGTGCCCTTGTTACAGAGCACAGGTCCAAGGGGGGCAATTATTGGCCCACCCAGGGATGCTAAAAACTGTTACAGAACAGACACACACAGGTTCATTATGTCTGCCACCTTATAGGAAAGATGTCTCTCAATGTCGGAGATTTGTGAAAAGGAAAGGAAATGTTTATTTGAAGCTATACAGACTTAAAGTAGTGACGTAATGTCTTCATTAAAATATCAAAGTCCTTTAGGATACCCACAGACGCCCACAGTGCTACCTTTCTCCCTCCTGCCCTAATTCAGGGTACCGTGACTCAGGAAAAGAAGCAAATGTCAGGGATCCAGCCTCCTGACACTGTCAACTGTG
The DNA here is from genome assembly GCA_004027475.1 of Anoura caudifer. NCBI lineage: Eukaryota > Metazoa > Chordata > Mammalia > Chiroptera > Phyllostomidae > Anoura > Anoura caudifer. The sequence goes on along the minus strand of PVKU01001249.1, from coordinate 320,327 downwards.
TCACCGTCCAGGCGGGATCTCTGATTAATCCAGAGCCATGTGGCACCCTCTCATGGCCTACTGGCAAAAGTTCTTTCCCCCTTCTTCTAGGCAAAGTATCTCTTGCTTCCCAGGCCACTCGGCCAAAGGGAGCACCCCAAAGCTGCGTGGTCCTCTTCTACCAAAGCTGTGAAGGGGTCTCCACTCGGCCAAAGCCAAGTGGCAGTTCTCTGCTAAAGCCACATGGTGATTCTCCCTCCAGTGGCTGCCACGTCTCTGGGTTTTAAATCCCCGCGCCAGTCTTCCTCTGCAGCCCCATTTCCCACTCCTCCACCATCGGCCAGCACTCCCATATCCTTCCAGCTTTACTGGGCTGCCATAGTGAGTCTGGGCAGGTGTGGCCCCATGGCATGGAGCCAATCATCATCTCCAAGCCATAACAAGGGGAAGTTGCCTTCCAGTTCCATCCTGGGTGGAAGTCACTCCCTTCTCCCTGCTCAAAGCATGGCCACAGCTATTCAACATACCTATGAAACCAGTTAAAGGTTATAGATATGTTAAATGACCATGCCAGAGGTTAGCTGCAAAGCTGTTGCTATGCAAAACAGCTCTCAATGTCCCTGCTCCATCTGTCCCTTCCCCCAACTCACACCTGAGGGGGAAGGGGTGAGGACATCTTATATGTCTTTCTAATATTTCCTGGATACGCTGAGTTCTGGGCCCCATTCCAAATCCCCATTTTTGGGCCTCCCTCTTGGCTTTACTCTGTTAGCACCCTCACAGTTCCAGAACATCTTGGCGTTGCAACATACACCTGCTTTGACTTCCAATACAAGCAGCAAGTATTTTCTCTAGATGGTTTGCATTTCTTTCACACCCTCGCCATTACCTCCAGACCTAATTAAGTGCTTCCAACTATAAATATTTGTTCTTAGAGAATAAAATGTAGCAATCACTACATTGTATAATATCCATATCTTTATCATCAGGCAGTAAGGGCATTTGAGAGTTCTTCACTTTATCATGTGTTAAGAATGGAGGAAAAGTGAAAATGAAGCATTGGGTTAAGTTTTAACTTGATATGAACTTTATATTATAAAGTATTCAAAACATTATGTATTTTTGTTTTAGCATGCTCCCTATGATGCAATGGTTATGGTAAACATCAGCAGTTATGTTGATTGGAAGGTTTTCGAGAATGAAGGAAGATGGAAGGTATGTTAAAACAAATATTTTATCCTTTTTCTCCTCTTATTTTTATAGATGTAATATTCTTAATTCTCCCCTATTTTCAGGGTTCAGAAAAAGCCCGGGCCATACCTTGTCCAGAGGAGCTTGTTTTCACTGTGGATGAGAAAGTGTTAAATGACATCAGCCAAGCTAAAGCCCAATTTCTCAAGCAGGTAGATTTTTCACTTTTCTCTTAGATAGTGATACTCTCTCTTTTAACTGCTATATATAAAAACTTGGCTAGCATCTAATATGACAGCATGAAACACTTAAATTTTACCTTTAATTATGTTTGATAATTACTTTAATGAAAAGTATAATTTGATTATCTTCAGGATATTCTCCTTAGGTAATTTTCACTGTTGCCATTAAATTTTTTTTGCTGTTGTCAGTCATCTGATCTGCAGGTTGTGGCACATCCCTTCACACCTTTTGGCAAAAAGCTAACCAAGAAGAAGGTGCTTCACCCCGATACATTTATTCAGCTTGCTCTTCAGCTGGCCTATTACAGACTTCATGGGCGGTGAGAGCCATTCATTTTCTGTCTTCAGACTCCTGAACTCCAAGGGTACATCTTTACCATAGCAATTTCATTCTAACTGAGTGTTTTTTCCTACTTTTCTCCAGTTGACACCATGTCTGAATTTGTACTTCCATCAATAATAATTGCAAAGAATGACAGATTTCCATCTGTGACATTTTCATAGTCTTACCTTGTTTTTATTACCTTAATACTTCTAAGAAGGGGTTTGCCATTTTTTGGAATTCAGGTCATTTGGTTTTCATGCAGTCTGTTTTCTGATGGGTTCATGAAAAGGTGTGATTTTGTAGATTAGCTTAGTCTTTACTCATTTTTAGGATAGAGGAGATGGTATGTTGCAACTTTCTATATCTTATGCAGAAGTAGAAGCTCCTTGATCTTTTTTAAATCCAGTGTGAGAATATCTGTTTTAAATGGGATGTTTAAATCATTTACATTTAATTATCAATAAGGTTCGGTTTATGTTTACCATCTTGCTGTATATTTTGTCTTTATCCCGTCTGTTTTTGTTATTTCTTTTTTATCTTCTTTTGCATTCATAGAGTGTATTTTTTTAATTGTTCCATTTTATCTTCATAGTCTTTTCTACTGGGTTTTGTTTGTTTGTTTGTTTTTAAGTAGTTGCCCTAGGATTTACAAAATACATCTTTAATTTATCACAGTCTACCTTCATATAATATTGGGTTGGCCATTTAGTTTTTTCCGTAAAATAAAAGGCACATTTTCACTTTCACCAATAACTTTATTGATTTGGACATTTTGAGTATATCGGCTATCTCCCACTATTGGCTTCTAGCAGTTAGAGGCCAGGGGTGCTGCTACACATCTTCCAATGCCTCAGACAGCCCCACAGCAAAGAATTATTTGGCTAAAATATCAGTAGTACCAAGAATCCTTGCAAACCACTTTTGACACATTCGATCAGTCACAGCACCTTCTCCCTACACAGCACAAATCTTTTTTGCGTTTCAGTTGCGTTTTTACCTTTCTTGAAATGATAAAGCACAATATGCCGAGAATGTTGTGTATCTTCCTCCATTTTCAATATTAAAGTGGCTGCGCAAAGAGTCACCAGTTTTGATGTTGCTTTTTATGCATGCTGATATGACAGCTGTCACAATACAATATAACAAAATTGTTTTCAATGGAGTTAAAGACAACTAGGAACTACTAGAGCAGAAAAAAACTAAAATGAACTTTTTGGCCAAGTATTTCTCACTTCTTGTATAACATAAGAACCTTAAAACAAAATGCTTCTATTTTCACTCCTCCCATTCTTTGTGCTGTCATCATACATTTTACTTCTACATGTGTTATAAACCGTACAATGTACTGTTACTATTTTTGCCTTAAGCATTTACCTTTTTTATTATGGTAAAATATGTATGAAATACACCTTGCCATTTTAGCCATTTTTAAGTGTATAATCCAGCATCATTAACTGCATTCACAGTGTTGTACCACCATCACCATTATTAATTTCTAAAATTTCTCATCGCCCCAAACAGAATCTGTACCTGTTAAGCAGTAAGTTTCCACTTCCTCTTTGGCTCCACACCCTGCCAACCTCTAATCTGCTTTTTGTCTCTATGAATTTACCTGTTCTAGATATTTCCTGTAAGCGGAATTATATAAAATTTGTCCTTTTGTGTCTGGCTTATTTCAGTTAGACAAGTTTTAAAATCTGGAAGTTTGAGTCCTTCACCTTTGTTCTTGCCTTTAAGATTGTTTTGACTCTTCTGGGTCCCTTGAAATTCCGTAAGAATTTTAGGATGGGTTTTTCTATTTTAGCAAAAATGTCGCTAGGGTTTTGATAGAGATTACATTGAATCTTGGACTGTTTTGGGTAGTATTGTTATCTTAACAATGTTAAGTCTTCCAATCCATGAACATGGGATCCCTTTCCATTTATTTTTGTTTTTTAAAATTTAGCAATGTTTCGTACTTTTCACTGTACAAGTCTCTTCACCTCTTCGGCTAAATTTAGTTAGTCCTGAGTATTTTATTCTTTTTTGATGCTATTGTAAATGGAATTGTTTTTCTTTTAATTTTCTTTTCAAATCACTCATTACTAATGCATAAAAATGTAACTTGATTTTTTGTTGATTTTGTATCTTGGAACTTTGCCACGTTTGTTTATTATTTCTAAGTTTGTATGCGTGTGTGGACTCTTTTAGGGTTTTCTAAATATAAGATTAGGTGTCTGTGAATAGAGATTGTTTCCCTTTCCAATTCTGATGCTTTTTTTCCCTTCTGGCTAGAGCAGCCAGTTCCGTGTTGACTAGAAGTGGCAAAAGCAGGCATCCTTTCCTGTCCATTGTAGGTGGAAGGGTTTCAGTCTTTCACCATTCACTGTGAGCTGGGCTGTGGGCTTTTCATACAGGCCCTTTGTGTCATGTTGTGGAAGTTCCCTTCTCTTTGTATTTCATTGAGTGTTTTCATTACGGAACACTGTTGGATATTGTCAGGTGCTTTTCTGGTGTCAGTTGAGATTGTCACGTAGATCTTTTCTTCCATTCTGTTAATGTGGTATATCTGTTAATGTGGTATATTATTACATTTATTGATTTTCATTTGTTGAACCACTCTTGCGTTCCTGGGATAAACCTCACTTGGTGATGCTGTATCATCTTTTTAATATGCTGCTGAATTGAGTTTGCTAATAATGTAGAGGATTTTCAAATCTATATTTATAAGAAATATTGGTTTATAATGTCCTCTCTTATAGTGTCTTTGGCTGGTTTCCATATCAGAGTAATGCTGGCCTTGTTATGAGTTAGGAAGTGTTCCCTCCTCTTCAGTTGTTTTTTGTTTGTTTTTTGAGGGGTGGGGAGACTTTGAGAAGAACTGATGTCAATATTTTAAGTGTTAGAATTCATTAATGAAGCCATCTGGTCCACAACTTTTCTTTATTGGGAGGTTTTTGATTACTGATTCTTCTCCTTACTTGTTTTAGGTCCAGTCACATTTCTCTTTTTTCTTTAGTCATATTTGATAGTTTGTGGGTTTCTCAGAATATGTTCATTTCATCTAGGTTATCCAATTTTTTAGTATGCTGTTGTTCATAGTGTTAACTTGTAATCCCTTGTATTAATGTAAAGTCAGTAGTAATGCTCTCTTTCATAGCTAATTTTAGTAACTGCAGTCTTCTTCCTTTTTTTAGTCATGTAGCTAAGGTTTGTCAATTTTGTTGATCTTTTCAAAGAACCAATTTTTGGTTTAGTTAACTTTCTGTTTTTTTCAATATCTGTATTTTATCTTCACTTGGTTAGTTTCTTGCATTTGCTAGCTTAGGATCTAGTTTGCTCTTTTATTCCTGGTTCCTTAAGGTGTGCAGTTAGTTTGATTTGAGATCTTTTTGTTTAACATAAGTTTTTATAGCTATAAATTTTCCTCTGAACACTATTTTCGCTTGATCCAATAGATTTTGGTGTGCTTTTTCCTTTTCATTGATCTCAAGGTATTTTCTAATTTACCTTGTTATTTCTCCCTGACCAATTGGTTTAAAATCTGTGTTGTTTAATTTCTACACATTTGTGATTTTCCAGTTTTCCTTCTTTAATTGATTTTCTACCTTCATTCCATTGTCATTGAAGAAGATACTTTGTATGATTTCAATCTTCTAAAATTTATTGAGACTTATGTGGCCTAATTTATAGTCTGTTATGGGCACTTGAGAATAATTTTTATTCTGCTGTTACCCAGTGCCATGCTCTGTATATGTCTGTTAGGTCTAGTTATTTGTACTATTGAGTCCTCTGTTCCCGTATTGACCTTCTGTCTACGTGTTCTGTTCATTATTGAAAGTTCATATTGGGTATTGAAGTCTCCAACTATTGTCGTAGAACCATTGTCAATGTTTACTTCGTATATTTTAGGGCTCTATTGTTTTGTGCATATATTTTTTATAATTTATATCTTGATGAATTAAATCTTATATCAATATATTCTTTGGTATTCACCTCTTTTAACCTCTTGACTTAAAATATATTTTTCTGGTAACAAGATAGTCACTCCAAGTCCTTTGCTTACTATTTTCATGGAATACCTCTTTTCATCCTTTTACTTTTAACCTCTTAACTTCTATTTATCTAAAGTGAATCTCTTGTAGACAGCCTATAGATATTCTGATCCATTCTGCCAATCTGTCTTTGACTGAAGAGGTCAGTCTATTAACATTGTAAATAATTATTGACAAGGGATTTGCTTCTGCCATATAGCTAGATTGTTTGTAGGTGTTAACATGTTTTTTACTCCTCAGTTTTTCCATCACTGCCTTTTTTGTATATTTGACTTTTGCAGTGTACCATTTGACTGCCTTCTTCTTTTTCTATATTCTTTAGCTATTTTCTGTGTGATTACCTTGGAGATTATGGTTAACATCTGAAACTTATAACCACGCAGTGTGAATGACGCCAGCTCAGTTTTAATAGTTTACACACACTCTGCTTCTGTGCTTCTCTGTGCCACCCTCTTTTATTTTTTTATTGTCATATGTTCTGTCTTTGTGCACTATGTCCCACCAACATCAATTTGTTGTTTTATGCATTTGCCTTTTAAGTAAAAAAAAAGTTAAATATATTGCTCTGTATCCCATGTTTTCTATAAACTGGTAATTAAATCTAGAGACTCAAAATAACCAGTTATTTTTTTTTACAACAATAAATCAAATAGTGTTACTGATTTTTCTCTTTCATTGTTTCTGGTTGAGAGTTCAGTTGTCAGCCAACATCCGTTATAAAGCTTCCCTCCGAGTTGTTCACTTACTGGTTTTAGTAGCCATCCATGGCTGTTGCCAATGTCCGTTATTTCATTAGAGGTTGCAGAGTAGGGATATTGTGTCATTCATTCTTACTGCTTTTATTTTTAATCTGTTTTAAAAAAGAATGTTATTTTAGTGCTGTTTTAAATCTTTATTTATACTTTCTCCTTCACATTTTGAAAGGATACTCTTTCTTCTCAGGGAGACAGACTTACCAGAAACACAGAACAGAAGAGACTCAGTAACTCTGGGCCCTTTTAACAACATTCCAACATTTTGCTCTTACTCCATTTGATCTCTTTAACTCTAAATTCTAACCACCAGGAAAGTAAGAGAGCTTTTTATCTAAAATTTTACATCATTCCCCAACCTAGAAAAATGGTCATCACTCTGGGGAACTTGTTAAATCATGCTTTTACTTAATTCTGCAGTCATTCATGTTCTAAATGAAGGCATTGAAGGCCAGGGATTCTGTATTATCTATTGCTGTATAACAAATTACCCCAAAGCTTAGAGACTTAAAACAGCAAACATTTAACCTCTCATATTTTCTGTTGGTCAGTAACCCAGCTGCAGCGTAGCTGGTGGCCTCTGACTTAGGTCTGCAGCAGGGCTGTAGTTGGGGTGTCCGCCAGCTCTGTGTTCTCTCCTGAAGGCACTGCTTAGAGGGGATCTGCTTCCGTGCTCACTCACATGGTTACTAGTAGTTTTTAGTTCTTCTAAGCTGTTGCCAGAGGCTTCCCTCAGTTTCTTGCCACCTGGGCCTCCTTGTAGGGCAGCTCCCAGCATGGCAGCTGGCTTCTCCTCAGAGTAAGGTAATGAGAACAGGAGTGAGCTCTCTTTGTACCTCATTTCAGAAGTGACATCCTACCACTTGTCGTGTGCTTTCATTAGAAGTAAATCACTTAAGTCCATCCCACATTCAGAGTGAGGGGCATACATAGCAAGAGGCAAGGGTCACTGGGGCCGGCATCATAGAGACCACCTACCACAGACTCCAGTGTATGTCACCTGCCAGCAACCGAGTCTTTGAAACATTCTATATGCAGTCTCTTGTTCTTTGATGCTGGAAGTAGCATCTTTGTTGTTGAAAGTCTGACTGTAGTGTACATTATAGAACTTAGTCTCTGACCAAAGCGAGCTTTATTGGGTAAACTTTTGTAGCAATATTAGAGCGTTTTCTTTATTATGATGTATTATCTTATTTTCATTTTTTTTCTTGCAGTCCTGGTTGTTGCTATGAAACAGCTATGACAAGATACTTCTATCATGGCCGCACAGAGACCGTGCGATCATGCACAGTGGAAGCAGTCAGATGGTGCCAGTCCATGCAGGATCCATCTGCCAGTGTGAGTATTTGAAAAGAAAAAATTAATGGATTTTGTTTGTTCTAAGGGAACTTTGGCCCTTAAATAACCTAGCTTCTTTATCTCAGTTCCCATGCATCAGTGAAATACTTTCAGACCTTTTTTTCCTGAAGTTTTCAAAAACATTTATTTGTTCATTTTCCTGAAGTTTTCAAAAACATTTATTTGTTCATTTTCCTGAAGTTTTCAAAAACATTTATTTGTTCATTTTCCAGTGAAGTGTGTACTTGGAAAGAATAGGAGACATGGGACCCTGAAAAGAAGCCCATTCTAGTGTTCTCTAGGCAAAGCATCTTCAACACTTTGCGTATTTCACTACTATTGATCGACCTTTGGAATAACACCACTAAAGTTCAGACAGTCCCAAGTACCTTTATAAGGAAGCTTTTCTTTTTCTCCTCCTCTTCCTCCCCCATCCCTCCCTCTGCTTCCCTCCCTCCCTCTTTCCCTCTCCTTCCTCTCTTCTCTCCTCCCCTCCTCCTTCTTTTTCTTTTTCTTGTTTTTGATGTTGCTACCAGTCACTGATACCAAAAGAAATTCTCGGCACAGCTTGTTGGTGGCACCAGTTCCTGATTCACTGCCTTGAGCAGATTACCCTGTTTGTTCAAGCCCAGGTCATGTGCCCAAATCCTAACTGCAAGGAAGGCTAGGAAAGTGAATAAATGCGCTTTGGAGAAGCCTGCCTCCTACCAAGGCTCACAGAGTGGGATGTCCTCAAACACAGGAAAAGAATTCAGATGCTGAGTAGACAAAATTTCCACCCCTCCCTTCTTGCCCTGCTTGCATTTTCAAGAAGGGCCTCTTTACAATTCAGAACTAACTCCTCAGAGGCCTTTCCTTGACCACCTTATCTTAAACCATCTTCAGCCTATTGTTACTGCACTTGGTTAACCTCCTGTTTGTAGTGAAAAGGGCACCAGGTGTTAGACCAGTGGAGTGAGACCCGACCTTGGTTGAGCAACCTCAGCACTTGAGTTCTGTGTGAGAAAGAAGTCAGAGCCAAGACTTAAACTTTAACAGAAAGTTTATTTAGAAAGGCATAGAAGTAGAAGAAGTGACCTGTAGAAGAAATGGGCCAGCAGAGCTGTGCAGGCTCAGAGAAGAAATTACATAGGCAAAAGAAGGTCCCTTGGAGGAGCCCAAGAGAAAGGAAAAGACCAGGTAAACACACCTAGTGGAAGGGGATGGGGAAAGGCATGGGCTCCATAGAGTGAGCTGCCTTAAAATGAAGCTTTTGTTTGTTTGTTTGTTTAAGGGTGGTACGTTTTTATTTTTATTTATTTTTATTTTTTAAAATATATTTTATTGATTATGCTGTTACAGTTGACCCATTTCTCCCTCTTTATTGTCCTCTACCATGCACCCCCTTCCCACGAGCATCCCCCCACCTTAGTTCATGTCCATGGGTCATACATGTAAGTTCTTTGGCTTCTACATTTCTTATACTATTCTTAACCTCCCCCTGGCTATTTTGTACCTACCATTTATACTTCTTATTCCCTGTACCTTTTCCCCCATTCTCCCCACTCCCACTCCCCACTGATAACCCTCCATGTGATCTCTATTTCTGTGGATCTGTTCCTGTTCTAATTGTTTGTTTAGTTTTTGTTTTTCTTTTTTTAGGTTTGCTTGTTCATAGTTGTGAGTTTGTTGTCATTTTACTCTTCATATTTTTGATCACCTTCTTTTTCTTAGATAAATCCCTTTAATATTTCATATAAAAAAGGCTTGGTGATGATGAACTCCTTTAACTTGACCTTATCTGGGAAGCACTGTATCTGCCCTTCCATTCTAAATGATAGCTTTGCTGGGTAGAGTAATCTTGGATGTAGGTCCTTGCCTTTCATGACTTTGAATACTTTCCAGCCCCTTCTCACCTGCAAGGTTTCTTTTAAGAAAGTAGCTGATAGTCTAATGGGAACTCCTTTGTAGGTAATTATTTCCTTTTCATTTGCTGCTTTTAAGATTTTCTTATCTTTAATCTTGGATAATGTAATTATGATGTGCCTTGGTGTATGTTTCCTTGGGTCCAACTTTGGGATTCTCTGAGCTTCCTGCAGGTCTATTTCCTTTGCCAGATTGGGGAAGTTCTCCTTTGTTATTTTTTCAAATAAGTTTTCAATTTCTTGCTCTTCCTCTTCTCCTTTTGTCACTCCTATGATTTGGATGTTGGAATGTTTGGAGTTATCCGGGAGGTTCCTGAGCCTCTCCTCATTTTTTAAAATTCTTATTTCTTCATTCTGTTCTGGTTGAATTTCTTCTTTCTGGTTTGTGGTGCTATATGTGGGGGAGGGGTCCAAGAGGGAACAATGCCACTTATCAGCTCTTGGCTGGCTTTCGCTCACTTCCCTCGCTACCCACAAGCAAATTGGGCCCTTCTGGTGCTGATTCCTGGGTGGGTTTGTGTACATTCTAGGACCCTGTGGGTCTCTCTAAGGAACTCTGATGTGAGGCTAGGAGTTTTTCACGCCACTGCAACCCCCACGGGATTTTTCAATCAGAGGTTTGAGGCTATATTTCCCCATGATGGAACCTCGGGTTGTGCAATTTGTCTAGCTCCCCAGTTGTTCCTCCTGGTTTATCCTCACACAAATGTCTGCCAGCCGCCACCTTGCCTTGCATCCTTTCCACCTCAGCTGCCCATCTTTGCCCCTCCTACCAGGCTGGATGAATGTTTCTTCTTTAACTCCTTGGACTTCCATATAGTTCAGTTGTCCGTCAATTCTGGTTGTTTTCTGTTGTTAAATTTGTTGTCCTTCTTTTGGTTGTGCAAGGAGGCACAGTTTATTGATCTATGCCTCCATCTTGACCAGAAAGAAGTCCAAAAAGGAAGCTTTTCTTATTCTGGTTGAACATTTTTGAAATCACAGATTCTTGTTTTCATATATTAGAACCAGAACAGCTTTATATGTTTTGTTTTATATCTATCTTTTGGAAGCCTTTAGATAACATGGTAGTTCCTTCCCACTGCTATTTTGGCATTACATTTGTTTCTTTACTTTTGATAGACGTTGTATATATTAATTTATGTTAATTTTATAGAGCTGCATCATTATTATTTTTGTATAACTATTCTTTAGTTTGAAATCATAGTTGCTTCTTTCTTTACGCTTGATAATGTCACTTCATTGCCTCCCACAAGTTCCTGTTGTTCTATTCGAAGAGAGAAATAATCAAGATGCAGAGCATCTGGGACAGAAAAAGCAGTGGAAGAAGGGAGGAAAAGACACAGAAACCTGTGTCTCAAGATCTTCTTGGAAAACCTTTTCTTTCCCAAATTACCCAAATCGTAATTACTATGAATTCAGATTTTTTATTTGTTTGCTTTCTGTACAGTTTGTTATTGAAGTGTCTCTTAATTTTTAACACAGCTTCTTGAGCGGCAGGAAAAGATGTTACAAGCTTTTGCAAAACATGATAAAATGATGAAAGATTGTTCAACTGGAAAAGGTACTTATATTGTAATTATGTTGACTTAAAAAAAATTCCTTCATGTTGAGAAGTTTTCCTAACTTCAGATGTGGGATTCCATTGCAGGATTTGACCGTCATCTTTTAGGTCTGTCGCTCATAGCAAAAGAGGCAGGTCTCCCTGTTCCAGAGCTCTTCACGGACCCACTCTTCTCCAGAAGGTAATGAAATGCAGTGTTTGATAGCCTGACCGATTAGTTTTTTTCCTGAATGTTGAAAGCTCTTCAGAAACAATGGTAACTTCTTCAAGCCTTGCATAACACCTTTTCTTTATGTTACACAGTGGAGGAGGTGGCAACTTTGTTCTCTCAACAAGTCTGACTGGTTATCTAAGAGTCCAGGGAGCAGTGGTTCCCATGGTCCACAATGGCTATGGCTTTTTCTACAATATCAGAGATGACAGGTGAGGCGCACTGTCTGTTTTCCTGTGCTCTAGGGTAAGGAAGCTGTCGCTTTTGTTTGAATGTCTTCCTACACAGGGATTCTGATTGCATTGTCATCTGTTGCTTGCTAATGGGTACTTATTTTTATTACTGAGGCATTTAGTGTGTTATTGTTTTTCTCTCCTGCTTTTGAATCAGTCATTCAGGTGTTTTGTACAGAGTATCATTTAAGTTTGACGCAGTGATCATATCATCGTTATCCTCAAAAGTCGGTACACATATAAACATCTGTGTTCTACCCAGGGTATTTTATGGTAAGTTAAGAAAAAATTTGACAGCCTGTGAATATATGGCAGTTCATGTAGGCATAGGCAGTAGTAATGAGGTCAAGACAAGAGACTAAATAAATTAATTTATATTAAAAAATAAGTTTTACCAATTCAAATGCATTTCATTTGGGTTGTATGGGGTTTGAGTTAAGTTTATGGAAAAAGAAAGAAAATACTAAAACCTGGTGGGGGAAAGAGAGATGGAGAACCAGGTAATCTAGAGCTGATAGAAAACTTTGGAAGTTCTCATTCACGCAGTCTGGCCATTTCTTCGCAAGGATTTTTCAAAGCATGGCCGGCTCTAAAAAATGCTGTGGCTTCAGTGAGCACGTAAATAAGAAGTGAGCTTGGAGGCACTTTGGATGGAATGTGAAGACTTGGAATGACAATATGTATGACATTTCAGTTTATACTATGTTTTTATACTTTTCCTTTTTTAAAGAGTTTATAGTTGGTGTTATTTTTTCAAAATGTTATCACTGCTTCCATGTCAAATGTGATAGTCTATTATACTTGAATTTGTTGGTCTGTAAGTCCTTGGCTTATATGTTTTCATAGTTTGTGTACATTAATCTACAAATTAAAGATTGAATGATAAAGGTTAAATATGGATCTTATTGATCAGAATAAAGTATCAGAAGTCTAAAATTATCACCATATACAGGTAATGAGTAAGCATTCTAACATATTCCCTGACAAGTAGTGGATTCTGTATTGCATGCAATAAGAGTTTTGGCCAGATATACCTTGATTATCTGACTTTGAAAAATACATTTTTAGTGATCCTGGGCCAGAATTTTCATTCTGTCATTCAGAAAATATTTAGTAAAAACTTGTAGTGTGCCAAGGTGCTAAGGACACAAGACAGACAAGATCCCCTCTCGTATAGATTTTATTTTCTACTTGGGAAAGAGGGACGACAGCAAGTGAATAAGCAGGATAGCTTCAAATAGCAATGAATGCTGGGAAATCTGCAAGTTGATGTAAGAGAGACTAACTGGCAGGAAGATGGAACACTGCTATATACACAGGGTGGAGCAAAAGTAGGTTTACAGTTGCAAGCTCACAAAACACAAGAGTTTATTCTTGTATTACTATGCGTTAATTACTGTATTTTCCATACAAACTATGTAAACCTACTTTTGCCCCACCCTGTAGTGTGATCAGGGACATTGTTTGAGGGAGTGATAAGGAAGCTGAGATGTTACACATGAGAAGGACTTAATCAGGTGAATAGTCAAGGAAACAGCTCTCCGGCATCTGATCACTGCTTTCCATCTCCAGTGCTGTCACCCAAGCTGAGCCTCTCTCTTCTCCCCCGAGGTTATTGCAGCAGGTCCCTCTGTGGTCTTCTCATTTCCACCGTCCCTTCCCTCCAGGTCATTCTCTGCCCAGCAGTCCCAATGGTCCTCTTTAAAATGTAACTCTAGTCATATCATTCTTCTACTCAGAACCCTCCAAGGGCTTCTCATTTTACTCACAGCAAAATCCAGATCCTCCTGTGAGACCCTACATGGTCTAGCTCTCACCGCTCTGACCTTATATCTATACCCTACAACTATCCTGTTACTCCAGCCACACTGGCCTTCCTGTACCTCAAACACACCAAACAGGCTTCCTTCTCAAGGCATTTGCAGTCACAATTTCCTCAGCCCTGGTACTCTCCTTCCTTGTAGTAATATGCAAGAATCACTCCCTCACTTTACACAGATATTTGCAGTCATTTGAGAGGCCTGCCCTGACCATGTAAAATATTGATAGCACTTCCCCTTTCCCCATGCATACCTGCTGTGTTTAACACTTAAAACCACCCAATATGTGTGTGTACATTATAAATGTTATAATCTCCCATCCTAGAATATAAACCCACAAGATGTTTCCTATTATATCCCCAGCTCTGTAACATGCCTTGCAAATATGATGTACTCAGTAATATTTCCATATGACATTGTTGAATGTAAGTGTACAAGTCCTGGGGTACGGACAAGCTTGGCCATTTATAAGGAAAAGACAGGCAGTACTGCTATAAACTAGCAATTGAGTGGGAGAGCGGTAGAAGCAGCAGCAGAAGAGAGGTGCAAGCGCTAAATCTTGCAGGCAGTGTTCTTAACCCTGAGTGCACATTAGAATCACCTGCAGAGCTTTAACGATATGCCTGGAGAATACAGATTTGGTTGGGGCGGTCAGTTGATGTAGTGCCCAGTAACATGGTAAGGACTTCGGATTTTCTCCTAAGAATAATGGGTGGCATTTTACCAGTTTTGAACATGAATGTTACATGTTGTATTTACATATGAAAAAACCACAGGCTGCTACATAGAATATGGGTTAGGTCGACTAAAGTGGGAAAGAATGAGATGAGGGAAGTCGGGAAGCTCGGGTGAGTGGAACAGTGTGGTCGTGATAGTGAAGGAGGAGAGGAATGGAGGGATTTGAGACACATTTTGGAGGTAGAGCCAGGAGCACTTATTCACAGATTGCTGATTCTGATGGTGGCATTTCATGGGGTGGAAAAAAATAAGGGAGGAATAGGTTTAGGAACATGTTAGGGTAGAATAAAAAATTTTGTTTTGTCCTGGTCAGATGGCTCATTTAGTTGGAGGGTGGTTTTGTATGCTGAAAGGTTGCAGGTTTGATCCCCAGTAGGGACATGTACATTGGTGTTTCTCTCTCTCTCTCTCTCTCTCTCTCTCCCCCCCCACCCCGTCCTCTCTCTCTAAAATCAATAAATATATCCTCGGGTGAGGATTTAAAAGAATTTTGTTTTGTACATGTAGACTTGGAGATTTCAGCTAATGCAGGAACTCATTATATTATCTAGAAGAGGATATTGGTATGGAGGCAGTTGGACATAAGAGTGTGGAGCTCAGAGCAGAGGTCAGGACTAGAGGTGTACACCAGAGTTGTCACTGTGAACACACCCAATGCAGTTTTCAGGTGGAGTGCACGGGCACTGTCTGCAAGGGATTTTTTAAATTGATTGCTAAATGTGAAAATTGTATAACTTAAAGAAAATTGGTTTATTTTTAAAATAACATTTTATTGTAAATATTACGTGCTCATTATAAAAAATTTTGTAAATATTAAAAAATTTAGATCATATTTTAAATATTTTTGTGTCCTTTATTCTTAATATTATTTCAAGCAATTCCCAATGCCATTAAAGGTATGCTTTGAGATATCTTAATGGTTGCCTAATGTCTAGTCTTAAGGATTTCCATAATTTATCTAACTTCCTACCTAGAGTTTCCAGTTTTTCCATTATTACAAACAGCAAAATATCTCCATTTTTTATTTCATCACATCATTGCCAACTCTAAGCATCATAAAACATTCTTTACAATTTATAGGAAAAAATAATATACCTTGAGTTTTTTTTAGTGATGACAACTTTTTTTGTTTCTGGCATCTGTGTACATTCTTTTGTGAAGATAGTTATTTCTTTAATTTAGAAAGATAATTGATTTTTTTTAAATGCAACTTAAATAGGAATGTTGGACTCTGCAAAGGAATATACTCAGATGTTGCTAAGTGTTTGAGAATTATGTGCAGCGTAGCTGGAAAATGGCAAGTTACACGAAATCACTAGGTGGAAACAAGGCAGGACTTTCTGCAGGTTCCTAAATTCTTTAGCAGGTATTATAATCCACTCGGACATTAGCGTCATCATTATATCCTGGGCCAGAGCATGTTATCGCTGCATTCTGCTTCTCTGAAGTACAACACATGTCAGTACTGCCTTTTTTAGTGATGAGAAAATCACGTGGTTGTCCACAGCTTCATTACACAGCGTTTTGGTTTTAACTAGAGCTTAATGTTTTGTTATTAAAAAATTTGAGCGTCTGGAAAGGAAAAGGCTAGTTCCAAGAGAGTCAGTAGCCCGATTTCTGCTCTGAGCCCACAGAAAGCCAGCTTCTTTCCTATTTCCTTTAGTTTCCAGGGCCACTTTTGCCGCCTGCCAGATGGGAGATTTCTTCATCAGGAGGACCTAGAGCAGGGTGTCAAACTCCCTTTCGTTGGGAGCTGCAGCAGCCTCGCGGTTGCCTTCAAAGGGCCGAATGTAATTTTAGGACTGTGTAAATGTAACTACTCCTTAGCAGTTAAGCAAGAGGCCGGCCCTGCTGACAGGTAGAAACAAGGTGGAGGGCCGGATTCGGCCGCAGGCCTGTGTTTGCCGCCTGTGACCTAGAGGGAGTTGGTGGAAGGTAGTCCCAAGAGAGTTTCTCTCTGGCTTTCCTAGAAATAGCTTTTTTTCTCCTCTTCTATTTTATTATTTTTTTGCTCTCTTCAAGTGCTATATTCTTCTTTAAAAATAGTTCCAGTTTCATTATAAACCATGACAAGAATTCACGTTCCACCTCATTCTACTTAGAACACATTTAGGGAAGTCTTTCTTTTTTCCTTTATTTTTTTCCGAAAGAGGTGGGTTTGTTGTAGTGCAGTAAGACCTTCTCCAGAGTACTCTTGAGCTCTGGCTAGTTTTTGTTCCCTTTTGTCTTAGTCTGTAGTCATGTAGTAAATTAGTTGTTCCTAGCATCATGTATAAATACGGCTTTACTTTCCACTGTGTCAGGTTACATTTAATGTCGGCAAGAATTCATACTTTATATTAACAGCGAGACAGAATAAAGGCCATATTGTTCGGAGCCTTTTTGTGCTGTGATTTTTGCGTAACACTTAATCATTTATTATCTGTGCTTCACAGGTTAGTTGTGGCCTGTTCAGCCTGGAAGTCCTGTCCGGAGACTGATGCAGAAAAGCTAGTTCAGCAGGTTTTCCGTGCGTTCAGTGATATGATGCAGCTGAGGACCTCTGCTCATCTTTAGAGACTGGTTATTCGTGAAGCGCTTACCAAAATAAATTGTTTAAACTGGGTCCTGGGAGTGGGCTGGTGAAGTAAGACAGGGAGGAATGTTGACTTGAAGGAAATGCAGAAATTAGTAGAACCATGCTCTCTGAATTTATTCTGACACAGAAAGTAGAAATATCATTTGTTAGCTTTCTCTGATGCAGCAGCAATGCAAATTTTGATACAGTGAATGTAGAACTATGCAAAGTTTAAGATAATCCTCAACAATGCCAATCTACAAGTTTTATTAACACTACAAGTCTAACTTTAACTTTCAAATATTTTTATAGGTACTTGTATAGATGATAAATTCCCTCCCTGAACATCATTGTAGAATAGCGATTTTCAACCTTTTTCATCCTGTGCATGCACAAATGAATTACTAAAATTCTGCGGCACACCAAAAGAATGTGTTTTTGCCGATCTGACAAAATAATAGGTATAATTTTGATTCATCCACACAGATGGCTATTGTTGTGTTGGCTGTTGTCATTATCTTACCTGACAGCCTAAGGGAAAAGAGGTCAGTGCCCTTAACTAAATAGTCAGGTATTGCATGTTTTAGAAAGTCGTACAGCACACCAGGTTGAAAACCGCTGTTGTACAGTCTATCTTTCAAGCACTTTAACATTTTCTAGTTGCCAAAGGGTATGGAATACATGACTGGATGCTAATTTCCTTGATCAACATCATTCACATTCACCGCAGGGATACACGCTCCCTGTGTTTGGGAAAGTCCACTACACTTTAACGGTGATGTAACAGAAATAGTCTTTCTTGGACAGACAGAAGAATTAAGTTGTAGAAAGATTTACACCCTCTGACACACATTAAAAAATCCTAACAATTTATTTTAGTTTGTTATTGTAATTAGTTTTGTGAATATAAAATTAAAGCACTTATATTTAAAACTAGATGTCAGAATTAATGACTTTAAAAGGCTTAAATGTGGAATCATATTCTCAGGATTACACTTTTTTCTCTGTTCAATTTTGTAGTTTCTACCTTCGGAAAATAAAACTCTTAAAATCATATAGCTTCTTGTTTTGTTTGGCTGATTCATTCCTGTTTGACTATACTTTCTGATCTGTTACATACTGTTGTGTAATAAATCATCGCCCTCAGCTTACTGTCTTCCACCAGTTTATTGTTTTCATGATTGTGCCAGTTGACTGTGCCATTCGGAGTTTCTGCCTCTGTCTTGCCCAAGGTGTTTATGCCGCTGCCACCTCAGGCTGCTGGACTGTGGCCGGTAAGGCTGGGAGGGCTTCACCCACTGCCTGGGGACTTGGCGGCCGGCACTCCCGCTCCACCTGCTGCCTGATGGTTCACTGTTTTAACTTGGACCTTTGTGCTTGGCAGCGGGAGTGGTCTAAGAGGGAAAGGTGGAAGTTGCAGGGCCACTTGAGGCCTGGGCTCTGAAGTCCCATGATGTCACATCCTTTGCATTCTGTTGGCTAAAATGAGTTACAAGGGTAGTCCGGACTTAATGGGTCAGGGAAAATTCTCATCTGATTTTGTAAATAACTGTATATGAGTGGGCACAGGAGAGGATCTGACCAAGTGGGAGCTGTTTCTATAGCACTCTATCACGTAAAGATTATGTTAATATACTAGTTGGAGGTTCTTTTTGTTCTTACATTTTTATATGTTCTGAATTTGGTAAGACCATATTATCATTTCTTTGTGAAATCATTCAGAGTTGGCTTCCATGGCATTTGGTATCTGAAGGATGGACCTTTTTTCTCACTAGTACAATTTTGTAGACTACATTCCCAGGTACTTTTCAATCATTTGGTTGGTTGGTTCTAAATAATATCTAAAGACTTGGGTATTTCTGAAACAGAACACCTCTAGGAGAGAAGGCTCTTTTTACTCATGCTTTAACAGGTATCCCCACATTGCCTAAAGTTAAAAGCCACCTGGAATACTTTTTACAGAGGTCTTGGGCCTCAACCCAGACCTACTGAGTCAGAATTTTCAGGGGCAGGTGCCCCCTGAATCTCACGGGGTAAGTTTCGGAATAGTTACACAAGAGTAGGTTGACTTCCACTCACACTGAGTCACTGCTCTGACTTACCCCTTGCCCCATTCTTCTCTTGGTTAATTGGAAATTGTCTCCTGAGATACACGGTCACATTAGAAACATCTTTGGTAGTATAGTACATGGTTTATTACAGGTAGGAGAACTTGGTTTGAATAGTTTACTGACCTAAATAACTTGTCACAGCAATGAAAATTGATACTGCTTCAGTAAACTATGGAAAAAAAACATTTCGATGTGGTTAGTTTCCAAGGGTTGCCCAGAATACTTGTTTTTGCTCTTTGTCTAAATATATTTCCTTCTTATAAGGAGAAATGGATTCACATGCTGGGAATATTAGGATTATTTGTAAAAAGTAATGCAGTTGCTATAGAAATAGCATTTTATTCCAGTGTTACAAATTACATTAATGGATAATATGTGGTAATTATTCATGAGTTTTAAACATTTTCAAAGAAATACTTAACAATGTCTCTCTTTGCTTTATGGAATGAATGTGTGCCTGTAGTTACCTTGTCTAAGAGAATTTTCATTTTCTCTTGGACTATCATAAAGCTGCGGATACATTCATTTTTAAAAATCTCAATGCCCTAGTAGAATAATTTGGAAACATACTGTAGGAGAGAGTAGACTTTTGAGCAATTTATATTTTCTTAATTTGAGAAAATTGTCCCCAAAACATCCTGTCATCAACCCAACTGTTCAGGACCGTAAGAATTTTCCTTGTGTCTGTGGGTTCTATTAATTTTACATCTTTGTATACCTGAACTTCGCTATTTGTTTTTTTTTTTTTTTCCTGTATGGTTCTGATAACCCAGGAACAGCCAGGCTGTTTTCATATTTCATCAAGAAATGTGTCATGATGATTTATAACTCCGGAATTTTAAATACTATAATAACCCCCAAACTGGATGTACCTGTGCTAAAAAGTTTCAATGACCTAGAAACTTTTTTTTAACAAAAGTCAGCCAAAGTTGTAGAATGATTTTCCTTTATTTATAAGATATACTGTAACAAGAGTTCATAAGTTCTGTGTCCCAGCCTGGACATTGACCATGGAAAAGTAGATGCCCTTCTGCGCGAGCAGCTGTTGGTGGGTGCCATGCTCCTTGACCCTGCCGTTCTGAAACACCACGATCCGGTCTGCGTTCTGGATGGTGGACAAGCGGTGGGCGATCACAATGCAGGTGCGGCCTTCTCTGGCTTTGTCCAGGGCTTCTTGGACAACCTAGCAATAAATCAGAACAGAAGACCGACTTCAAAAAATATATAAATAGGTTTTAGTATTAAAGGAAATTTAATAATTTTGCCTTCCAAGCAAGAATTTTTTCATTTCTAATCTCTTTGAATCTTTGTTTTCATGCATGTGTATTTATATAATTTGTATACATAGTTATGTTCTTTTAATTATAAATTCTTACACTGTAAATAATCTTCAAGTATTTAAAATTTCTAACTAGTCACAGATTTTCCCTAACTATTCCCTTTTAGTATTTTATTTTCCAGTTTTTTTAATTAGCGTTAATGTGCTAAAAATGACTTATGCAGCTTTTTCTTTTGAAAGCTTTACTTTTACTGTGTTCATAAAAGTAATATATAATCATTTTAGAAAAATTGGAAAATACTGAAAGGAATAAAAAAATATTGTACTTTGAAATAACCACTGTCTAAATTTCTATTTATTTTTTCTGTGCTTACGTATGTTTGCCACAGCCAAGGGCACAAAAAATTTGTTTTAAAAATTAAGTGTGGCATGGGGTGGGAGGCCATACTTTTTCACTTTCAGTGTCCAGCGCTGATGTGGCCTCGTCCAGCAGGAGGATTCGAGGTCGTCTGATGAGGGCCCGGGCGATGGCAATCCTCTGCTTTTGACCTCCTGAGAGCTGAGTCCCCTTATCTCCCACTCTTGTGTCGTATTTCTGCAAGTTAGTCATTAATGAAATTAATAAAGTTCTAACCCAGAAAAGTAACTAGTTATATACTGAATAAACTTTTCTTAACATATGACAGTTCTACTTATAAGGAAAAAATATTTGGAATCAATAAAAAGTTTCCATAACAGCTACGTAGTTGTCAATACAAAGTCAAGTAAGTAACAAGTGAGTAGTAAATGGGACACACTGCGAAAGGTCACAGAGGGAAATGGAAATCGTGGAGACATGGTGGGAGAAGGAGAAAGGGGATAAAGATGTCCTTGTAAGGGAGTTGGGAAGCTTGATACTGAGAGAATATTCTGAGCCAAAACATAGAATAAACAAGCATACAAACTGAGTTCAGTTTGTAGTGAACTGAATTCAGTGCACATCCTGTGAATTAATGTCCTAAAGGCCAATGTCAGTTAAATAAAAGCTGAGGGAAGCTTTAACACTTTTCTCTTCAGTCATACCCAGTACTTGAAGTCAACGACACTGTGTTGAGGGTTGGTAAGGCCAACCCGCATGGAGGGTTTACACTGTATTTGAGAATGTGATTTCTAATCGTGGACTGTAACGGTAGAAACAATTCAGCTGTATCTCAGTTCAATCCAGGGCACCCTCAGGTGCTAGACGAGTGCCACAGGACGAATGATCCCGTCCTCAGTGTAGGGCTCTCAGGTCACCTGTCCGGGGCTGCTCATGTTTACCAGTTGTTGAAATTTTTTTCATTGAACTCTTACCTTAGATATCTGCCAAAGCCACAGCGATGTCACCACACTTCAGCTACTGTCAGAGCAGCTATAATGAGGTGACAGGGAGTGCTGGGGACCATGGAAACTGGAGAGTGCATTTAGTGATTCTCCAAAGTGAACCATTAAGGAAACTCAACCTTATAGCAAAATTAACTCAATGGAGCATGCAAATGTGAAATTAAAACTATAACTTTTAAGGGAAACAAAGGCACAGAAAATCTTTAGGGCCTGGGTCTAGACAAAGAATTCTTAGACTTGACACCAAAAGCACAGTCTGTAAAAGGAAGAGCTAATAAATTGCACCTCATCACAGTTAAAATCTTTGGCTCTGCAAAAACCCAGTTAAAGGTGTGGGGGAAAAAAGCAACAGACTGGGAGAAAATATTTGTAAACTGTGTATCTGACAGAGGACTAGAAACTAGAATATATAAAAATCTGTCAACTCCACAGTAGAAAAACAATCATATTAGAAAATGGGCAAAGGACATGAAGAGACATCTCACCAAACAGTAAATATAGATGGCAACTAAGTATATAAAAAGATGTTCAGCCCTGGCTGGTGTAGCTCAGTGAATTGAGTGTGGGCCTGTGAACCAAAGAGTTGCTGGTTTGATTCCCAGTCAGGCACATGCCTGGGTTGCAGGCCAGGTCCCCAGTGGGGGCCTTGTGAGAGGCAACCACACATTGATGTTTCTCTCCTTTCTCCCTCACTTCCCCCTCTCTAAAAATAAATAAATAAAATATTTTTTAAAGAAAGGTGTTCAATATCATTTGTCGTTAGGAAATGCAAATTAAAACCACAATGAGATACCACTATCCGCCTATCAGAATGGTAAGGAAAATGCAGTAACAGTAAGTGCTGGCAAAGATCTCTCTGAGAGAAACTGTCACTCACACATTGGGGGTAGGAGTGTAAAATGGCACAGCCACTGTGGAAACCAGTTCACAAGCTTCCCATCAGATTAAACATGCAGTTACCAGACAGCCCAACAACTGCACTCCTGAGTTTCTCCCCCCGAGAAATAAAGCCTTAGGTTCACAATGAGACGGGTATGCAGATGCTTATAGCGGCTTGTTCTTCGTAACCCCAAACAAGTCGGGTGACTGGTGCTTAAACAAGGTGCATCCACACCACGGAACACCACTCCGCCACAAGAAGGAACGAACCGAAGATACAGCTTCAGGGAACTAGGCTGAGTGAGAGAAGCTAATTTCAAAGGATTATACACTGTATGTGTATATAATGTTCTTAAAGTAGAAAATTACAGCAACGGAGAACAGTTAGTGGCTGCCGGCAGTTGTGGGGAGTGAGGGCAGGAAGGAGGGGCATGTGGCTATAAAAGGCCAGCAGGAGGGATCTCTGTGGTGATAGAAATGTTCTGTATCATGACTGTGATAGTGGACATATGAATCTACACACACAATAAAATTGCACAGTACTAAGTACACAAACGTGTACAAGTAAAGCTGGGAAAGTCTGAATAAGATCAGTGGATTGTATCAATGTCAATGTTATGGTTGTTTTGGCATTTTGTCACTGGAGGAAACCAGGTAAAGGGTACATAAGATCTCTTTATTCCTTACAACTCCTGTGAATCTCTAATGATCTCACAATAAAGTGTTTAATTAAAAAAGGAAACTATCCTAAGGGGTAAACCAAACCAGGCCGCGGACTGAGTGCAGCCCTGGCCATCAGGGTGCACCCTGAGATACTGTGCATTAACTTCCTGTCACCTCACTTGCTTCGCACCACGTTTTTATGAGGTACACACGACATAAGGAGACTTGGTGCCTCTGACCTTGTAGAGAGCTAGTAAATAGACACATCTGTTACAAGCTGGCGTATGGCTGCAGGAACTGTTTTGGGGAGGAAAACTGTGTAGACTTGATTCTGATTTCATCCTAAAGAGGTGGCCAGTTAACTTACGTGGGGTAAAGTCTCGATGAAAGGATGTATGTTGGCTGCTTTGGCGGCACGCACAATCTCATCCTGCGACACGACCCGGCTGTTGTCTCCGTAGGCGATGTTCTCGGCGATGCTGCAGTCGAACAGGATGGGCTCCTGCGACACGATTCCGAGCTGGGCTCTGAGCCACTGGGTGTTGAGGTTCTTTGCTTCTTGACCATCTAGGAGCTGAAAAACAAAGTCCACAAGCTATGAGAAGGACTTGAGAGAAAAAAAAGAACTAAGCAGTAAGTTACTAGATTCACCATTTGCAGGATTTTTTTGCATGCGGGCATCAACAGTTTGTGAAGTACCAAGCCTCGCAGCCTCTACGCACTTACACTGTGGGAGGCCAACACAGCCAACAAAATGGTATTTTAAAAAGATTTTATTTATTTTTTCGGGAGAGGAAGGGAGGGAGAGAAACATCAGCTGGTTGCCTCTTGCACACCCAAAAACCAGGCACATAACCTGACCTGGAATCAAACCTGCAACCTTTCAGTTTGTGGGATGATGCCCAACCCACAGAGCCACACCAGTCAGGGACAAAATGACAAAATGATTTTTATGATGATTACGCCATCCCTTTCTTGGACTAACCAATCAAGTGGTAGCACAGCTGGTCCTGTGTTTTCGAATTCTTCCCTCTGTCCTTACCCACCCTCCTCCAGGCAAGTGTAACCTCCCCTGCCTCTAAGAAGCCTGAAATGAGACGTTCTGCTCATCGCTGCTGTCCCCTGAATGAATCCAGCCTTCCAATTTGGCTTTGTTCCCCTCCTGTAGGCACAACAGACCAAAAAGCAGATTCTGAAAGCTGCTTCCCCCTGCGAACTACCAGCCTTACACTTTTCTCTGTTTGACAGGACAAAGGTTCAAGGCACAGGGAGCAAGCTCCCAGGGCAGTGTCTTTGGGAGAACGGTTTTGTTGGAGCTAGTTTTGATTATTTCTCACTTGTTTGCTGTACGCAGGAGGCATGATGCTTCTAGAGGAGCCTTGTGATGCAGTGCGTGAGAATGCAGCTTCCTGCAGGTTAACATTCACCAGTGAAGGAGCAGACACAGGTCCGGTTAGCTGTGACCGCTCAATAATGAAATTTCCACCCTAGATTAGTTAGCATAGCCTGCCTACAGAGTGTTGAGCTGGGTTGCCTAGATTCATAACTGCAGAGTAATTGTAATGGTGGAAGCATAAGAATATCCAGAAAAGAAACAACTGAACAAGGTTTAACACTTTGGCAACTGTCAAAATGGGGGTGGGTTCTCAGGGGCTGGGTGGGTGGGTGCCACCCCAAGGTGATGGAAGAGGCATTATCAGAGCCCCGTCTCCACTTCTGGAAGAGAGCTGGGGGCTACTTACCAGGAAATCCATGACAAAAGCCAAATACGAAAGGGCCAAGGATGAGGATCAAAGTCAGGGAGCCTGGAGTTCAGGGTTCGAGGGAGACGGCAAAGAAGAAGGCAGTGGGGAGGGAATGAGCATGCACCGGCCTGGCCTGCAAGCCTGCTCAGGATTCTGGCAGGAGCTTGTGCTGACCTTCGTAAGCCAGAACTGAGGGCTTACTTAGGAGGATGAGGCTGCCCCGGAAGGCCCATGGCAGGCAGAAGTCAGCATCATATCTAGCGTTTTCTGAACTACATTAAATTGCAGATGTTCTATCTGGCTGTCCCTGTGTATTTGTCTGTTTAGGGTTTACAGAATGCAGTCATTGTATTAAATAGGATTGTGGGTCTTTATTTGTCCAGTTTTTTCCATTATGGAAATGTTGGTTTGGCTACTTGAAACATTGCCTCAAATCAGGTTACTAATTTAAGAAAGGGTGCTCACCACAGATCCGGCCAGGGGGTCGTAGAACCGCTCAAGCAGCTGGACCACCGTGCTCTTCCCACAGCCGCTGCTGCCCACCAGGGCCAGCGTCTGGCCCTTCTTCACCTCCAGGCTCAGTCCCTGGAGCACCGGCACGTCTGGCCGGGTCGGGTAGTTGAACACGACTTCATTAAATGTCACATTCCCCTCAAACTTATCCTAAAAAAGTGTTTAAAATGTTGCTATTGTAATTGGTCTGGTAATTATTGCAATAAAGAGTATTATTTCAAGGGAACTTTACCAAAGACTGTAGTAGAAAAACTACATTCTCTATAACAATGAGGATGGGAGACGGGGGCACAAGTTAAATTAGGTGGTCACATTACGAGAGTTGTTATCTGAACTCGATTTCTGGTCCATTTCAGACAAATATTCAGCTTTCTCAAATGATGACTTGGAGGCTGGAGCCACCCCAGGAGCTAAAGGTTCGGAGGCGTGGGGATCGGGGGTGGTGTCCCCCTGCAGTCTCGGGGACAGCTCTGGTCTCTGCCCTGGCAGCCCCTGTCTCTCACTCTTCATCTCACCCGCTGGACCCAGCAATTTCCTCAGAACGCGAAACACCTGGTGAGGTCCCGGAACGGGTAGGTCCCCATCTGTACCACACTGCTTCTTGTGCATTAAATGTAGCAGCTGCGGTCGGGCAAGAACCCTCCGATCTAAGTTTGAGTTACCTCTGGAAACGGTGAAGTACAGGAGCATGACTCACCGTGAATAAAGTAGCCTTCTTGCCAACTGCAATTCAGTTGTTACAAGATGTGATTTAAGCCAAATTGCTAATCTATTCACATACAGAATTATATGCAGATTACCTTCGTGCAGAAATGACTAATAGTTTTCATGAAAGTTATCCAGTTCCAATACATCTGGATTTTTGGTTTTTTCCTTTTGATGTGCTAAACTTCACAATCCTTGAAACCCCCTATGAAATTTTAAAACACCAGGAAAGTTGGCCAAATATTAGCTCTGTAAATATTACAGAGATAAATACCAGCGTAATCACTACAAATTTATCCTGTAACTGCAATCTAACAGACAGCAAACCTTTAGGAAAAAATTAACCAAGCGCTCATAAGGCAGCAGAGGACTCACAGGCCTTAGGCCTTCTTCACTGTAGCTGTCAATCAGAGGCTGTCTTTCAAACAGCATGAATAAGTGGGCTGCAGACAGCTTGGCTTTGGCATAGTCTGGAGCAAAGGAACTAGCATGTCCTAGGGCCACGGCTCCAAGCACAATCGCTGAAAACACCCTAGACAGGAAGGAGAGGAATTTAAACATTAGCCTGTATAATTATATAGCTCCACAGTGTTTAAAAGTTCAAAGACATACTGCTTACCAGTACTGACATGTTTCACTCCCGTAATCATGCCCCCACCCCATCCCTCCTGGCCCTGCCCGCCCCCGGTCCCAGGAAACTCCACTAACAGGGAGGGGTTCTTTTTCCCCAGGAGCCTCCAGTTTGCTAAAGTCAATATAACCTTCCAAAGTTTTTCTCTTTTTAGAAGTGACTTATGACAATCTGATTTGCGATCTCAAGTAATTTTAGTAACTAGTTATACTCTTTTTAGAGTTGAGGGAACTGAGGCACAGTGTGTTTATTCAGGCGCTTGACCAGCACCAGAAAGTCAACGACGTTTCCTATTGAATCTGCAGCCCCGACCGGGGTGTGGTTCTCTACTCCCACATGAGCAACGGTGCTCACTGTAGGGAAAGAATTTCTGCTAGGAAAATAAGCCTTTACCAGGAATAGCCTTTCTGTTATGCTTAAAGTAATTACTCACACTACCCCCAGAAAACAATTGTCCTAAGCTAAAGGGCCATTTTCCAATTAAACCGTTTTTAAAGAACAATATGAATTATAAGAACTTTTATGAGGGGCCACGGATTCTGAGGGTCGACGCCTCCACCAAGCTGTTCATTTCCGACACCAGAGGCCTCCTGGAGCCTGGGGGAGGGGGGTGGGGAGAGCATTTCTATCTAGTCATAATGGAGAACTTAAATTGTTTCCTCTACTAAGCTTCTAAATCTAAGATATTAAAATGTGTTTTAAATATGGGTATATTAAGGCTGTCCCTTAAATACTTGGTAAGGTTGGTTGCCAAAAAGTAAATTTTAACATAGTGATGAACTCAATGTGTAGTTGCCTAGCTTTCCTATACACCTTGTAATCCAGCTTTAGCATGAAAGATTTAAAAACTGTCTTCCAGTTATTTGTAATTTAAAGTTTAATGGTAAAAACAAAACAACAAAACAGTAGAACAAATTTTCTAGACAATGAAAATACTCCAAGTTGTAAATCCCAGAGCCGAGCAGCATATTTCCATTTGATCTTCCAAAACCACTTCCTTCTCTCTACACATGTCCGGTTGGCACCATCCCAGGCTGTCAGAGGCTGAGCCCTCAAGGGCCGCATCAGCAGGTTTCCTGTCCTCTGGCATCTTTGGATGGGGTTTAGCAATGACAGGGACAGCGGGGAATGGGAGGGCTGGGGGAGAGTGAGGCTAGGGAATCTAGTTGGTTTCTGTCTTGTTGGATTGTTGGGTTATTGGTGTCCCTCCCCCCAAAGAGGACAGAAGGCCCCTACACTGGGTTCTGAAAACCTTCCCCTCCTCTTGCCCTTGAGGCTTAAGGTTTTAGCCTTCTTAAGCCGGGTACTGATGAGGTGCTAACAGGTCCCCTGGGTGCTGCTCTCCTCAACACTTGTCACACCTTTGTAAATAGACCCTTTAGCAAACTCTCCCCAGTTACCCCATCTGCAGTTGTCATTTGCTTCCTGCTGGGATCCTGAGTGATACAAAGATTATATACTTTTTTTAATGGTTTTAAAATTTTTGGATGAAAATACAAGAGCAGCCTTTAAACACTTGCACTTCACTTGTTTTGACCTTGTTTGAAGAACAAAAATAGGTTGTTTGCTAGTGCTTTAGAATCATCCTATCAGAGCAGAAATATGCCAAGTGATCTTAACAAGAATGGCTTTCCTTTGGCAAGACTGGACTGAAACCTAATTGAATGTGTTTAGTATATTTTGAAAAAAGGAATGCATCAATTAGGAAAACCACTGGTTAGTCCTGGAAACCCAGAAAATCAGAGAGAGGCTAAGAGGCAAATGTTGGTGGGGTCGCCCCAAGTCTGGTGAGGGGACAGAGCCTTTGCCAAACTTCAGCCACACATTCCCAGTTCCACTGACCAGGCCGTGTTTGGTCGCTGTTAAAGAGCAAGCGATTTAACCCTCTGTGTTTGGAGTCTGTGGTCATCAGCAACTTTGTAATTAATGATTTCTTCCTGCCTACATTATACAATAAGATATTTTGCTATTCTTCTGTCTGGACTTCTATGCATTACTAAAATTCTGGTTTATGATGATTTTCATTGAGCTTGCTTAGTTTTTGCCCACTGCAGTGATTGAACTGTCCTTGGAGAGTTAACCTGATCAGATGTCTGCAGTTGATTCAACTCTCCAACCTCATCTTAGAACAACAGAGGGTTTTTCCCCCCTATTCTAAGCTTTTGTATAGACCTATTGAAATCTTATTATAGAATAATCTTAATATTTTTAGAGTTACTTACAGAATAACATCTCTGAAGAGCATATGTCCATTCACGATGAGATAGGCACCAAATCGAAAACAACCAGCATAGGAAAAATACATAAATGCTTGTGAAATACTAAAAGTAATTCCATAGATGTGTGCCTTCCGCACAGAGTTCCTGCAAAGCAAGCAGGTGTGTTCATCATCACGCCTTCAAGCACGCACAGCGCTGTGCTGTGGGAGGAGCACAGCTTCAAAACGCAGTTGCCCTGGGTTTAAATTCTGCCTCCAGTTACATCAAAGTACCCTTTCTCTATATCGGTTTTCTGATTTGTACAATGGGGATAAGCAATACGGTGCAGAATTGTTCTGAGAAGTAAATGAAGAATGTAAGTGTCTAGCATAGGACCTAACTCTTAATGGTTGCTTGGATGATAACTGCTGTTATTACACATTAATACCTGATGACCCACATATTCAACTTCTGTGAGGTAAACATGAATACTGTGTTAAAAATATTAAGGATGTCAAAGTCCTGACTGAAGTTTGGATTGTCTGAATGTGATTTCCTTAGTATTATTATCTTGTGCTCTGTGACTAGTTACCATCTCTTTTGTCAAAATTCATGTTTCAGATTCAGAAAAGTACGGTCACGGAGGTTTACATAGAAACACATCCGACATTCATCCTGAACTAGATCCCAGCAGCCCTGATGCAGGTTTAGTGCCATTTCTAATTAGGTCCCATGCTTGGTGGAGCTACTTTAGCATAAGTCCTCTAAAAGAAAAACAATTTACTTTTAGATTGGAAACCAGGCATTTGCCAAGCGGGAGCATTTAAAGTACTACTGACTTGGGTGACTTAGTTATGTGCTGTGAGCATGGCATTACAATGCTTAATGTTACTGACAAATTTGCTGTTAAATCTTTAGATTAAAACCAAATTAGAGATTAGCTCCAGCCCTCTATTATTACTTAATTCTCCTGAAGTTTAAAATAAACCATAGGTTATAGATAATGGTACATATGTGTTTATATGTCAAATATCAAATGGACAGAAAAGTGTAGCTGCATGAAGTATACATAACTAAGGAGATGAAATCAATTGAGAATTTTAACTAGCCCTTTTCAAATTTGCAAGTGTTCAAACTATCTAGGCTACACAGCTATAATCTAAGTGGTATTCAATTTTGTTAGGATTAAAATATATTCATCTATAGCCATGAGGATGTAAAGTACAGCATAGGGGATGGACTAGCCAAAGAACTTGTACACATGACCCATGGACATGAACAATGGTGTGGGGACAACTCTAACATTTATAATCAATAAAATATAATTAAAAAAATAAAATAACATATATTCACTTATAAAAACAGGCCCTGGTTGGAAACAAGCGGCAAATAGTGCCACTGGGAGTTTCTCAGATCGCTCAAGCAGAAATGAGTGGAATCAGATGTGTGTCTTTGTTTTCGGGGCAGGTTGGATCTGGTCCTCATCCAGAGATCAAGAGGAATACAGTAGCCTATCCACAGGGGACACATTTCAAGACCTCCAAGGGATGCCTGAGACCAGGGACAGTACCAAACCTTACATATACTATGTTTTTTCCTATACATACACTCATACCTATGATAAAGTTAACTTATAAATGGTGCACAGTAAGAGATGAACAATAATAGCTAATCATAAAGTAAAACAATTGTAACATACTGTAATAAAAGGTATGTGAATGTTGTCTCTCTCTCAGTATATCTTATAGTACTGTATTCCCCCTTCTTGTAATGACGTAAGATGGTAAAATGCCTCACTAAGTCAAGAACTTTCACCTTTTCATTTAGAGGAGGCGCTTTCCAGCTTCTCTTTGGCACACCTAAGTTGCTAGCATCACTACTCTCACACCCTGGAACCATGGTTAAGTAAAGTGAGTGTGACCTGAGTACAAGCACTGTGACACCACGGCAGTCTATCTGTTAACCAAGACAGCCACCAAGCCACTGAAGGTGGGTCGGGTTCACAGCATGGACATGCTGGGAAAGGCATGAGTCATGTCTCAGGTGAGAACAGAGCTCAGTTCAAAACTTGCGGCCACTTTCTTACAACATAGACAAGAATAAACTCCAACTGGATCAAAGACTTAAATGTGAGACTCAAAACCATACAACTCCTAGAAGAAAACTTAGGCAGTAAACTCTTCGACACTGCACTGAGTAGAATTTTTTGGATATGCCTCCTTGGGCAAGAGGAACAAAAGAAAAAAAGTAAACAGATAGGACTACATTAAACTAAAAAGCGTTTGCACAGCAAAGGAAATCATCAACAAAATGAAAAGACCACCTAGTGAACAGGAGAACATATTTGCCAATGATGCGACTGCTCTTTTCCGCAACAAAGGATAAAAGGATCACAAAAACCCCTCCCTGATGGGGTGACACTCAGTAGGAAGCAATCTCACCAGACACGTGCTTCTCTCAGAGTATCATGGGCTTAACATGTGGCAGCCTAACTCCTGGGGCCTGCACTTGAGACAAGTCCCACACAGCTGACTTAGAAAACCAATGGGGCTGATATTAACACCTAAGGGACCCACAGCACTATGGGCAAATAAGGCCCCCCCCTTAAAGGACTCATGTGCAGTCACAACTGCACATGAGTCATGTCCAAGACCCAACAAAAACAAAACAACACAAAAACATCAGTTAATAAAGCACCCAGACTGTATGGGAAAGATGCTCACTTATTAACCTAAAACCACTGCCTCTCCAGCTAGTTGAAAGCTGCCCAGAAGCAGAGGAGCTGGTGCATGCCATCATTGCACTCTCTTACCTCACCTGCTGACTCAGTGGGCAAGTGGTCAGGTACCACTATCCCACTGCCTTGCTGAAACCAGATAATAGTGTGAGTCATTCTGGAACACTTCCCGACTCCCTGGAGGGACAGGTGATTTGGAACCGTCAGTACTCTCCTGTTCCTTAGCTAAAATCTGCAAGTGCCAACCATTGCAAAATCAGCCTGCCAGCAACCCTGTCCTGCCAGGGCAGGCAAGCAGCTGCAGCACTCCCCACCCCCAGCCTAAAGCCTGCGTGCACACAAACAAAGCACTCACTAGCTGCACAGCGATAGCCCATGGGTATGGGCAGTCAGGGCGTTTTCCCACGGCCTTCCTGAAATCCTGAAACCAGCTCGAGAGCACCACTCCCTGCACACTACAGCCACCTTCCAAAGCCAGAGGGTACGCTCAGTCCACTCAGGGGATACTCCTTCATGTTCAATTCTGGTGGTCCGAGGCTGGCCTAAATGAGTTCTACAGGACTGTAAAAATCCAAAAGACAGTTCTTGGCAGGTTGCTACCCCCAGGGCACTGCACAAATAGCAGAATGAAATACAACTGCAGTCTTCCTGTGAAAAAGGCCTATTTATAAATTGAAGAATATACTAGGGAGGGAGGTGTCAACAGTAGAATGGATGAAATAGAAGCATGAATCAATGCACTGGATGACAAAGCAATGATGAACACCTAGACTAAACAGCAAATTTAAAAAATAATTTTAAAAAGTGAAAATCAGTAAGGGTCTCTGGAATGATGTCAAACAGAATAATATTAGCATGATAGGTGGGTTCCAGAAGGAGAAGAGAGAAAAGGCCAGAAAAATTCTATGAGGAAATAAAGGCTAAAAACTTCCCTGATTTGGAGAAGGAAATAGTCACGAGTCCCCTAGAGTTAAAAATAAGATGAACCCAAAAAGATATACATAGAGACACATTGTAAGTGAAGTAGTAAAGTTAAAAATAGAGAACAGATCTTAAAAGTAGCAAGAGAAAAATAACATATTGCATACAAAAGAAACCCCTTAAAGTTATCAGCAGATCTTTCAGCTGAAATGTTACAAGTCAAAAGGAAATAGCCCAATACATTCAAAGTGCTGAAAGGAAAACAAATTACCAACCAAGGATTCTCAGCCCAGCAAGGTTATTATTCAGAATTGCAGGAAAGACTAAAAGTTTCCCAGGTAGGCAAAAATTAAAGGAGTTCATGACCACTAAGCCAGCAATGCTAAAAGGAGTTCTCTAAGCCAAAAAGAAAAGATATTAATTAATAATAAGAAAACACACAAAAGTAAAGACCACACCAGAAAAAGTAACTTAAATAATAAAGGTAGTGTTTCAATCACTTACAAATCAAGTATGAAGGGTAAAAGATGAAAGTCATAAAATTTATTTAAAAATACAATTAGGCCCTGGCTGCTGTGGCTCAGTGGATTGAGTGCAGGCCTGTGAACCAAAGAGTCACTGGCTCAATTCCCAGTCAGGGCACATGCCTGGGTTTCGGGCCAGGTCCCCAGTAGGGGGCACATGAGAGGTAACCACATTGATGGAAACCACATTGAGAGAAACACTGATGTTTCTCTCCCTCTCTTTCTTCCCCCCTTCTCTTCTCTCTAAAAATAAATAAAGTCTTAAAAAAATACACCAGTGACATTTTTGTATAAATAATCTAGAACAAATAATCCTAAAATTTGTATGGAACAACCAAAAATCGTGAATAGCCAAAGCAATATTGAGAACAAAGTTGGAGGTATCACAGTCCCTGATTTCAAACTATACTACAATACCATAATAACCAAAACAGTATGGTACCAGCACATAAACAGACACACAGATCAATGGAGTAGAGAATACAGAAATAAATGACACATATACAGTCAACCTACAACAAAGGAAACGAGAGTACACCCAGGGGAAATGACAGTCTCTTCACAAATAATGTTGACAAAACTGGATATGTGAAGGAATGAAAATGGACCACTATCTTATACCATGTACAAAAATAAACTCAAAATGGATTAAAGACTTGAATAGAAGACCTGAATTCATAAAAATCCTAGAAGAAAACATTGGGAATAAGCTCTTGACACCAGTCTTAGTAATATTTTTTCAGATATGTCTCCTCAGGCAAGGACAACAAAAACAAAAATAAACTACTGGAACTACATCAAACTAAAAAGCTTTTGCACAGCAGAGGAAACCACCAACAAAATGAAAAGGCAACCTACCTAATGGGAGAAAAAAATTTGCAAATGATTCATCCAATATGTGGTTAATATCCAAATATATAAAGAACTTGTACAACTAAAGATCAGAGACACAAACAAATCTGTTAAAAAAATAGACAGAGGATCTGGCAAAAATAGACATTTTTCTAAAGAAGACAGACAGATGGGCAACAGGTACTTGAAAAAGACTCTTAACATCATTATTCATCAGGGACATGCAAATCAAAACCACAATGAGGTACCACCTCACACAAGTCAGAATGGCTGTCATCAAAAGACAAAAAATAGCAAGTGCTAGTAACGATGTGGAGAAAAGGAACCCTTGGGTGCTGTTGGTGGGACTGTAAACTGGTGCAGCCACTGTGGAACACAGTATGGAGGTTCCTCAAAAAATTAAAAATAGAGCTACCAAGTGACCCAGCAATTCCACTTCCAGGTATTTATCTGAAAAAAATGAAAACACTAATTCAAAAAGACATATGTACCCCTACATTCATTAAAGCATTATTCACAATAGCCAAAACACAGAAGCAGTCCACCAATAGATGAGCGCATAAAGAAGATGCGACACACTAGCACACACACGCACACACACACAGTGGGATACTCCTTAGCTATAAAAAATGAAATCTTGCCATTTGCAACAGCGCACATCGAACTGGAGGGTATTGTGCTAAGTGAAATAAGTCAGAGAAAGACAAATACCATATGATTTCACTTCCAGGTGGAATATAAAAAACAAAATATTTAAACAAAACAAAATAGGAACAGACTCATAAGTACCAAGAACAAAATGGTGGTTGTGAGAGGGACATGGAGAGGGGGAGCTAGGGGGACAAATATGCAGTTGTAAAGTAAACAAGTCTTGGGGACATAACACATAGCATGTAACACAGCGTCGATAACATTGTAATAACTTTGGTGCCAGAGGTAACTAGACTTGTGGCTATCATTTCATCAAATAACTATGCTTACACCTGAAACTGATATAGTATTATAAGTCAATTATACGTCAATAAAAAATTAAATAAAACTTCTGAATTACTTCTGGAATGTTCCATGTAACATTTCAACCATGTTGGCTGGGTTACTGAGACTAAGGAAAGCAATGCTGTGGATAAGGGGGGACTATTGTACTTTAATTAACAAAATAACAAGTCTCTTCTTTAGTTCAGTCTATACAATCCAAAGTAAAGGTCTGGACAATTCCCTAAAAGAACGTTCACTCTGCGTCACCAGGACGTGCTGTAGACCTCGCCTGAACTGGTGGACGAACAAACACGCAGTCCTCTGCACCGTCCAGTTCTTGGAGACCCAGTGCATCAAAATGTTCGATCCTCTGGCCCAGTGGCATCAAAGAGCTATCTATTTTCAGTGAGATAATTATTTTAAAATGTCATCCTTATAGTCACATTATTATTTGGAGGAGCACAGTTTTTATTATCTTTGGGGACAATAACTCAGCCCCAGGAAAGCACTGTGTTCTTAGTACCGATCATATGCTCATTACCTGTAAGGTCCATATAATTTCTCCACATACATTGATTCAAATTTTCTTTCCTGAGTCAAGGACACAACTGTCCTAATGTTTTCTATTGCCTCTGTTGCAATCTGTAACGTAGAACAGATCTTGATTAGAAAGGGGGCTTTTACTCCTGAAATAATGAAAAATATAAACCTTAGGACACTGTCAAAAGAATCATGAAGGGTTTTAAATCCCTACAATTTGGGGAACAAAGGCATAATATGTTCTTTAAGACGAACTCTATGACAAAATCGATGATCTTAAAAGTACCCCTGGTTGGGCCAAGTACAGTGGGCAGGTTTCAGTATTCCCAGGGAGTCTGACAAGCTTAGGGCAAGAATGGTGGCCTGAGCACCAGCAGCCAGATTCTATTCCCAGCTGTGCCACCAGGCAGTTTCTTGACTGGCTTTAGTCATGTGCCTTTGAGGCTCTGCTTTCTTCACAGGGGAGAGTCCTAGAGAATCAAGCTAAGTGATTTCTAAGGGCCACTTAGAGGTATCAATCATTTCCTCCTTGAGCATATCCCTACATAGAGGAACAGTTTACCCACAATTGGAAAGAAGATCCAAATTATAAACAACCCAACCCTGCTGTAAACCAATCAAAGCAGGGACAGACATTTGACTGATGCAGGCCAATCAGATTCTATTTTCAGGATTGGGGGCAACTGCTGAACTGAGGAGACCTGTGGATTTGGAGGCCAAGGTCACCACCAGGGATGTGTGGGAAGCTCCTTTGAATATACAGCAGGTGAGGTATGGAAAAAAATGTGTAGAGAGCCTCAAAGACAACAGAGCTTATGGCTCTAAAAGAAGAGCTTCTGGTGACTTTCCAGTAGTAACCCAAACGTGGGAGTTGCCTGCACTTCCGCGCATGCTTACACTACATCCTTGGTACCCAAACCAGCTGGAGGGGTTTCTGATTCTGACAGCCGAGGTACTCCTGATTAGTGGTAATTATCTGTGACAGCTGTTTAGTCTAAAGGACAGATTCAGTTGTCATCAAAACCATTAGCGCAAGGAACCTAAGATTTTAAGTTTTTGTTTTAGCAGCTTTACAACTTTTATCTCAGTTCTCAGCTTCTGTAACCAGATGAAAGCAAGATATTTGATACTTCAGGCTGAATAACTTTTTATCTTTATTATAAATGAAAAATATAACAGTAATAGTAGCCAGAGTAGAGAATACTTATTGAGCTTTTACTGCATGCCAGGTATTACCTCATTTAACTGACATGATCTCATTTAGTTTCACAGTGACCCTGTGAGGTAAGTATTATTATTCCTGTTTTCACAGATGAGGAACTGATGAACAGAGAAGTTAAATGACAAAGATCCCTATCAGTCTACCAAGTCCATGTTCTTAACCCATTGTGCCATTCTTCTCTCCCCTCTTTGTCAACACAGGACCGAACAAGTTGTTAATGACTAGTTACACTCAACACTTGATTTTCTGGTCCTGGATTAACTGCTGGGAGGTCAATTCCAGTTCAGCAGGCCCCTAGACTCAGTAATCAGACAGGAGCTAAGTCGAGAGGGTTGCTATTCACCCTTCTTCTCTGTCCTCCCAACCCAGCAGTCAACACCCTCATTCCGAAGCCCTTCTTCAAAAAACAACAGGGGATGCTATGCCATCCCAAATCCTGTTGTACTTTAACCATGAATAATCTACACCCAGATAAATGAGAACTTTTCATAAAAACAAAACAAAACAAGAAAAACAATGATGTGGGAGTTTTCCCAGACCACTTTCTAACCCTATTCTATGTTAATCAAGAGCTGGCTAAGTGCCCTGACCAGTGCGGCTCAGTGGGTTGGGCATTGTCCCACACACATAAAGGTTGCTGACTCAATTCCCGGTCAGGGCGCATGCCTGGGTTGCAGGCCAGGTCCCTGGTTGGGGACATGCAAGGGCAACTGATTGATGTTTCTCTCCCTCTCTTTTGCCCTTTCTTACTCTCTATCTTACAAATAAATAGAATTTTTTAAAAAGTTGACTAAATAAAATTAAACTACAATTAAATTGCTGACAATTAACATTCATAATTTCCAATCTTTCATATTTCTTTAAAAAATACTGTATGAGGTTAAAGTAGCTGCTAAAACTAATCTTAGACTGGTTAGTCTAACTTATTCATTCTTTGATCCCTAGAATGATAGAATATTTATTAGGTGAAAGGAACTTGGGACATTATCTGGTATAATTTCTCATTTCATAAAAAGTGCAAAGTGAGGACCAGACAAGTGAGGGAACTTTTCCAGTATCACACTTTGTGAGTTGCAAGGCCAGGACTAATAACCTAAGGCATTGTGTTTTGTTTGCCATAGTGCTCAATTCCAACTACCCTACCCCAGCCAAAATTCTGGCAACTTTCAGTATTATTAGCCACTTATCATAAAGACTCTATATCTTAACTAGATTCCAGATGTTTTCTTTCATGTTCCTAACCTAAGAAAAATTTATCCTCCTTCTTCATACTGACAATTCACCCCTCTGAAATGTGAAGGGAAGCAGGGATCAGAAGGAGAAAGGGAACAACACTATGTACAGGGCGTTCTTCCAGCAGTCATTTGTGACAAACAGAAGTCAAGGAAATGATGCCTGGAAGTTCCCACAGACAGCAGCTAAGAGGATCTTCGAGAACTTTGGACGCCCAGGGCTTCTTAAGTTTGGGGACCACACACAGTTCTAGAGATCCGCCCCCGGGAAAGGAGGCAGGATGAACATGAGAAGGAAGGATTTTGATGGAAACCCCGGGAAGAGACTAACACCGCTCTGAACTCAGCTGATGCTGGACAAGAGAAAAGGGGCAAGGATTTCATTGGTGTAATGGGTTTAGGGGAAATGTGCTGGGGTGGAATTCTAATCTCACCCCATACGTGCCACACAACCGAAGCAAGTCACTGGACTTTTGGATGCTTTCTTCCCTGTGAGGTGGAGATCCTGTCGGGCCCACCTCAGTAACCATAGCAAAGGCCGGCTGCAGTTACTGTTTGTGAATGGGCTTTGTGCTGTAGAAACTATCACAATTTATATTCACAAACTGCTTTACCTCCTAATATTTCAATAAAGGATAATATTCACATAGATAAGAGTAAAAAATATCCTGGCTGTAATCTACATTTGAATACTTCCATGCATGTACATGTAAATAAAATGTTTATATGTAGATCTGGACACATTTAAAACATGTAAAGGGACTGTGCAATCAAGAGTTCTAAAATTAGACCTGGATTTGAAATGCAGCCATGCCTTCAACTTGTTTGATCCTCGGGTTTCATGTCTGTGAAATTGGGGTAAAATTAGTACCTGCATCATGGGATTACTGTGAGGATATGATGAGTTGATGCACATAAATACATACTTAGAACAATAATTGGCACAAAACAAAGACCCAGTGTTCGCCCGCCCGTTTGCCTTTGTAGCGAGAGCCACAAATCAGAGCCTTACTGCCCTCTGGTGGCTTCCCAGCTCAGTTACAGAAAGCACAGCCAAGAAAAGAACTGTCTTGAAGTACCAGCAAATCCCCTACCTTGAACAATTCACTTATATTCTGTTTTAAGGATGCGTCATCTGTAAAACAGAGGTGACATCTGTCCTAAAAATGGCATCAGGATACGAAGTAAAAGGTAAAATGAACTTTGGAAATCTAGAAATTCTCTATAATGACCACATGTTAAGGGTTTCCGATAGGCCAAAATCTTTCCATTGTTTCATGTTGAAATTCTAGGCCTTCTTCATGCAGTAAACTATTTTATGCACAGTGTTGACAATTATTAGTTGTAGTGAGCACAAACATTTAATTATTGAAACATATATGTTGTGATAATTCAAATAAAACATATCAAAATAATTTTTATGCTAACAAATAAAACATATGCCAAAAAACGGAAGCTTTATTTGACCTACCTTTCCAGCCGTTTCCAGTTCCTTCTTATCTCTTTTGGCATTTCCAGCCAACATTTTCATTTCAACAATTCCTGACACAGCAATAATTGGAACAACCGATAACAGCAAAAGAGTTAACTGCCAACCGTATATGAACGATATGATGATGCCAGTCCCCAGGTTGGCTGTATTCTGTGCAATTAAAGCTAGCCTGGTCCCAGTGGCCTGGAAGAGCAAGAGAGAGGCAGTTACGTCTTCAGGTGCAAATCCGTGAGCGGCAGCCTCAGGCCTCCTGGTCGGAATGACGGGCTGGGTGCCTGCGCCAACATGCGCTCCCTTCATTACAGTGAGGCCAGGACACCCATGCTTCACTCCTGAGGCCCCGCAGGTCTTTCTTCATTCACGCCTTTCAGCTCCCATTCCTCCCCTGCCCACGTGAATTCAGCACTGCAGAACCAATAATCAGCCACTCGGCTTTGGGAGTAGGCTGTGGGGCACACGCACTTTTTCATGAAGGCCCTGTTTACAGAAGAAACTAACCCCAGTGTGCCCTGGTCAGTTTAAGGAATATTTGCTCTAAGTATGTAAGAGGGATGTTTACATACTTAAGGGCCCACCTGTTGCAAAGTGCACATGCCCTGAGAGACCATCCACTGCAAAGCATACATAAACATGAATTACTGTGTGTACCACTCAGAAAACAGGGCTGGTGTAGACGACACTGAAGTTGACTGAGTTGTGTGGTCACAGTGGGCTTCACAGTGACAGGCCTCAGCTCTAGGGGTGGGACCCAAGCCAGAGAGAGAGTGGTATTTCCCAGAGAGAGTTATTGGTTCAGGGTCCAACATATGACCCAAATTAGCCCAAATCAGATCAAAGGGAAGGCTGCTCATTTGGTGGTTGAGGTGCAGGTGGGCACTCTTTCCCTGGGTGGGAAACAAGGAAGCTTGTAGTTCTGGTTTCTGTGGGTAGTATCCCAGGGCCCTGAGCCCGGAGCCGCAGGATGGAGCCAACACTGAGGATGGAAAGCCACTCAGAGGCCCCCACACAAAGGGGACCTGGGTCCTTCATGACGCTTTTGAGCCAGTGGATCAATCAACCCTGAAGTCTAGCCTTCCTCTTTCTTGTTGAGGCCAGTTTGAGCTGAGTTTTCTGTTATTTCTAGCTGAAAGTGACTTAACAGATACAGGTATGCCACACGTTTATTCAAAACCATGTTCAAGGAAATGGTATTAGATCGCGGCCTACGTACCCCTTGTACTTGGGAGGCGTCAGTTGCAAGTCTGGTAGAAAGTGCACCAGTGCTGTTTCTGTGATCATCAAACCAGCTCATGTCCTATGGCACAAAATACACCTTTAAATTAGTTCAAGATTAAAACAAGCAAAGAAAACCCGATGAAATCTTGCAAACCTTCAGTGCTAAGCATCCACACCTAACTTGGGGACTGGCATTCAGGGGAACCTGACATGCAGCAGAGAGCCCTGGTCCCTGCCCTGGGCACACACCCTCAGAGCCCACCAGGACCTGAGCCCCGAGGCCGCTCTGCTGCTGCACAGGGACAGCACCCCTGACTGGGCAGATGCGTGTGGAAGACTTATCCAGGCTGCAGCCGTGCTCCCTGCCAGCTTCACCTGAGGTGGCGTGCGCATGCGGTGTTCTGTCACCCAGGACCCATAGCTAGCACCACGGGCACTTCCTCCAACACAGTAGGGTCTCTCAAGAAGGCAGAGGGGCTGAGCCACACTGGGCATGGCTCTCTTGTAAATTCTGGGCATAAGAAAATCAGCCTTGGTTTCTCACTGCGTTTTTGTTTTTTTAAACACAAATAAAATAGTGTACCTTAGAAATGATTTTAATTATAAGCTACTCATCCACAGCACCTTTTAGTTTCATATGATATAATTTTCCCTACATAGCAACGCTTTAAAAGATACTAAGAAAAAAAAGGGCTGTAAACTCATAATTGCTAAAATATGATTCATGCTCTGTGCCCTTTTATGAGCAGGAAAGTAACCAATTCCTGTCCATTGGATGAACAATATCCTGGCCCCCTCCTAAGACTTCTCTGTAAAAACAGAGAATCGCATTTACACATTTTCCCACACGTCCTGCACTAGACTGTGGACCTCCCCAGAGGGCAGACAATGCATACAGTCCCGGCTGCCAGTGCGCCGTCTGGGGCACAGCAGGTAACAAGTTAGTGAATTTACAAGTGAAAATGTGAAAACAGAGCTTGAGTAGTCAGAAAACAAAATCATTTCTCAACATTTGGGAAAACCTAAGTTAGCACGGTTGACTGTGGTACAGGAGTCCTACCAACCTCTTTTTCCTTTGCTTAAAGGTGCCCTGCAGTCTCAAAGGACTCACCAGGGCTTGTGTGGAATCCAGAGAAGGGATACAGGTCCTTGAAATTCCAGCTTCCACATGGATAGAGATAGTTGCAAAATAAGCCGAAAAAGCTACCTAAATTATACTCCCATGAAAACCCTGAGAGGCCTCTGGACATTGAAGGACCAGTCCTTGCACGAACACTCAGAGGGTGGGGACAACATGAACTAAGGACAGAGGAAGAGGCTTATAATGAACGGGAACAGAACGCATTCTCAAGTGCACACACCTACCTGTCTCAGCATTGCTTTAAAAGCCATTGACCGGAGCCTGGTGGTGAGGATCTCACCGGCTTTCCCAAAGGTGAAGCCCTGGTTGAGAGGAAAAACAACACAGAACTCTAGTATTCTGACACAAATGGGTATATTCTCATTGATTTTTACATTACTTATATATTAATCAATGATTCAATTAACACAACTCTGTGAACAAACACTAATTAAAAGTCCTAACCTAACCCTGGCTGGTGTGGCTCAGTGGATTGAGTACTGGCCTGCGAATCAAAGGATCACTGGTTTGATTCCCAGTCAGGGCTCATGCCTGGGTTTCAGGCCAGGTCCCCAGTACGGGCACATGAGATGCAACCACATGTTGACGTTTCTTTCCCTCTCTTTTTCAAATCTTTAAAAAAAGTCCTAACTTAAAATTCATGTACTGCTACATCATTAGTATGTTATTGAGATTAAAAAAAAAATTAAAAGTGTCCAGTTCTGGCTTCTGAACCATTCTAAATAGGTTTCCATTTCAAAACTTTCAAGGACAACATCTCAGAACAATACTGTGTCTAGTAACAACTTTCAGTGTGTTCCTAATACTTGAGAAAAACAGTAGCAAAATTCCAAGCAGGAATCATTTCGGCTCGTGTGCAGAAGGGCGGGTCTGCGGTAAGATGCTCTGGACGAGTTTGCTGCTTAGGGCTCTGTCCTCTAAAACAGCCCTGTGCCAATTGTGTTTGCAGTTCATTTCAGTCTAAGATGTGGAAACTCCACTAGGTCTTGATTAATTGATAACTAATCAATCTACATTAGTAAATAGTTAAAATCTAATTAATAGATAATCCGTCTATAGCCTCTAACTGAATCTAGACTCTATGAGAAGACCAAATCACAAGTACCTACCTGAAGGAAGAAAGTAAAAAAAGAAGCAATTCCTAGACCCAAAAACAATAGTGAGATCTTGTTGCACTTCTGTTGCTTCACTTCATCGTCCCCTGGTCCAAAAATCTACAAAAGCACATTTAAAACACCCACTTGGTTTACAGGATCCTTCTT
Source organism: Anoura caudifer (assembly GCA_004027475.1). Classification (NCBI taxonomy): domain Eukaryota; kingdom Metazoa; phylum Chordata; class Mammalia; order Chiroptera; family Phyllostomidae; genus Anoura; species Anoura caudifer. The sequence goes on along the minus strand of PVKU01001249.1, from coordinate 277,240 downwards.
GATTCCTCCCATAAACAGTGGCTGGAGCATCACATTTTAAAAAGTAAGCTTTGAAATATGCGGGCTATTTTTACTGGGGTAAAATATGCATCACATACAATGTACCATTTTAACCATTTTTAAGTGTACAATTCAGTGACTTTAGGTGCATTCACAGTGTTGCGCAACCTTCACTACTACCTGTCCCCAGAACTTCTCCATTATCCCAAATGGAAACCCTGTGCCCATTCACAGTAACTCCCCACACCTCCCTCCCCAGCCCGCTGGACAAACGCCTGTTCTCCTTTGCATCTCCATGAGTTTGAGGACTCTGTGGTTATTAACACGGCTGGAAGTACTGCACATGAACTGCATGTGGCTGCACGTTTTGGTGTTTGTCCCTCTTCCTCTGCACTGGCTGTGGCCTCAGCCTGAGCTCTTTCCTGCCCCTAGGCCCAGCCCTTTACCCCCCACTGCCGCCATTGCCAGATCCTGCTTTCAAAACACTGGTCCTCCTTTGACACAGGATGTGTTTTGTTTTGTTTTGCTTTGTTTTGTTTTGCAGGTATAGTAAACTGTTTGAGAAAGGACTTGGTTTATTTTGTTTCCTGCTGTATCTCCCATGCCCAGAGCAGCGTTTGGCACATAGGAGATACCCGAAAATACGGATATGGTCCGCAGAGCTCTCGAAGTGCAAGGGACTTGGACGTTGCACTATTTTTAATTTAAAAACATCTGGAGGGTCCTTTCTAATTTCTTTATTTTTTGGCTTGAAATCTTCATTGTAGACCAGCGTCCAATGTCACAATGAACTCACATGATGGAGAATAATTCATTGTTAACAAAAATATCTCTCCAAAAATGTTACTGGTTAACTAAGGTTATACAACATCCATATTGGGTTTTATGGAGCTTTAGATACTTCTGACAACTTCCTATAAATACCCTCTCATTGAATTTAACAATGAGATAGCATGAATTTTTCTTCTTAGTCTCAGACTTCCCAAGCATTGGAAGGACTGCTAAAATAGTGATGTGATGGCTATCCCTTTTTGAATACTTACTAAGAGGCAGATACTTAAAAGCTTTCCATACAGTTAACTATATAATCTCTTTTCAGCCTCAGCTATCCTGTGCAGTCAATTTATTTTATGGATGAAGACACTGAGATACAGAGAAGGACCACATCTTGCCCAAGTTTGCACAGCTATTAAGTGGCGGAGCCAGTCTGTGCCCAGAGCCTGGCCTGTACCCGCTATGGCTGGATCTATTCCCTCCTGCACCTGCTCCCAGCCTCCCGGTGCGATGAGCATCTCCTCTCCACAAGGGGTAGACACCGTCGCCTGACACTGGTTTGACGAGAGCTCATTAGTATGCCCCCTTCATTGATTTTACAGTTTATAATTTCATTGATATCATAACTTGGAATGGTTCATACTTTTTCTTTGGCCTTACATTTTTCCTCAAAAGGGAATTAAAAACTTGGGCTTGGTTTAATCTGACACTGTTTTAATCCAAAATAGACCCATTGGTGAGGGTGGCATGAGAACTAATGTAATGATGAAGTGATTTAATTCAAGTTATTAAGCAACGTTTTCAAACTTACCGCCATCATCTCTGAGAATATGATCGAAAATGCCGGCTGGAGCGCCCCATTGGCAATGGCACATACCGTCCCCACCACGAAGTAGGGCCATTCCGTTCTGTTCAGCTTTAGGATCTTCAGGAAGGATACTGGTGGCACTGTTTTGTCCTAGAACACACCAGGATAGACTGGTGATAACACAACAGCTACCAGAGTTTGTATATGTAGAAAAGCCAGGGCATCGCCCTCAAGGAACTTGCAAACTAGGTGCAGACTGTCTACAGCAAATTACATGCCCAAGAGCAGGACAGTGCACTGTAAAGGCTGACAACGGTCTCTGTCTCTGACGATGCAGCATCAGCTGAGTATGAGTTGTTCACCCAAGAAGCAGTCTTCATGGTGTGATCGGTCTATTTCTATTCCAGCCTCAGCCCAGTGAGCAGAAGCAGGGTCTGGGCACTAAAAGCCCTGGAATTCAAGGCCCAAGTCAACTCAGGATGGCGTTAGGGTCCAATGAGACCATGCCCGTGAAGAGAAGGATAAATGTCCACACAAACATAGGACACCAGCAGGAACCCGAGAGCACAGGCCTGGTTTCCCCTCTGCCCAGACCCAGCCCAGTGCTGCCTTCTCTACGACAGGTGCCCAGCTCACAAAACCAAACTCATCGCATCCCTTTTCTCTCACCGCTGTTCCCTGTGCAGACTTCTCTCCTCACAGCTCAGCTTGTTTTTGTTTGTTTGTTGTTGTTTGCACGTCTCCTTTTCTAATATGTGAACTTTTTAAAGGTGAAGACAACATCTTCATATCCCCCAAAACTAGCCCTGTGCCTGGTACATATTGGATTCTCAGTAAATGTTGAACTTAATGTCTGGTCAAGCTTGACATATTCAGGTCACATAAAGGAAAATATTCTGACTATGCAGGTAATTTAACATTAAACTAGATACAAAAGCTGCCTATGGAATGCCATAGCATATAGTCATTTAAATAGGTCCTGCTGGTGTCCTGAAGAAACGGAGAACATAGGAGCAAGTTCCACTCAGCCCTCTTTTTTGCAAGCCACCCATTTTCTCATTTTAGTGTTTTGTTTTTCTCCCTAGTTAATATTACCTTTATGCCCAGCCTGATTAATGAGCCATTTTCTCAGGCTGCTACTCAACACAAACAGGTCTTCGCAGGTCTCTCTAATCAGACTCCATTTCTCCTTCCCCTTGGACACACTGTTTATCCCCCTATGATGGCGCTTGTGCAAACCTTGCTGGCTGTGGCATTTCCCTCCCCCCTGTGCCTTTCTCGGAGAGAGGTGCTTGTCTAGAACTCCAGACTCTGCAGACTTAGCAGCGTGACTCTCAAGATAAACAAGAAACGGAAAGTGAATACTTCCATAGTCAACAAGGGGGAAACTGTTTATTTATCCTACTTGTGACAATTCAGCTCCACAAAAGTACAATTGTTATTCTTTCTATAAATTCCCCAAGATGAAGACCTCTAGAGAGTCCTTATAATTTCTGTAGTAAATAATATTGCGGGCGGAGAAGACCAGATGCAATGGACGCTCAGTAGGCTTAGTTTCTTCAAGTCAACACCAGAGTAAAAATAGACTCATCCTTTACCAATAAATAACATTAAAATGAATTCTCAAACCATTTCTTGCTTTAGGAATGGATTCCCCAGCTACTATAAAAGTTTGGGTTAACTTGAACTAATAAGATCCCTAGTCTTCAGGTGGGAAATGTTAAAAAATATGCAATTTTGTTATTTCTGGCCATGTTCCCCTTTTCCTTAGTAAGAAAAATCCAATCTAATTCAGAGTGGCAATGCATACAGCAAATTGATTCTATTTTCTACCCTCCCAAGAAGTGCAGTTAGGTATGGCTGTAGTTACCGCCAATGACATGTAAGTAAAAGTACTGTGTGGAACTTCTAGAAAACCTTTGTTTCTTCCAGCTGCTTGGAACATGGATGTGGTGGCTGGAGCTTCAGGAACCATTTTATATTATTGAGGATGGAAGCCACATGCAAGGATAAGAGAGATAAAGATGAAAGGAGCCTGAATCCACAGTAACTGTGGAGACACCATTCTAGCCCTGGGTTTCTCACCTCTAACATTTTTCTTCTTTTAATCCCCACCTAAGGAAACTCCTGCATTGCTTTCAGAGAGAGAGGAAAGCAGAGAAGAAGGAAGAGAGAGGGGAAAGCATCCAAGTGAGAGAGAAGTTATCTCTCGGCTGCTTCCTGCACATGTGCAGACCAGGGATCAAGCCCACAACCGAGGTATGTGCCCTGACCAGAACCAAACCCACAGCCCTCGGTCACGGGATGATGCTCCAACCCACTGAGCAACAACGGCCAGGGTCTAAGATTTCTTTTTATGTGAAAAAATAATAACTCTTCATTTGCTTAAACTGGTGCTATGCTGGGTTACCTAGTGTAGGTAATCACATGTGATCCTACCTACTAGAGTATGCAACTATCAGCACCTCTTACAGTAGACTGGCCTTACAGGAACACTTCATTTTATTGCACATCACAGATGTGTTTCTTCTACAAATTGAAGGCAAGACCCTTCCTAAAAGATCACTACCCACTTCACTGCAGTGGTCTACAACCAAACCTGCAACGTCTCTGAGGTAGGCCTGAATTTATCTCTGTATCTCAAAGATGAATGGGATATCTAATTTTGATATTAAGCATTTAAACTCAAAGGCTGAGTTTTTGAATGTGTTTTTCCCCATCGGAAATTCATTTTTAGTTGGAATTGATTTCAGTTCATTGTCAAATACATTTAACATCTGAAATTTCCTTTTTTTCAAGAAGAGCATGGTTCCCAGTAGGAATCATCTGTGCCTGCAACACACCTGCAAGGCTAAGAAGTTCAACAGAAAAACTACAAAACAAAAGATTTAAGTGAAAACAACTCACAAGTTCATTGACTTCCTCCTCAAGGCCATTCTGATACCTTCGTGAATTCCTAAGGCTTTTTTTAGTTGAATTCCTAAGTATTTGAGATTTCCAGCCATATGGAGCCATACCCATGGCAGCCTTTCCATCATTTAGTTCAACTTCAAGTTTGTCAGACTGGATCTGGTTTCCCGATGTCTGAAAGAAGAACAAAATGTTCAATTGTGTGTGTGTATGTGTGGGCACCTGTGTGCAGACCTGTGTGCAGACCTGTGTAACCTCTGAGTTTAGAACCATAAAAGCCATTTTCAATATTACATGTGTCAAGGCTGTTAGATTTCATAACAGTATCACACTCAAGATTAGCTGGAAACCTGTAGAGAAGTGTACTAACACATGGAAGTAAAAAAGGTTGAAAGGGACAGAAAGGTTATATTTAATTTGATCAATGTGAAAATTGGAGTATAAAAGTATTTTCTAAGAAATATAAGGCAATTTTTTTGTCATTCAGCAGGTATGTAGGAATTTCTTCAGTATGTAAGAATCCAGAGAACAAGGCATGGCCACCAGGAAAGGGAAGAACAATAAAGAGAAATATTACCAAGGGCTCTCTGAAAGCTACAGACAAGGAATAGCTGGTCATTCCCTCACACGAGGCAATTAAACTGCTTTCCTTGACGGACTGAACACCATTGGCTTTCTTCCTCACAGTCCCGCTCAGAATCACACCTCATCCCAGGTGACCCAACCTGCAGGCTCAACCTCATTGCAGGCTTTTGGATTAATTCTCTTTCTAAACGGGGAGGGAAGGGTAATTTAACGGCCTCTATGTAGCTTAATGCCAGGTGAGAGACCATCAAGCCAACCTTGCGAGGAGTCTTGAGTCCAGTTCCCTGTTTGCTGCCTTTGTGTCCGAGTACACATCTTAATGGTTCGTCCAGGACCTCAGCCCCTGTGGTGCTGACTTGTTCTTGCTCCTCTCCCTCAGGTGCTGTCCCCAACCCAATCCGATGACTAGTGCCTTACTCCATGTCAGTAACCTGTCTATTTTGGTCTCTGCAAATTATTCGATCCTAGATTTCCACTTGTGTTTTCAACACCCAACAAAATATTGCCCGTTTGCCTTGAACCACATACAAAGGTGTGACCTGCTTGGTGGATTTCTGTGATTGCTTACAACTGGTACCATCTCCCCAACAAACCCAACCTAGACTCAAGATTTAGTCTTGTAACTGATCCTTGTATCCATGCACTCCCACACTATCAGATGTGTTTTCCTAAAGGGTAGCTCTGCTCAAATCGGACCACAGCTCAAAAATCTTCCTCAGCAGTCCATACTCAAGCCTGGCTCTCCCCAAATTTAGTTCATGGTAATTCACACCAGACCATCTCTCATGAATGCCTCCCGGTACCTTTTCCTTCGCTCACAATCTTGCCCACACTATCAAGGATAGCCCTTCCATTAAGATTTTATCCTCCTCCTATGATCAAATGAACACTATCCCCACCCATAATATTTTTTTCTGTGCCTTCCCTAAAGTCCTCATTTAGTGGGTGTTGAAGTCACTGAGCTACAAAGCCAAGATGGCCCTTGTCACCAAGTGATCACAAGTATATTTAAAACCAGTAGCCCTCATTCCTTACACATGAATATACTTCAGCTGGCTCAAATATTTAATTGTAAAAAGTGAAACAATAATGTTGATAGGAAATATGAGTGAGTATCCTTTTTAAGAACAACTCTGGATCCTGAAGACATGGAAGAAAAAAAATAGTTTAATTACATACAATTAAAAAAAATGTTTATGGCAGCCAACCAAACAATAAAGTGAAATTCAAAGAACAAAGGAGGAAAAATGTTTTCAATATGCATGGGAGAAAAGCATATTTCCTTTTTATACAAGGTGTTCTTATAAATCAATAATAATATTCAAAACAAAACAACCACAAAACAGTCTATTACAAAAAAAGTTTCTTTCACAGAGGAAAAATTCAAATGGCCAATGGACATGTGAAAACAGGCTCAATTTCATAAATAACTGAGGAAATATGGAGTTATTCTTTAGCTCTTTTAGGCTACCAAGATGAAAAATAAAGACCAAATAGCTGTCAGCAGAAGTTTGGGTTATGAGGGACTTTCAGATTTCTAAGATACTCATGATTGATTTTTTTTAAATGCTTGGATTTTAAGAAATAAGAATGCTTTACATTTACAATCTGAAAAAGTTAAGGTACAGTTCAAAGAAACAACTGAGACCAAACAGCTCACCTAATGGAAAAGCTGTGTTCATTCTGCTTAGACAAAACCAAGACAAGGGTGTTTTACACCAGGTTGGACTCTGAAGTTTGAGGAAAAGAAAGCAGCATCAGTGGGAGCGTTTGGTGAGCCCTCCGGCTCCCTGCAGCCCTTTCCTCCATCTGTCCAACAGCACCAGCAAGTAAAAGGTAAGGCAAACCCCAATCAGAAGTGTGAAAGGCATGGGTATCATGGTGGAGAAGTCAAAAGGGCCTAAGAATCACAGATGCCAGAGCTGGTGGAAACATCAGCGATCATCTCAGTGCAGGCTCTGCTCACTTAACACGCAAGGACACCAAAACCCAAGGACGTGCCCAAGCCATTGCTTAGCTGACGGCAGGCCTTGTCGATCACACCAGGTTGCTATTCAGTCTTTAGTCATACAACTTTTCCAGGAAAGAAAACTTAGGGAACAGGATAGAGAAAGGTCACAGCTGTCCTATTCCCTCGGCAGTCTCCCAGCCTAGGTCCTGGTGGGAGTGGAAGGTCATTGTTTCAGAGACACAGAAGTAGGTCAGCCTGGGGAGAAAGTGGTGACCTCATTGGAGGACCCAACAGCAATTAGCAAACACACCATGATTAATCTTCTCCTGTTGAAGAACATTCTCTGGCAAAATAAAGCAAGCGTTATAAAACTTTCTATCATTTCATTTGATATTTTCACTTCGGGAGTTTGTACATTTCAATAAATACCATTTTTCATGCAACTATTTTGTGTCAGATGCTTCTTTTTAAAGATTAAATTCATTAAAGATTAAAGATTAGAACAGCATTATTGAGACATAATTCAAATACCATAAAATTCAACCCTTTAAAGAGTGTGTGTGTTTAGTATATGCAGGTACTTATTTCTTAACCTTATAACAATGTAGCATGGTAGGTTTACTATTTCAAATGTAGAAACTGAGGCTCAAAGAACTTAAGTTACTTGTCAGAAAACAAAGCAAATTTCTGACTTAACTTTTTTTGATCCACATGCTTCAAGAGCAATATTTAGAACAGAAAACTACTGGGAACAAACCAAGCATCCAGCTTTAGAGAACTGTCTAAGCAATTAATTACACATTAACATAACGGTGTGCTAAGTACCCATTAAACCAATAGTATTTGGATGACATGGATCTGAAATATTACGTAAAAGGAACAAAAATATATATGTACATGCTGGTCACAGTTACATCAGAGTAAATGCATATACTTTTACAAATATAAGAATTATATTTATAGGATAAAATATTTTTAGGGTATTTATTTTGCAAAGTTGTTCAAGTGAGTAAGCCCAATAAAATGTCCTGTTCAATAAGACAAACCGATGATTACCAATATTACCTGTTTTAGGAGTTAGAGTGAATAATTTCTTTAACAAAAACGAACTGCAGGCATGCTCCGTTTTCACCACACTTCACTCTACTGTGCTTCACAGGTAGTGCATTTTTACAAATTGAAGGCAAGACCCTCCACCAGTGAAAAAGATTAGGATCAGTCTGAGCTTCCTTCGTCTTATGGTGGAAAGGACCTGTCATTTAACACACCCCACAGGCAATTAAGAATCTCTGTCCTCAGGAATAAGTTCAAAAGGTTTTAGGCATTTTCTTTTATTTTCCTCCTCTCTCATCTTTTTCTCTTTCAGGACTATTTCACTGATTCTGAATTAAAGTCTCAAATGTATACTTCTAGGTATCTTCCTGAATACTACTTAATCCTCAGTATGGCATTAGATGTATGATATTTTAATCATATAAAGAATATTATATTGAGGAGCAACCAATGGAAACACTTCCTGGGAAGCAGATACCTGCATGTTAACAAGCTTGAAGTACAGCCCTTCCTTCTTCATCAGTTCACTGTGGCTTCCCTGCTCCACGATGACTCCATCCTCAAACCCGGCGATGACATCCGCGTTGCGGATTGTAGACAATCGGTGTGCAATCACAATGGTGGTCCGGCCTTCTCTTGCCTGAAGGGGAAAAGGACAAACATGCAGGGCAGCAGGTTTACAAAATCCACAAACTGTCAATTAACATGCACAATTAAACACTCAGCAGACTTGTCTGCAGTTGATGAGACAGTAGCTTACACTCCCCATGTGATTAGTGCACAAAGGCATATTCACGTATAAAAGGTCAAAGTGAGACTTGAGCTCTGGATCAGAAAGGAGGCCAGACTCTTCAGCGGGAGAATAGGTAAATCCGGAGGCATAAGTACTGTCAGTCTTTACTCAAGAAACAGGAGAAAAGTTTAGCCCTTCTCAAGTGTGTTCATACTTGCCCAAGGAGCTCTGGTCCTGTTATATGGCATACTAGGGACTTCAGCAGAAACGCCTTAGGGGACTTGTTGGCACCTACAGCCTTCTCCAGAGCACTTCTGTAGGGCTGCTTTTGAAGTGCCTGATTTTACCTGTGATTCCGATGCACTGCATGCAGGCAGTCTAGGTACCTTGGGGTCTGAACGGTTCAAAAATGTAGTTCCAAGTCCATCTGAATCACAACCTCTGAAGTGGGGCTAGTAAGTTTGATTTTTAGTAAGTGCCCCAAGTGATTTTTTTATACATGTTAAAATCTACAAATCACTCCTTTAAACTACTTAATGTTGACTTGGTGGGTTTATTCATGGGCATTTAAACCCTGGAAAGTACAAAAAAAAAAAAGAAGGTGGTGAGGGACAAATACCATATGATCTCACTTTTAACTGGAACATAATCAACAAAAGAAAAAAGCAAACAAAATATAACCAGAGACATTGAAGTTAAGAACAAACTAACAATAGCCAGAGGGGAGTGGGGAGGGGACAGTGGGGAGAAGGGTTTTCAGGAACTACTATAGAGGACACATGGACAAAACCAAGGGGGAGGGTGGAAGCAAGGGAGGGAGGTGGGTTTGGAGGGGGTGGACGGGAGTGGTGGGGAGAAAATGCAGACAACTGTAATTGAACAACAATAAAGTAATGTATGAAACAAAAATAAAATAAAATAATAAAATAAATAAATAAACCTAGGAAAATGCTCATTAAATTATGCTATGTCATTAATAATGGTTACTCTTCTTGATGCTCATTAAGCTATTAGTTTCTTTTTTTCCTACAGAATTTTATTTTCAATGAGTTTTTTGTTTGTTTGTTTTGCTTCATCCCTTTGCCTTTTTCACCCAGCCTCCCAACCCCCCACCATCTGACAGCTGTCAATCTGTTCTCTGTATCTGAGTCAGATTCTATTTTGTTTGCTATAAAATTTTGTTCATTAGATTCCATATATGAGTGATACCATTTGGTATTTCTCTTTCTCTGACCATTTTATCTCACTTAGCATAATGTTCCAGGTCTACCCATGCTGGTGCAAAAGAAAATATTTTCTTCTTTTTTATAGCCAAAAAGGAATATTTCCTTCTTTTTTACACATTTACTGTGTAAATGTACCACAGCTTTTTTATCTACTCATCTACTGATGGACACTTGGGCTGCTTCCAAATCTCAGGGGTTGTAAATAACACTACAATGAACACAAGAGTGCGTATATTCTTTCGAATCAGTGTTTTGGGTTTCTTCAGATGTATTCCCAAAGTGGAATTGCTGGGTCATAAGGCTTTTCCATTTTTAATTTTTGAGGTAACTCCATACTGCTTTCCACAGTGGCTGCACCAGTCTGCATTCCCACTAACAGTGCACTAGGGTTCCCTTTTCTCCACATCCTCACCAGCACTTGTTGTTTGTTGATTTATTGATGACAGCCATTCTGACAGGCATGACCACTTCTACTCTGAGGCAATAAAACCTGGTTAGGTTGGTCATTAGAGTGTAGCCTAATTCAGCTAAGTAGTTAAAAATACAAGTTAAAAGTAAGAGGCTAGAGTCATAAGAGGCAAAAAAAGTGGGACAATTCCAGATGTTCATCAGTTGTTTAAAGGATAAACAAAATGTATATATCTACACAATGGGACATTATTGCACCATAAGAAGGAATGATACTCTGATGCATGTTTTGACAGGGATGACATTGAAAACATGATGCCAAGTGGAAAAGGCCAGTCAAAAAGACCACACACTGTATGATTCCACTGACATGGAATGTCCAGAATAGGCAAGTTTATGGAGACAGAAAGCAGATTAGTGGTTGCCAGGGGCTGGGGTAAGAGTGGTGAGTGACTGCTAATGGGTACAAGGTATCCTTTTGGGATGATAAAAATATTCTGCAATTAGATAGAGGTGATGGTTGCAAACTCCTGTGAATATACTAAAAACCAATGAATTGTACATATTAAGAGGGTGAACTTCACGGTGTGTGAATTATATCTCAAATTTTTAAAAAAGAGCAGCCATAAAAATTCTGAAAAATTTTGATGAGAGGGGACTATCTCTAAATTAAAATATAAAATGCTACAACAACTGAAATAGTAAAATCTGGGGGAAGCTGTCACATGAATAGGCAATTTGACCCATAGAACAAAATGGAGTCCAGAAAGAGCTATAAAACAATTAAGAATCAGTATATGGTAAATATGGCATCATCTGTCAATAGGGAAGAGATGGGTTATATAAATGGTATCGAGACTTCCGGCCAAGATGGAGGCATAGGCGGACACACTGTGCCTCCTCTCACAACCAAAATTAAGGACAACAAAGATTTAGAAACAAGAAAACAACCAGAACTCATAGAAAATTGAACTGTTCAGAAGTCCAACAACCATTCATCCAGACCGGTAAGAGGGGTGGAGTCGCACCAGGGAAAAGTGGAGATGTGGACCGGGCACGCAGGCAGCAGCGGCTGGCAGATCCCAGGTGCACAGGCGGCGGCTAGCAAACCCCAGGTGAACAGATGGTGGCTAGCAGGTGGCGGCTAGCAGACCCCGGGCACGGGGTGGCAACTGTGCAGACCCAGTGAGGCCGAGCAAGGCGGCTGGCTAACCAGGTGGTCCCACATTCATGCGCAGATAATCCAGGTGAAGGAGAAGCTGCAGAAGGGACTGGAATCCAAGAGTGAGCAGAGCAAGCGCCACTGTTTCCTCTTGGATCCCGCCCCCCTATACAGTGTCACTACCCAGCCACTGGGCTGACCCGCCCTGGGGAACACCTAAGGCTCCACCCCTCACTACGTAACAGCCGCGAATAGGCCAAAAAAAAAATGGCTCAAACGGGAGAACAAATCAAAGCCCCAGAGACAATTTATCTAAGCGATGAAGAGATAGCCAACCTATCAGATGCACAATTCAAAGCACTGGTGATCAGGATGCTCACAGAATTGGTTGATTTTGCTCACAAATTAGATGAACAAATGAAGGCTACAATAAGTGAAATGAAGAAAAACGCATGGGGAACCAACAGAGATGGGAGGAAAACTGGGGCTCAAATCAATGGAATGGACCAGAAGGAAGAAAGAAACAACCAAACAGAAAACAAGGAAGAAACAAGAATTCAAAAGAGGCTGAGGAACCTCCAGGACATTTTTAAACGTCCCAACATCCGAATTATAGGGGTATCAGAAGGGGAAGAGGAAGAGCAACAAGTGGAAAACTTACTTGAACAAATAATAAAGGAGAACTTCCCCAATCTGGCAAAGGAAATAGTCTTCCAGGAAGTCCAGGAAGCTCAGAGAGTCCCGAAGAAGTTGGACCCAAGGAGGAACACACCAAGGCACATCATAATTACATTAGCCAAGATTCAAATGAAGGAGAGAATTCTAGAAGCAGCAAGGGATAAGAAGATAGTAATCTACAAAGGAGTTCCCATCAGACTGTCAGCTGATTTCTCAAAAGAGACCTTACAGGCAAGAAGGGGCTGGAAAGAAGTATTTGAAGTCATGAAAGTCAAGGACCTACATCCAAGATTGCTCTGTCCAGTGAAGCTGTCATTTAGAATGGAAGGAAAGATGAAGTGCTTCCCAGATGAGGTCAAGTTAAAGGAGTTCATCATCACCAAGCCCTTATTATATGAAATGTTAGAGGGACTTATCTAAGAAAAAGAACATAAAAATTATGACAGTAAAAAGACAGCAAACTCACAGATATTAACCACATCTAACACAAAAGCAAACTAAGCAAACAGCTAGAACAGGAACAGAAACACGGAAATGGAGATCACATGGAGGTTTAGCAACAGGGGAATGGGAGGAGGAGAGAGGGGGAAAAGGTACAGAGAATAAGTAGCATAGACAGTGGGTAGAAAATAGACAGGGGGAGGGCAAGAATAGTGTGGGAAATGTAGAAGCTAAAGAATTTATGACACATGGACATGAACTAAAGGTGGGGAGTGTGAGTGGGAGGAGGTGGGCAGGGTGGAGGGGAATGATGGTGGAGAAATAGGACAACTATAATAGCATAATCAATAAAATATATTTAAAAAAACATGCCCCACCTCCACCAGCAACTATGGCAAAAAAATATAACTAGACTACAAAACAAATATCAACCAGAATTTTCAGAAAATTGAGCTGTGTGGAAGTCTAACAACCGAGGATTTAAAGAAACATTCATCCAAATAGTCAGGAGGGGTGAAGATGCAGATTGGCATGGAGAGGTGTGGAAAGGTAGAGGGGCATGGAGACACATAGTGGTGCAGAGAAGTGTGGAGACAGGAATGGGTGGTCCCACATCCACATGTGGTAGGTAAAAAATGGGAGGGATATCTCAGGAGCAAAGGATCCCAGCCCCAGTCCAGACCACCCTCAGCCCAGGGTTCCAGCACCAGGAACATAAGTCCCCATAACTTCTGGCTGTGGAAACCAGTCGGGGTGGGGCTGTGGAAGAAACTGGGATTCTCAAGAGACGCCTCTTAGAGGGCCCTCAACAGACTTTGGACTCACACTGACCCACCCACTCTGGGATTCAGCACCAGGGCATCAGCTGGAAGGGCACCAGCAGCATACAGGGAGAAAGTGAAGTGCAAGTGTTGGGAGACAGCTTTCTCCCTGGCAAAACTGAGACCAGGCAGCAGCACTGTTCCCTCTTCAAGCCCTTCCCCACACAGAGGAACAGAGCAGTGAACAGGTTGCCCCACCCCTAAGATTACCTAAGCCTCCACCCCATACAACTTAACAGGTGCGCTTTTCTACAGTCAGCCACCCTCCAAAGACAGGGAGTCAAAGCAGCTCTATCTAATACACAGAAAGAAACACAGGGAGGCTGCCAAAATGAGGAAACAAAGAAATATGGCCCAAATGAAAGAACAGAACAAAACTCCAGAAAAAGAACTAAATGAAATGGAAGTAAGCAACCTATCAGATGCACAGTTCAAAACACTGGTTATCAAGATCCTCCAGGAAATCATTGGATATTTCAATGGCATAAAAAAGACCCATGCAGAAGTGAAGGTTGTATTAAGTGAAATCAAGAAAAATCTACAGGGATCCAACAGTGGAGGGGATGAAGCCAAGAATCATACCAACAATTTGGAACATAAGGAAGGAAAGCGCATTCAATCAGAACAGCAGGAATAAAATAAAAAAGAATTCAATAACACAAGGATAGGGTGTGGAACCTCTGGGCCATCTTTAAATGTACCAACAGCTGAATCATGTGATGCCAGAAGGAGGAGAGGAAGAGCAAGAAATTGAAAACTTATTTGAAAAAATCATGAAAGAACAGTTCTCTAATTTGGTGAAAGAAATAGACATGCAAGTCCAGAAGGACAGAGAGTCCCAACAAGATGGACACAAAGAGGACCACACCAAGACACATTGTAATTAAAATGCCAAAGGTTAAAGGTAAAGAAAAAATCTTAAAAGCAACAAGAGAAAAGCAGACAGTTACCTACAAAGGAGTTCCCATAAGACTGAGCTGATTTCTCAAAAGAAACTTTGCAGGCTATAAAAAATTGGCAAGAAGTATTTGAAGTGACGAAAAGCAAGGACCTACAACTTAGATTACTCTCTCCAGCAAAGCTATCATTTAGAATTGAAAAGCAGATAAAGTGCTTCCCAGACAAGGTAAAACTAAAGGAGGTCATCATCACCAAGCCATTATTATATGAAATGCTAAAGGGAATTATATAAGAAAAAGAAGATCAAAACTATGAACATTAAAATGTCAATAAATTGACAATATCAACAATTCAATATAAAAAAACTAAGCAAACAAGCAGAACAAGAATAGACTCACAGATATGGGGATGATTTGGAGGGTTATCAGCTCAGAGAGGCAAGTGGAGACATAGGGGGAAAGGTGCAGGGATTGAGAAGCACCAATTGGTAGGTACAAAATAGACAGGAGGATGTCAAGAATAGTATAGGTAATGGAGTAGGCAAAGAACTTATATGCAATGCTAGAAGGAATGGGGATATCAGGTGGAGGGGGGCAAAGGGGAAAATTGGGGACAACCGTAATAGCATATAAATATATTTTTAAAAATCGATAAAATATATTTTAAAAAATAAAATAAAATTGGAGGAGGTAATCTGGATAGAACCTGATATTTGAGCATTTTATCTCTGAACTATCTCAAATCAAATATATTTATGATATTTATGTGTTTGAATCCCATTTATATAGTGTCATCTGATTCTGGTTTTTACACTTTGTTGTTATCACAGATGACATCAGCACTGATGCCAAAAGTTTCCTAAAATAAGGTAAGTTTCTTTTTTTGTTTTAATCCTCGCCCGAGAATATGTCCATTGACTTTTCAAGAGAAAGGGAGAGAGAGAAACATTGGTTGGTTGCCTCCTGCATGCACCCCAATCACGGATCAGACCCACAGCCTAGGCATGTGTCCTGACTAGTAACCGAATTGGCAACCTTTCAGTGCACAGAATGATGCTCCAACCAGCTGAGCCATGGAGCCAGGGCCTAAGAAAAGGTTTTTCTTGTGAAGTTTCAGCTTAAAGATGATAGTGAAAAATTTAGATACATGAGCCAGGCACATGAGCTCAGCATCCTTAAAATGTGTTGCTTATTTTTTATACGCTTAGAAAAACACAAGTTGAACTTTATTTCTAGAAAATCATCCATTTGCCTTTATGAATAAAGATATTCCTACCTACAAAATCAGGCAAGTATTTTGACTGTTTTGCAGTGATACCAATGTCTAGATAACCAGATGTTTCTGGTAGATTTTTACACAACTACTTTGAATCAAAGTAATGACCTATCTGCAAGGAAAAATAGATGACTCACTCATCGCATAGCCATGGCTTTCAGCTCCCTTCACCTTAATCAAAGCAAGCCAGTTAATGAAACAGCCACCTCTGCAATTTAACCTGACAGAACGGAGAAATCAATAAAGCCCTCGGAGAGAGCTTCATTTGCTCTCATGTTTTTCAACCTGCACACACAAAGCATTAGCAAGAATTTTCATGAAGTTTCAATTTGGCGGTCCTTCAGGTGTTTTGTGTCTACTGACCTTATCCAAAGCTGCCTGTACCTCAGCTTCACTTTCAGTGTCCAAGGCCGACGTGGCCTCATCCAGCAGGAGGATCTTGGGGTTGCGGACCAGGGCGCGAGCAATGGCGATTCTCTGTTTCTGTCCACCACTCAGCTGGGCTCCTCTCTCTCCCACCAGGGTGTCAAATTTCTACAACACAGAAAGCATGGAAGAGCTGTTGAAGTATTTTAAATAGAGAAGGCTATGGAGTCTAGAAATTCAGAAAGACAACATGAAGCTTCATTATGACTCTTGCAATGAGTCGATTATAACAAAACAAATAAATACTGAATCCTAAAAAACTACTAATACACTCTGTATAAAATTTTGCATGATTTATGTACCAGGCCATAGTCCTCAAACCTCCAAATGAATAATTCGAGGGACTTACCTAGCAAAGTTAGACAACCTTGTATGGCAAACATTATTAGCTTAACCTTTGAAGAAAGAACTCAGTCACATGAGAGAAACTCTAATTTTGAGGGCAACTACATCAGCAAAACCTTTACCTGAGGTAACTTCATGATAAAGTCATAGGCGTTGGCTTCTCTGACAGCTTTCTTTATCTCATCCATGGTGACATTTCCACGGCCATAGCGAATGTTTTCAGCAATTGTGGTAGAAAAGAGCACCGGCTCCTGACTCACTACTCCAATTATTTCCCTCAGATATCTTACATTAAAGGTCCTAATATCCTGCCCATCGATGTTAATCTGAAAAAAATTGGACATTTTCATCAAACACTTTAAACCATCTGATATATAAAGCATCAAAGCTCTTTCATGTGTTATGAAAAAAATCTTAGGTAATATTAAACTTATTTCAGTGGCTAGGAATTGGAAATAAAGAGCAAAGTGCAAGAATAGAAATAAAAAGCATATTCTCTTTTTTGGTATTTATTGCCTTACATACATAATTTTTCATGGATAGATAATTCTACACAAATGATTTGGTCTATACATTTTTGATATATCATTATTTTTTCTTACCATTATAAATTTGAATAAAAATGCCCACTTTCCTACCTAGCCTACATATTATTTTGATGGCATTATGGTGTCTAACTATATGTATTTAATACACCAAAATTTACCTTAGCATTTGCCACCTCCTGGATATTTGATTTCCTTCAAGGAATATGGAAGGATGATCACTGAAGAAGTAGAGAATTACCAGGCTGATTTATTTTTTCTTCTTTAGTAACAAGTGCTTACCTTTACAATTAGTAGTGTATGTTGGGCATTTGTTATTTGTTGAACAAAGGTTGAGTAAACAAGCCTCTAAAAAGATTTTAGTAATGTCAGCAGGAATATGTAAATATATTTGCTTCATTATAATTTACTAGCTCTGGGTTTTATCATTTTAATCTGTTTTTTCCCTAATTAATAGGTATGAGGTGGTAGCTTATATTTGTTTAAATTTGTATATATTTATACATGAGGATGACCATTTCTTGACACTTTTTACAAATTTGTATTTATTACAGAAAGATTTGCATGTTCACATCTTATTTTAGATTCTTATTAGAACTGACCTCTGAACAATGTGGGGGTTAGTGGAACCGATCTGCCATGCAGTTGAAAATCCACCAATAACTTCTGACTTCCCCAAACCTTAAATACTCATAGCCCCCACCGACCAGAAGCCTTACCCATCACACAGTTGATTAATCATGTTTTGTATGTTATTTGTATTTTTGTGGGTTTTTTTGTTTTTTAATGATATATTTTTTTAAAGATTTTATTCATTTTTAGACAGGGGAAGGGAGGGAGAAAGAGGAGAGAAACATCAGTATGTGGTTGCCTCTCATGCAGCCCCTGCTGGGGACCTGGCCCACAACCCAGGCATGTGCCCTGACCAGGAATCGAATCAGTGACCCTTTGGTTCACAGGCTGGCACTCAACCCACTGAGTCACACCAGCCAGGGCTTATGTGTGTTATATACTGTATTTTTATAATAAAGTAAGCTAGAGAAAATAAAGTGTTATTAGAAAAGGTATAAGGAAGAGAAAATACATTTACACTGCTCACTGAAAATTATCTGCCTACAAGTGGACCTGCACAGTTCAAACCTTGTTGTCAAAGGTCAACTGTAATTTCTTAAATATTAAATATAATAGTTTTCCTATATATATCATTCATCACTTGTCCCAATTTACTGCTTTTCTTTATTCCAGTTTTACTGACTTATATTGGAGAGATGTTTAAGGAAAAATTAAATTAATTGACTATACTACTGGGCATTTCTTCAATAGTTTTAGTGGTAGAAAACTGTTATATCATGATGTCAACCATGCATATCTCTGAGTTACCAAATTTCTGAAGACTTTTTTTCCCTGCTGACATGTATATTTTCTAAAAAGATATGTAATACTCCAGCAATAATTTTTAAAATAAAATATTTTCAAATGCTTATCCTCAATGGTTAGTATTTTGCTAGGTTCTTTTTCAAAAAAATAAAGAAAAATGTTGACACTTGAAATAACTTAGTTTGCTTTAGTAAATGAGGATGGGCCTGTGTTCATCCTTAGTAATATCAGATATTTCCAGGAATGTTTATTAATTTTATTAAATAAATAAGTAATGTATGTATCCTAGGAAAACTTTGTATTAATTCCTATAATCTCTATTTAATGCCTTTTAATATATTTTTTGTAACTTGCAATTATCTCTTTCCATAATAACATACATTCATAGCACATAAACCCAATGTATTAAAGTTGGTAAAATTTTAATATATGCATTGTGGGTTAGTATTATACTAGCATTAAATTACTACTTTTGATCATTGTTTTGTGGTTATATAAAAGAATATCCTTCTTATAAAATGTATTCTGAAGTATGTAGGGGTTAAGGGAAATGATGCCCTTTCCTTACTTTCAAAGGTTCAGAAAAAAAAAATATGCATGTGTACATGCATATATGTGTGTCTGTGTTTTCCATGCGAAGAGAGAGAGGACGATAAAGTGAATGGGTCAAAATATAAGCAATTAGTAAATATGGGTAAAGGCTGTAGTGAGTTCCTGACATGCAACTTTTCTGTGGGTTTGAATTTATAATACAATTTTTAAGAGGTAAAGAAAAAAATATACCCATATAACCTAGGCTATTACTGTCCCCCATGTTCCCAAAATTTCTTACGAGACTATCCCACTTTCCCCTTCAGATACTCCAACATTTAAGAAAACTCAACTGTCTTGGATGAACTGAATTACTGTCCTAAGATTTCTTGTAATCCTGATTACCAAATTGTCAATAATAGTGATATGAAATATTTTTGGCCAAACCCAATAACTCCTTAAAAATAATTTTCTCAGTGGTTGGATGACGGTTTCTGGTGATTTAGTGGGTTATGAAGAGCTTAGTTGTAACAGAAAGGAGTGTTGTGTAGATTCTTTGGCTTTTATCATCTTGAATACTCTTGTTAAAGCAGCCCCCAAATTTGAATGCATTATCCAGATACATTGCAATCCCACAGCCCTTTGACCAAAATTGCATTCATGTGCAAATTTGTTACTAAAACACAGTTCCAACAGGCTAAGTGGTACCTAGCTTCCCAGTTTGGAGGACTTGATTCTTCCCACTTACCATACCCTCATCAGGGTCGTAGAGCCTCTGTATCAGCTGGACTGCTGTGCTTTTCCCACAGCCACTGTTCCCCACCAGGGCCACCGTCTGCCCACTCTGGACCTGCAGGTTGAGGCCCTTCAAGATCTGTGAGGAAAAGGGAGAAAAAGAACACTTCACAACAAAATTCTAAAAGGGGAAACATTTGATTCAATTTCAAATGTGAAAACCTACCAAATAGGCTCCACCCCCAAGGGCCCAGGGTGGCTGAGGAGCTGGGTTGCCACCACCAGGCCACCACACTTCTGCTAACAACAAGGCTCTAGGAGCAGCACAGAGCCCTGGGCCTGAGGGCGGGCACCGTCAGGCGGCTGAGCCCTGGCCCCCATCTGCTCTCAGGGAGTGACACGAATGTATAACAACTGAAAATGGTATCAGAATAGTGGGAATCAGTAGTTGTGCACAAGAAGCATTGAGGGATGTTTACTGTAGTCTGCCTGAAGTTGGGACAAAACTGAACAAACTAGATAGGTCTGGTGCTTTGGAAAGTGTGGAAGCTGCTAGCGAACACGATTCTCCTCTCTCAGAAGTAACTGGAACTAATATTGCAAAAAATCCTAACAAAACTTGTTATGAAGATGATTGGCTGATCAAGATGACACTGAGTACCCCTACAGAACTAGACGGACTAATGTGTGGAAAGAAGCATGAGAAATACATAAAATCTATTGAGGATTGAAAATGGACAACTTCTGCCCCCCAAATAAAGTAGTATGAAACAATTTAATCTAGCATAGTTGTCTTAAATGAGTGGTGGATAGAAGATTTATAGTAGCAACTTTTGGTAATACCAATGGAAAAAGAAACTATTTACAGTGCTACTGAAGAAAATAACCTTAACTTCCTAACAATTGCAGATAAACACAATATGCACTTTTTTCTAACACCTTATGATTTTTAGGTTAGGCTTACAGTTATAATATTCAGGATTCCTGAAATTATCTGTTGTAAAACTTAGCCATAGAAATGATAAAATTCAAAGATAACATTGTTATTATAAGCCTTATATAATACAATGTGGGGCAAAAGTAGGTTTATAGTTATTCATGGAAAATAATACAGCAATCAATAAATAATAATACAAGAATAAACTCAGTTTTGCGCACTCGCAACTGTAAACTTAGTTTTGCCTCACCGTGTATTATAACTTGCTTACATCTGCCTGTGGATTTGGGTCAAAATAGTGAGTGATCTTCTCATTGGAAATAACTGGCAGTGGAGAAAAGTTTGTTAATTGTTATAGTGTCAGATGATGAACATACCACCTTAAATTTGCAGTATAATGCATTTGCGGGTGCGATTTTTATACGGTGAAGCAACAGCCTTACAGGAAAACAAGGAACAGTTCAGTAACAAAACTTTCAACTTCTTCATCAAAAACACTATCAAATAACAGAATACAACCTCAAAAGGAAAAACCACATACATATCAGAATATTAGAGTCTTTAGGTTACTTAAGATGATTAAACAATCAATCTGTTTTGGGAATTCCTATAAATACTATTTACAGTACCTTGACATTAGCACGAGCTGGGTAAGAAAAATGAACATCATTGAACTCCAAATTTCCTTTGATGTTGTCTGGTTTGTGTCCTCTCTCTGAAAAACTGTCAATTTTAGGATTCTAAATAAAACAAAATTCAATGACTATTCTATAACAGAATAAACAATTGTATTTTCTAAGGAATATGATTCAGCAAATCCCCAAAATAAGGCCTGGAATGGTACAATCTCCCTCACAAAATAGAATGAAAGGTAAAGAGTGTGTGTGTGTGTGTGTGTGTGTGTGTGTGTGTGTGTTCAAGGAAATATTCATTCTCAGAAAACAGGCATTTCCTTAAAAGAATATAAGGGATATACTCATTTTATTTCATACAACATTTCAGTTTAAGATTTTGGCATATCCTTATAAATTTTCTAAATGGTCAGATATGCATGTTTATACAACTGCATTAACAAAACATACTATAATTGATATAGCCACGTGTTTCATCATTTAGTGAAAATTAGCTTTTCCTAAATAATAAATGTAATGGATTGGGTTGAGAAGACTGACTGAACAATTGGATGGAGCCAAGCTATTGAGGGACAACGTAACCTTTCAATTAATTTGGAAGCTGAGTACTTTTCCATGACTTAGATCAATGAGCAGGAGGAATCGCTTGAATTAAATGATCAAATTTCAGTTATCTTCTGTGGAGTCAATGCATAAACAGTGACATATTTTAATATGTCAAAACTATTTTCTTTATTCCACTGCAGTCAGTACAACTTATTCAACATAGCTGATTCAAAATTATATCAAACATACAGAGATCATTTTCTTTTTAGGGCAACCCAGCAAAACATACTGTCAATTTTGGTCCCATCAATAATTTTTCCATGCACTCATCCTGTATAGAAATCATAATACTCTCATTCTGGCTACAAAATGAAAGAGAGAAGGAAAAAAAACTAGGAAGACAAACACCTTTGCTCTGAACTCTAATAATAACACAAGTACAGATGTGCCTCTCCAGAATGAGGTCAGAATTATTATATGACTTAAAGATAAACGTTTAGAAATATTAATGAGGCTTTTAATTTCATTCATTACCAAGAAAAGGTTGTTAACTTCACATAATTAATTTTCACTTGATATTTAAACTAAAGCCAGATTTAATTACTCAAACCTCAAGGAATTTCTCAGCATCAAAATAATCAATAACTCACATTATCTATAATAGCAAAGATCACATATGCAGCTCCTCTTGCATTGGCAAAAGCATCAATACATGGGGCAGCCTGTCCAACACTGAAAGCTCCGATCAGAATTGAAAAAAAGACCTGAGCAAAAGAACAATAGGGAAAGTTAACAGCCCCATGTTGGGGTCCATTATCACAAATATGATTTGTTGGAAGCACACACTATACAGATGATTGAGTTCAAGTTTAATCTTTTAAATTTTTTAGCAAAAGAACAAATTTTAGAAGGCTACTATAGTATTTCATTGCACAAATGGTTTTCTTCAACCTCAAAAATATTTGTCTATCTTGCCAAACTATCTATTGCTCTTCTTCTGAACTTAGAGTCAGAAAGACTTTTCAACTCTATTTCTGTGATGCTATTCTGATGCTAATGCAACCAGAGGGAAGCATTTTCCATCAGTGTTATTATTCTGATATTTTTCTAACTATATATAGAATATACAAAATGCTCAAGATAAAACACGGTAGATATTGACCCCATGGAATTTTCCTTAAAAAGTACCATTTTACATACAACATTTTAATAAGATTTTAAACATAAGAATTAGCCCACACATTATAAAACACTAAATTACACCTGTGTGCACTGATTAATGATTCCTTTACACAATTATTCTGTACTATACCACACAAAACTTAACACCTTTTCCTTTATATTTTTTCTACTAGGAAAAAAAATTGATATAGAAAAGCCAAGGATATAGCCTCAGGAATACAGATTATTGGCATAATTCAACTAAGGAAAACAAATGAAGAGAAATTACCCCTGCCTCTCTGAGCATGGTGAAACTTTTACATACAATTTGGCTTTTCTTGGAAGACAAGAGCAATACTACCCATAACCAGAACTCAAATACCCCTCACTATCTCTCCACTGTCTGCAATACGTATAAGGACCAGTAAGAAAGCGAAAAAGCCTCTATCAAAATAGATGTTATCCAATCAATGCACTGGAGCCCTTATGTGCAGGGTGCTGCTGGGCCCCTGCACTGTGGAGAGAGCGCTCTCCAGCCCGACTGCAGAGCTGCCACTGCCCACAGGCTGCAAAGGAGGAGACAAGGCCAGAGAGGACACACTCATCACCGAAGGTGCACAGCCAAGTCAGGTTCAGTCTCCCGTCTTCATACAATTTAGAAAGCAAGAAACTGAAGAAAAGTGGAGAGTTTCTCAGCTAACAATCAGAGAGGAAACCAAAATGAGAAAAAAGAAAGACATAGCAATTCTGAAAGTTCATCCAGCCAATGGAGCCTGAAGATAGCGCTCTAGGAAATGGTTTGAAGTGATTAATCTTCATAACGGCCCTGCGTCATCAGCAAAGGGCCTCACTGCGCTCAGTATCTTTTGTTTAGAAAAATAGGGAAGTTCAGGTTTTAAAAGACCACTATTTGAATGGTCACATGCTGTTCTGATTGTCACCAACATGGAAAGATGGTCACAAAATATTTCTAGTTTATAAAAAATGTTACAAAATGATATCCATAATACCATCCTAGTTCTGAAAGAAAAAAATTACATTTATATGTAGAAAATGAGCTAGAAGATATACAAAAGTTATCATTAAATATATATGAATTATTAGATTATAAGTAATTCTAACTAATTCCTAATTTTTTTAATTCTGTATCCTAATCATTTTATAACTAGTATGTATTATTTTTATAATCCTAAAGTAAAGCTATTTTCATTTTCAAAAAAGAAACTAAACTAACTCTTCATCTCATATTTTGGATAGCTTGTGTTTCAGATTATGTAAATGTAGCATTCCCTCACTATATGACCTATCTATAATAATGTTTACTTTCTCATATAATAAAAATCAAAGGCCGAATGAGTATGATTCCAATCCATATTTGTTCACTCACAAATTTACTGAATTTTTATTTCCTTTTATATGATGTATATATTTTTCAATCGGCATTCCTGCATGCTATTCTCTTGCCTCCACCATAATTATACCTTGCGTACTCTAGAAGCCTTGCGTATTCTAGAAGCCAACTCAGCCCACAGGACAGAGCAAAGATTCACTTTCATTCAAAAGTTTTTTCTATTGAAAAAAGCCTGTAATCATGACTCATCCTTCAAAAAGGAAGAACACGAAAGTAGAGAAAAGGTATACGGATAAACAATGTTTTCAGATTCCTCATGCACACTGGGAAAACTACTTACTGTCATTGCATTTCCCAGAGTGTATTCTTTTGATATGACTAGAGTGGATCCGTACCAGAAGGCCAGCGCATACGATGCATAGATCAACAGGAAGGCAATGCCCATGGATATGTTTGCTGAAATAGCTTTTTTAATTCCAATCTTTTTGGCATTTTCTAGATGTTTCTGATACCTACCAGAAAATGAGGGGAAAACGTCAGAAGAAGTAAACAATCAATAATTTGAGCCATATTCACCTCCTGTATAGTTGGAGGTTTGAAAAACAAAACCATCAAAGTTAAGAAATCCCTGGGGGAGACCCAGCTTCCTGGAAAGTGAACCAATTCAGGACCAGGCAGATGGGGCTGGATAGGGCTAGAGCCTATCTGTTTACTGGCCTGGACCCATCTCCTTTGGTCCTCACCCATCCAAACAATGTTCCCACAGCTGGGATATGGAAGAGCTTCATCATCACCTTCACGGCCAGCATCACACATCAAGGTTAAGGTGGAAGGAGTGAAACCAAGCCAACCAAGAGTCACAGCAAAATGTAAATACTTTTCAGGACTCTTAATATAGTTAGATTCTTAATACAACTCAACTTCTTTTCTCTAGAGAAAAGAAAATCCTCCCTCTATTGCCCCAGTGGGTGAGGGACAGGAATTTTACATGTTCTTAAACTTAGGCCTTTATTTTTGGGGTGTTTTTTTTTTTTTTTTGATGAATTGACCTTCAACTGTCAAGCCACAGTATTAGGTTATAAAGTGATCCTTACTTGCGGGATATGGGTTCTCACTCAGTTTTTCTAGACTTTAGTTTTATCGTCTGTACAGTGAAGTTAATAGTGCCTACCTTGCAAGATAATTGCGAGAGTGACAGGTACTTAGAAGAAGCAGTTAGTATAGCGCTGGCATAGATGGCGAACCCTGACGATTCCTATTCCCACTATTATCACCACTACTGTTCTCGAGTTTACCTAACCTCTTTCTGGATATTGCTCATTGTATTATTATCATTTTTTGCATAGTAATTAAAATTTATATTACTGGCTTCTAGGATTTGATACTAAAGTACAAATGTCTAGAGTGTTTCTGTTAAACTGCAATTTTTTACACCAATTTAAATTAAATCTACCTCTCCATACTAGACACAGAGAGTATGTAAATTTTACTTTTGGCTCCCTAAATTCAGGGGGGGAAGTACCAATGGATATACAATGAGTCTTTGGGGAAAATATCACATAAAGTAGAATGTTTCTGCTTCTAACAAAAATAAACATATTTGTTTTAGTTAACCAAATGAGATGTTGAGAATTTATTAGTTTGTACAGAATATATGCTGCCACCAAAAAGTGTTTGTCTTTTTAATTACTTAAAGCACCCAACTCTTCAGCGTCTTTTCCTGGGGCTGGGCACCGCCCTCACTCGGTGGAGCTGCGTCCCTGGGGAGCCGGGGAGCAGGCCAGGCCCAGCACCGGCATTAGTCCGGGGCTGGCCTCCAGGCAGTGCAGGCATATTTACATTGGCCCCAGTGTGGCACAAAGCTCCAGTGACAGTGGTGGACATGCTGTAATTACCTTCGCTTAGGCGGCTTGCTTGCTGCAGCTAATGGAGCAGCACTGATTACACTCACATCCTGAGGTCCAACTGAGAGTTAGTGTGGCCTGTGTGGGCTATTGTGTACAGGAAGCAGCAATGAGAGAGAAAAAGGGAGAGGTTAGAGAACCAGGAACGTGGTGGTTTCAGAGAGGATTTAAGGGTAGAAAAATAGAAAACAACATGGAGAAAACTGGAAAACCTTGGCTTTTAATGCTGGAGAATGTCCAAGATTTCTATTTCAGAAGTGTGGGTATCAGGAGTCCCACAGAACAGCAAAAGAAAATACTTCACACAGAATTATATTTTGGCTATATCAGGGGATGTTATTATTTAAAGAAAGCTGGTTGGGGACATTTGAGTAAAGTGGAGGGAGTACGCTTCAGCAGTGGCCTTTGTTCTGATATGTAGGTGTTTTATGTATCAAGTTCCTTTAGGAGAGAGGTCCTCGACCTGGGAACTTGAATAGGGAAAAAATTACATCTTTATTATCGATAACCAGGAACTGAAATTTAGCATTTCCTTTTATTATCAAGGCAGGCAACAAACCACTGTAGAATTAGCAGGAGCTATGACTTTGTTGCCAATAGAAATCTCAGATCATTTTTATATTATGTTATAATTGCTACAAATATCTTGAAATACTTTTACCCACATCCTTACTTTGGAACTACAGCAGCTATGAGAACCATAATTAGCTCTTATTACTTAATATGTCAACAAGAGAGACACATATTTACTATATCACAGTTGAAAAACATTATGATAACTGGACTTCAATACCATTGGTTTCCTTTGTTATCCTATGTATTTTGTTTTATGCATTTGAAATCATTATTCTAAGGAGGGCACTGCCAAAGAAGTCCGTGGAACATAAGAGGGTCAGAACCCTGTTTCAGAGTGACATGAAACTCTAGCCATCAGTGAAGGGTGCCTGTGTTTTGTGGGGGAGTTTTAACATTAGGGAAAGGGAAGTGATGAGCACAGACCACAAAACAATGAACAACAAAACATAAAAACAAAACGTAAAAGTGGGTTCTTTGAACCAGTGGACAAAGAACCTTCCTGACCTTTCCAGCTCTTTGTTCTGGCCCCCAAAAGCTATCACAGTCCGGATGGCCCCCAGAGCCTCCTCTGCCACAGCGCCTGCTTTCGCATATGCAGCCAGCTCTTTGTCACTGAAAGCTGAGAGTATCTGGACAGAAGAAAAACATTCGTGATTTTGTATGGGGAGAAAAGTTAAAAGGCAGTCTGGTCAACACAAAGTCACTTTTTCCCGCCCAACCAATCCTGTACTAAACACTGAAGACCTGAAGCAAAGGACACTCGGTGCACCAGCTCCAGTGGCTTCTTCCGCCTCTACACAGGGTAGACCTGATCTGCCTTGCCAACATGCTCCCAGGAGTAAACAGGAAGAGGAAATCCATGCACAATTCTCTAAATAGCATTTTTGGGAACAGTTCAAACTCCACATCTACTATGCTTTTTTCTCAGTTGATTGCAAAATAAACAAGAATAAAATCTTCCTGCTTTGAAAGGACTGACCATCCTTTCCTTCACTGTCCCACAATTTTGACTTACTGTGAAAAAATATTTCCAGATCCACTCATGGGCATTCTATTGAATACTAAGATGGTTAAACAAAATGTTGCAAGAGGAAGAATCAAAACAGAAGAGATACAAATAATTTTTTTAAGCAAATCATCAACACCAGAGTGAGCAAAAATTGCCAGTAAAATCTCTCAGCTCCGCAGTGTTGGCTGAAGTAGAACTGGTTATATGCATCTTACTTTCAAGCAAAACTGGCAGAGTGCCACTTAACTATCCCGGTAACAGTGAAAAATAAATAGCATAAACCCAAACTGTATTTAAATTTTTTTATATTCACACAATAGTTAGGAGGAACAACATATTTTAAAATTGTGTGTTTCCTTAAATAAAGACATAACCATATATTTAACTTAAACTATTATGCCAGAAGATTTACCCAAAGAAATAAAAGCAGTGTAAAAAATCTGTAATTCAGGTAATACTTGTGATGTTTTGAATCACAATTAAAGTAAATTTCCTCATTAAAGCACCATACTAACAACATGCTTCTGAATGTGGTTTCACCTGACATTTAACACCGATCTGAACAACTCTAAGTACCAGAATCCCGCATCTTAAAGACAACTCTATGTATGTGTGTTAGCATACATTAAAACACCCAAGCGTCACACACCTTGGCCCACACGGCTGCAGAGAGTCCCAGGATAGGGCTGATGGCCATTATCACAAGGGTGAGCTTCCATCCTCTGATGAACCCCACTATGAATCCTGCAAAAAACGTGGCTACTGCTTGAAAGAACATTCCAACCTTGTCACCAATTCCTTCACTGATTTTGGAGATGTCACTAAAAAAGATCACACCTAAGTGGTTACAGGCAGGAGGTCGTCAGTTGGGAAGGTGAAGCAGACATCTAACAAACACATAGACAGGTAGGACTTGTTCATGTACTTCAAGCCTCTTTCAGAGTCTTAGCCTCTGGAATGATACTTGCCCCATGTAAATACTGTACAAAGGAAAAAATGGATGCTAATACCATTAAAGTTGATTCTATTAAATTTGTTAACCCTATTAGAGGAGCATTACCGTTTTGAGCACGAGTCAGTCTGTTTAAGAGCAGAAGCTAGAAGGGCATTACAGATGTAACAGGGAAGTACTTCTTGCTTCCGCTGTTGGCCCTATTGTCAATCTACTGTATTCTCAGTACAGCAGCCAAGGTGACCCTTAAAAAATGGAAGTCTGGACAGGATACTCCTCAGAAGAAAAAATGTGCCAGCGCTACCTGTTTCACTCACAGTGAAGTCCTGACTGAGGCTGACCAGGTCCTAAATGCCTTGACCTTCCCTCCTTTTTGACCTCACTTGCTCACTACACCCTTGCCAGAAGATACCCCAGTAAGAAAAAGTATCATCTAACTCCCCCTGCTGGAATGTAAGCAACAAGATGACAGAGGTCTTTGCCTTTCATCACTGGTGTATCACAAGCATCTAGACCAGTGCTTGGCACTTACCAGGCCCTCAAACTGAAGAATAAATGAAGAATCAGCAATTACTAAGACAAGGCTCTTTGTGAATCCATTCAATCATGGATTCATTCATTCCACCATCTTAACTGAGTATACAACTTCTGTCAGGCCCTGGGGTAAGCTCCAGGAGAGACAAACAAGTGTATAAGATGTGAGCTCAGGCCTCAAATAAACCTGCTATATAAATGAGGAGAGAAAGTAACCCATAAGATACGCTGTGGCGCAGGCTGTAAGCGCTAGAAATGGCTGTCAGATCATCTATTCTCAATATTATCAAACACTTCCTCTAGTAACTTTTTCATTTAAAATTCTCCCACGACAAATTTTCACACAGTGGATAACCTCTTTACACAAGTGTAACATTAACAATACACTTACTCTGTCAGCCGTGTGTTGAGTTCAGTGGTGTCACTGACGTCAAACCAGCCTATTTCTTGTCGGAGAACAGCATGAAAAAACTCTTTCCTAATTTTCCTAATCTGTCGGCCAGCTGCCAAAGTCCAAAATGAAACTTGTATATAGGCAGCAAGGAGAACTCCGGCACCTAATCCTGAGTAATAATATGCATATCTGGAAAATAAATAGAAAGGTTCTTTCATATACTATCCTTTATTCATGTCTTTCAGGAACAGTCTTCAGAATTAGGGATAAATAAATTTACTGAACTGATCACAGAGATTGAGTAAAACATTATAACAAATATACATTAAATTCTTTTCTCTTTTCTTTAATTATGAGAAGATGATAGCAAATTGATTTACTTGAATTGGGCCAAAGAAACCAGATAAATTTTTGTGGCTAACTGCAAAAAATAGTGATGCTAATGAATCATTTTAAAACTGATACTAACAATTTGTAGATACAATTTGATTCTCCTTTCATAATTAATATTCTAGACTTATATATCTTGTATTGAAAGTTTATATTATTCAACATATTGCAAATATAGGAATAAACAGGTTGAGCATGTTAAATGTTTCTTAGTTAAGTCTCATATTGTTCATATAAAGAACAAAAAAGCCCTCTTCCTATTTAGCAGAATTTGAAAAAAAATTTAAGTAGTATGCTAAAATTTCATGAATTCAAACTAATTTGGAATGAGGATATAACTAAATTAAAGGAAAGTGAGTATCTTTAAAAATAATAAATTCAGACTTCTGGTCAAGATGGCAGCAAAGGCAGACATGGCTCACCTCTTCACACAACCACATCAAAATTACAAGTAAAATATAGAACAACCATCTCTCAGAACCATCAGAAATCAAGTTGAATGAAAGTCTGATAACTATGGAATTGAAGAAACCACACCCATCCAGAATGGTAGGAGGGGTGAAGATGCAGAATGGGCCAGTCCCACACCCACGTATGGTGGATAAAAATTCAGGAGGGACATCTTAGGAGCAAGGAGTCCCAACCCCACACCAGCTCCCCAGGCCTGGTTCCAGTGCCAGGAAGATAAGTCCCCACAACTTCTGGCTGCAAAAACCAGCGGGGGCTGAGTCACTGGAAGAAGATTGAGAGGCCCAAACAGTTCCTCTTAAAGAACCCACAGACTCACCTACTCAGACTCACTCCCTCTGAGCTCCAGCACCAAGGCAGAAGCTTGAAAGGCATAAGGGGAAACTAAAATATCTGGCATCAAGGTGAGCAGAGGCCATTGCCCCTTTTCTTAACCCTCCCTCAACAGAGCCAGCAAGCTTGTGCCATATCTGAGACTCCATCAATCTGGCTAACATTGTTTGACCTGCCTGAGAGATCCCCAGAGACTCTACCCTACCCAACCTATAGGCCCACACAAGCTGCTTTTCTCTATGAATGATTGGTCTTGGTTCATGCTTCACAACTTCATAAATCCCATCAAACAAGCAATAGCTGGCCTCAGTGAGCCCCAGGCCTAGCACTAGGAGCAGCCAGCCTAGATTCACAACTTGTATTCACTTGGGAATATCTAAGTCCAGCACAAGTAGCAGCCATCTCTGATAGCTTTATAGTTCAGGTAGGGTGGCCCCAAGGAAAACACAGGTGGGGGCTGACCCTGGCCCGCACCACCTGGGAAACCCCAGGGCCAGAGCATCCAGTGGACAGCTACAGACCACGTTGGAGCACCACCAACCTGCCCCTGCACAGCTGATCCTCTATGGAGGGTGGAGGTTGGTGGTCAGTGGTCATAGTCAATCTTTACAGCTGACTGGCCTGGGTAAATCCCTCCCATTGATCTGCCAAGAGCAACCAAGGCTCATCTACAAGAGGAGGTGTACTCAGCCCACACAATGGGCACATTTTGAGTACCCAGCTTGGTGATAGGGGAGGCTGTGTCACTGGACCCTATAGGACACCTACTACATTAGGCTACCCTACCAAGACAGGGAATTATACCAGCTCTACCTAATACACAGAAACAAACACAGGGAGGATGCCAAAATAAGGAGACAAAGAAACATAGCCCAAATGAAAGAACAGATTAAAACTCCAGAAAAAGAACTAAACAAAATGGAGATAAGCAATCTGTCAGATAGAGTTCAAAACACTGGTTATGAGGAACCAGTGTTCCTTATAGGGAACTTAGTGAGGACCTCAGCAGCATAAAAAAAGATCCAGTAGGAAACAAAGAGCAGAACACAATAATTGAAATAAAGAACAATTTACAGAGAAACAACAGCAGAGTGGATGAAGCTGAGAATGAAATCAATAATTTGGAGGGTAAGGAAGAAGAAAACAACCAATTAGAACAACAAGAAGAAAAAAGAATTAAAAAGAAATAAGGAAAGTATAAGCAGTCCCTGGGGCAAGTTCAAGAGGTCCAACATTCCCATCATATGGGGTGCCAAAAGGAGAAGAGAACGTGTAAGAAAATGGAAATTTATTTGAAAAATAATGAAAGAAAATTTCCCTAATTTGGTGAAGGAAACAGACATGCCAGTCCAGGAAGCACAGAGAGTCCTAAACAAGATGGATGTGAAGTGGCCCACTCCAGGACACATCATAATTAAAATGCCAAAGGTTGAAGATAAAGAGAGAATCTTAGAAGTGGCTTACCAACAGGGTAAAGAAGTTAGTTAAAAATAGGGGCATCCCCATAAGACTATCAGCTGATTTCTCAAAAGAAACTTTGCAGGCAAGAAGGAACTGGCAAGATATATTTAAAGTCATGAAAAGCAGGGGCCTAAAGTCAAGATTATTCTACCCAACAAAGCTATCACTTAGAATCAAAGGGCAGATAAAGAGAAGAAAAAACTAAAGGAGTCCATCATCACCAAACCATCATTACATGAAATGTTAAAGGGACTTGTTTAAGAAAAAGATCAAAACTATGAACAGTAAAATGGCAAAAAATACATACCTTTCAACAATTGAATCTAAAAATCAAACTAATCAAGAAGAACAGATACAGAGCATTTTGATGGTTGACAGGTGGGAGGGGAGTTGGGGGGAATGAGTGAAGAGGTGAGGGGATTAATAAGTACAAGCAGGTAGTGACAGAATAGCCATGGGGATGTGAAGTGCAGTATAGGAAACGGAGTAGCCAAAGAATTTATACGCATGACCCATGGACAGGAACAATGGTGGGGGGATTGCCTGAGGGAGTGAGGGGTGCTGGGTGGAGTGGGGCAAAGGGGGAAATCAGGACAACTATAATAGCATAATCAATAAAATATAATTTTTAAAAAAGAAATAATCCAATGAATTGTGAGGCAGGTCATTGCTGGGAATGAGATGGGGAAGAGGTGTTGGAAAAAATAATAGTAATAGTAAATCAGTTTCAGTATTTTCAAATATATATTTTATATAAATTTACAAACTTCCTCTATATAGAAGCCTTTCAGGCCTGCCATCACATACGAATAGTACTCATTTATATTAGCAGTGTTAACTGATATGTAAACATACAAATATTATGTTACAGGCTTTTGAGATTTCCACTAAGAAGGCTAAAGAAGGGGAGAAATGCTATTAATGCCTTATTGGGTCAGCTGACAAAATTGGAATACAGGTGGTAGATTAGATCAGAGTACTATACAATATTAAATTTACTGAAGTTGATAACAG
The DNA here is from genome assembly GCA_004027475.1 of Anoura caudifer. Lineage (NCBI taxonomy): Eukaryota > Metazoa > Chordata > Mammalia > Chiroptera > Phyllostomidae > Anoura > Anoura caudifer. The sequence goes on along the minus strand of PVKU01001249.1, from coordinate 243,894 downwards.
TACTGTAGTTTGAAGAGAATATCCTATTCTTAAGAACCATGCTGAAGTATTTGTTAGTAAAGGGCCCTGATGTATGCAACTTACTTCAAATGGCGGGGTTGGAGGTGGTATAAATGATAACAATAGGTTAAAGAGTATAACAAAAGGTAAAGAGTACATATAGATTAGCTAATTACCTAGTCATTTCTTCTTCCAGAATTCTGCCTGGATTTAACATTGACAATGAAAAATTCACTAAATAAAAACAGAACAAAACAAAAATAAGACATTTTTGAAAGATTGAACTATTAATAGACATTACTAGGTTTTAAAAATCTTTTCTCTTTTCTTTTCAAATTCAAGTGCACTCTTTTCTTTCTACTCAAGTAAAGAACCCAATGGGTTTAGTTGCAAGACACCTAGGGTCCAGATGGGGGGACCCCATCTCAGGTTCCTCTCCCATCCCGTCAGTCAGCCAAGCAGCTTCCTAATGCAGTAGAGAGGAGCTACAGAAGGCAGAGCAGGAAAAAAACACATTATCCAAATATAAAATACAGGACTTAAGGGGCACTTTTTTTCTTAGTGAATCAAAGCACTAGACAGATACTTGCTTCTGTAAATTTTATTTTAATATCTGTGTGTTTTCCCTTGCATGCTTCCATATGATCTAAGTAATAGAAAGGAAGAAAAGGAAGAAAATATAAAGGAAGAAAAATTAAAGACAAGGAAGATAACTGAGTTGCTCAGAGGCAAGTCAGTGAATCACTGGCAATTAGTCATCATCCTGAGTTCCAAGTCTTGTTTACTAGCAAAACTGTATCCAGTGCTTTTAAAGCAGTATTAATTGAAAGGAAATATATTATCTATTAATTTGAGCTACCATATTTTTTCGAACCATAAGACACACCTAGGTTTTAGAAGAGGAAAATAGGAAAAAAATTTTTGAAGGAAAAAATGTGGTAAAATATGATGCATCTTATACTCCAAAAAATACAGCGATTTAAAAAAAAAGTGCCTTTCCTGGTTCTCATTATAGCTAGCATTTGTTGAGTATTTATTGTATGCCAGGCTCTGTTCTGAATACTTTACAATACATGTATTAATTCATTTAATTAATTCATTCTCATAACAACCCTATGGGATAGGGCTGTTTTAGAAACCCCCATTTTTACAGATAAGGAAATTGAGGCACAGTGAGATAACATAACTTACCAAAGTCACACAGCCAGCAAAAGCCTGAAAGTCCTAACACTGTACTGGACAGCTCCTAACACTATACTATACTGATTGATTATTGTGGTAATCACTTACTTTCAGCTTTTTAAAAACACAAAGTGAAAAAATAAAAAGGAAGCCCACGTCTAGTACATTTACAAAATAATAGGATAAAGTATCACCGAGGTATTGGTGAAAAAACATACCATGGGTATGTATTTCCCGTGATGCTAGGAGAGAGACTAGTTTATCGTTCTTTCTTTATCATGTGTAAATAACCCAGAGGTCCTGTTTTCCGGTGTTGTGTAAGTTCCTTATCTTCTTTCAAAGGGAGATAAGGTTGAAATTGATTTAAAACTTAAAAACTACTATAAGGATAAATTGCCAAGCATAATTTTTCCCTCAGGATTGTAATTTCTACTGATGCTCACAGTAAAGTGCTTATTAATCTAGCCTTTTATCAGCTATCAGATCCTTGAGAAACCAAATGCTATTTTACTTCTGTTCTTACCAGTTGAATTCTGTGTGCTCATTTCCTTCCTGAGTTCTTAAATATGCACCTCTGATTTGCCAAATTGTAACTGTTTGGAATTACAGGCAGACAAGCTATCCTAAAGCTGTGGTATTTGTAGAAATCATTGTTCAAAACCTTGGGAAACCTTGAGATTTATGTGTACAGGGCTAGTTTTTTCGAACTTAGAAATCAGGTGAAATCTTAATTAAGTGAGTTTTACTCTCCTCCTATACCTACCTCAGACTTCTAAATTCTCTCAGTGAGGATATTATATTTCAGATTGATCTTTCCTCCTAGGAAATAAGAATTTATGGGCATTCCAAATTTGACCCGCTCCTAAGAGTCCCAGGCCAAGAAGGGCAACCTAGTTCTGGGTTAGTAACCCCATGAGCTCCAGAACCGCCTGGAAACCAAGAATTTCTGCTGCCTGGGGACAAAGGTGAGACAAATGTGTTGCTGGGACTCTAGACCTGGAATTCCAGATCTGGAAATATGGGTTTCTAGAGTTGGTGTTCTAGATCTAGACCGTTCATGGGATTCTAGATCTGGAAAGGGCGCAGTACTGCTCTTCTCAGATGCTACTTATGCTCCAGTCCTATCAACAATCTCCAGAGAATTATCTGCTTTGGGGGATCTTAGTGCTATCCACCCATTAGAATCACATGGGGAGCTTGAAAAAGCGCAGATGCCCAGGCTGCACCCAACACCGTAAATCAGAACCTTTGACTGAATCTAGGCGTATTTCTAAAAATGCCTCAGCTTCATTCTAATGTGCCAAGATGGAGATCTCTCACTCTCACCTGCCTGAATGCCTCCCATAACAAGGCAGCGGGGAACCCTTGAAGCTGCTTATTCACTTCAGAGAGCTCCCAGAGAATGCCTCCCATTTATAGATTATTAAACAGAATTTTACAGTAGTTGTGTCATTTCCAAGTTTTCAAAGCTAGTTTTCCCCAATATTTATTGGTGACTTACTATGTTCTAGACACTTTACTTAAATCACCTCATTTAATTCTATCAGTAAAACTATGATTACCCTTCAAAGATGAGAATGGTAAGAGTTATAGAGGTTAAGTGACTCTCCCAAGGTCACACAGCTGGTGGGTGAAGGGCACGAATAATAACGGTATACTTGAAAGATTCCTTAGGGAGACATTACACAGGGAGGCTGGTCTGTCACTTTTGAGTCTCAAAGCAAATGAATGTCTGTCTTCCTCAATCCTATCTAAAATTTCTTTTGTCACATAGAAACACTCAGCACAAATCAATGAGGTAGTGTATGTCCAGGGAGCTTAGGCAGCATGGGCAGTTAAATAAGGTAACAGGGAGCTCGAAATGCCTTTTGCTCTCAATCCTAAGCCAAGCAAGGACATGCAGTGTTTATCAATTCCCCACAGAATATCCTAGATCATTACAGTCACAGAGACTTGGCATAAAATATATCAAGTTCTTCATACTCTGCAGAAAAACTGTTTCTTATGACTCTGTTCTTAAGGTTTTGGATGCAGAATGTATTATGCATAGTTTCTGCACAACTGAGTCGTTGGGAGGGGACGACCTTGTCATGGAGTGGCCTTGTTCTGTTGACAAGGACGGGTTCTCTTCACAATAAATCATTGTCAGACCCTCTTGTAATTTAAACCATTTTTTCTTCTAACATCCCCTTCTCATTTAGCTGTCCAAGGATCCAACAATTCTAAAGAGTGGACTCTAAACAAACATGATCTCTACGAGATGAGCTAGGGAGCTCAGCTAAGTACAGCTAAGTACTCTGTCTTCTCTCAGCTTCCATAACTGCTGCTACCCTCTGCAACTCCAAACATGCTGATGATCTATCTGCATTGAGAGTGAATATGAAATTTAAAGGCTTCATTTTCTCCAAAGAGGTATAAGAATATTACTTTTATAAACTGCAAAAGAGTGGACATTGGAAATTAATAACATTGAAGGGACTTCCCCTTCCAAATCCTCCAAGACAGCCAATAACAAACGTGGCTATCAAAGACCAAGGGTCATATCATATGGAGGCTACAGAAAATAAGTTGGTAACTCTGGTGAGTTCAGTACTCCAGCAATCATAGGTCTGTAAGTGACTTGCTTGTGACATTCCCCAGAGAGACCTTGAATTTGGCGCTGGGCACAGCACATGGCACCTGCCTGCCATGTCCAGCTTCAAAGCCATTCAGTTGTGTAATTAGAAACAAGTAAACGCAAACAAAACAAAGCAAACTGATCCAAATAAGAAAGTTGTAGAATTATTTTGGTATTCTAAAAATAAGACTAGTAATATTGGTACAAATGCTAATTTATCTGTGATAAGTGATTTTTTTAAAAGTTTAGTTGTGATAAAATATACACCACATAAAATTTACCATCTTAACCATCTTTAAGTGTGCAGTTCGTAGTGTTAAGTGTATTCATATTGTTGTACAATCAATCTCCAGAGTTTTTTCATGTTTCAAAACTGAAACTGTATGCATTAAACAACAGCTGCCCATTTCCTCCTCCCCCACAGTGCCCGGAACCCACCACTATGGTTCCACTTTCTGTCTCTATGAATTTGACTACTCTGTATTCCACATATAAGTGGAGTTGTACAGTATGTGTTCTTTTGTACCTGGCTTATTTCACTTAGCGTCATGTCCTTAAGGTTCATTTATGCTGTAGTATGTGCTGGGGTTTCCTTTCTCTTTACGGCTGAATATTATTCCATTGTATGATTATACAATATGTTGTTTATCCATTCATCTGTTAATCTGATTTTTTAAATCCTGAATTGAAATCAGTTTTTGACTGATGTATCTGAATATAGGCATCATCCTGCTTTATACATATATAATCAGTGCATAATAGACCTATAGAGTTTCTAAAATGTAAAAAGAAAACAAATAGAAAATTCCTACCCCTCATTTGCTTGAAGACTTTTAAAACTATCCTATGTTACTCCAATTTTACCTTTATGGTATTTATATTACAATTTTGGTCACTGGCTAAATATAAGTAATCCATTTAGCCTTCCCAAGCACATTTGTTTTTAAATAGAAAGCAAAATTATTTACATTGGCAATCTAATATAGTTATATGGTCATGATGAGCGTGGTTTGAATGGCAGACCTGATTTGAATTCTGTGCTAACGCTCACCAGCTATGTAACTTTGGACAAGTTATGGATCCTCTCTAAGCCTCAGTTTCCTCATATGTCACAGAGGATAATGTTACCTACTATGCAGGATTGTTCTTATGAAGGTTAAGTAAAATAAGACCTGGCAGATACAGAATACAATAAAAGATTAGTATTAAGGGTTCTTCTCAGAGACAACAGTACGTGAGAATAAATAAATAAACTAGTATTGTAGGAGCCTTTCTTTTAATTCAAAGCATGCTTTTACTCTCTAAAAGGCATAAATGTTTATCAATATTTATGTAAGTAAATCCATTTATATAGGTCAAGTAATCAGATTTTTTTAAGTAATTACACTTAAGTCCTACAGTGCTAACCAAATATGTGGGGCTCAATCAGTGATCACTGAGAACTCTTGTTGAGTGTTATCTAAATGACAGGGTCCACTTTTTCTCAGGTATCTTTGTTATGAAAGCTACCTTTCCTTTATTGGTATTTTTCCTTATACTCCACCGTCTGTGAACCAATAAATCTCTATTTCATCTTCTCCAGTCTAGTGCCCATAAGGTCTCTTGGGAGGAACTAAGTCTCAGGCTTGGTACAAAGCATGGAACTCTTCCTTTCTAAGTAGAGGTGCGCTAATATGAAAATAACTATGTCCACTGGACCCTTCCTCCAGTGCTGTTGGCACAGCCCTTCTTTAGGTGACATTAGCTTACGGGACTCCTCTGGCTTCAGTAATTAGAGTTGTTTGGGTGCGTTTCAAACCACAGCATTGTCATATTTTAAATCTATCCCTCTTTAGTGAAGTGTTTTATCAGGTTCCAGCCCACCTGGTTGATCCAAAAATTAGAGACAGAAAACGGCTATAATTTTAACAAAAAGGGAGGGGGCAAGAACAGTGAAAGGCAGAAACAGCTCTATGAACTGAGCACAGCTAAGAAGTACAGCCATGCTACCTGGTGTATTCTCAGACTCACCAGCAGTCACTAATGGGGTGGATGCTGCACAGATATACTCTGCTACAGTCCCACTGTCCTCAGATAGAGCAACTTCCCTTCTTTAGAGGCAAAGCTTTCTGTATCTTCCCTTATCCTTTCAAACAGCATACAACTATTTCTTGAAATGTAAATGAGTGTTTGCAGAATTTTCTGAGCTTTTACAATTTCTGTGATATCTAAAGTCACCCAGGTGTCTAAATTATTAAATGAGTACATGGCAAATAGCAAAATCAATTTCCAATCCTTCACCTAGTTAAAGGAGTACTTTGCGTTAAAAAAAAAAAAAAAGTAGAGAAACGCTTACCTGGAAAGGAGAAGTTTCCTACAGTAGTAACAAATCTGTCTGTCATTTCTCCAAATACTATCATCATGAGGGGCAGGCCTGATCCGTGAGCTATGGCCATGACTGTGCCCAGGGACATAAATAATTTATCCTGCCAGTCAGAGTATCGAAACTGGAAAAAAAAAGAAAGAAAGTAATATTTATCTTACCTTATGGGACAGAATTTCTCTTTTCCATAGTTACATGTTCTTTGGATTTTTATTTAAGGTCAGTACATTTGTAGAAGTTGTAAACAAATGTAATTGGGAAAAAGGAGACTTTCAATCCAAATCAGTGACAGATTAATTTTATGATTCTATTTATTTTGTGTTCTGTGAAGAAATCAATCTGACTCTGTATAATCAATATCTTATTTGGTTGAATGATTGCAATGTAAGCAGAAGGAATAAAGGTTTAGTTCTACTTCCAGAACTCCTGAGATAGTGAATTAAGAACAGCTAGGAGTACACACATACACACTACACCCTTTAACATGTCATTCAGAATATTTCAGGGGGAGAATTACAAATAGGGGGGAAGTAGACCCTCTGAGTTTTGAGGATAAGGTCCCTTTAAGAGGTTTAAGTTAGCTATTGATGGACAGCTCAGTACTGAAGAGCAGCAAACATTATGGAGTACCTATCTGTGCACTTTAGAAAAGTTCTTGCTCATGGAGATGAGGCTCATTACAGGATCATGAAGGATAAGGTGGGGGGTTAGCTGAAGAAGAATTGGGAATGCAGAGGAAATAGGGGATGTTTAGATTTAGAGCAGCAAGGTGACTGGAAGGGGCATGAAGTGCGCAGGTAGCTCCATGGGGTGGAATTCCTGAAGATCCCACTCTCTTTACGCAAAGAGTGGGAGACTCCGTTAGCGAGGAGAAACGCCATGGGCTAGACCAAGGATCTTGGTCTTAGCACTGTCCATGGAAAACGTGTTTAGTGTTATCACTTAGAGGAGTGACACCCATTGTCCCAGTAGACTGCACGACAGCCAAGAACTAAGCAGCTGATCGGTGCCATAATGTTCCAAAGACCTTTTCCTCATTGTCTGTGGAGTCTTCTCCAGTTTCTCACTTTTTCTCCTCATTTTTGATCAACCGTTCTATGGCTCTCTCTTCGTGCTTCTTTCTTCTTCTGCCTTTCAGACTACATTTTCATTGTCTTATCTTTCCATTTCTATACCTTCCCTTCTGTCCCTTGCATCTCTCCCCCCTTTTAATTCTTTTCCTCTACCCATTTTCCTCACGTCACCCAACCCCTTTCAGGGACAAGCAACAGTCATCGGGAGAACAGATGATGAGTAAGACTTCACAGAATGGGGTCCTTGAGAGAGCTAATGCTGAATCAGACACACATGGCAGGGAGGGGAGATGTGGGCAAGCTGTTTTCAGAAAGTTCCAGAAATTCAGTGAGAGAAGGCAAACAAATTCCATCATCTAACACACAGGGCAACTGAGAGTGCCAACAAAGGGTCAGAAGCCAGGTGAGGCTTGGAACAAAACAAGGGGAGGAGGTAAAGTCAAGAGTAAATGGACAAGAGTTCCTAAAATTGACACAAAAGGGATCTGTGTCCCCAAGGTTCAATGCAGTGGCTGCTGGGGAAGGGAGGTGGAGCACTTGGGGCCACTGGCTGCAATTACAAACAAGGCTGAGGTCACCCCCTAATGTTGTCTTTCCTGAACAGTTACACGAAATTGAAGAATGTTTTACATGCTTTCCAAATTACTGAATAAAAATTTGTGTCTTTAAGCTTAAATTTGAAATTACATAAATTTCATAGCAGCATCCTAAGTAAACCTAGATTTTGTCCTGAAAGAGATTCATGACAAAAATTATTATCTGCTCAGAGTCTGAAAAAGATCACATGTAAACTTAATTTAAATTTTAACTTTTAAATTCAGATGAAATTTTCCATGTTCCTACTTTGTGTGGGGTATTTTATTTTCTGGAGGAGGCAAATCTGTGCATTAAAGCCAGATCTACTTGATCTACTTTTACAATTCATTCTCTAAAGCACTAAATTGAAGGAAAAAAAAAACCAAAACACCGCTCCCAAAACGTCGTGAGGATGAGGGGGAAGAGAATGAACAGGGGCTGTGGGTGCCGGGAGAAATCCGCCAGCTGCTCTGGACCTAGGCTGTCTCCGTGCCTTTTTGCCCACTTCTTTACCAAGCTGGAGGCTTCAGCTGACATGCCACTTCATGGCAACTCCTGTGCCATCAAATCCTGGCTGCCGTAGTTTGAAATACATATTTATCAAAAGTGGGCAAACATTTTTGTGGGCCACCTGAGACATACTACAAATGAAACACATATGCTGGCTTGCTTTGTGCCAGCAGGAAACCACTGCGACTTGTGTCGCGCAGAATCTAAATGCCTGATTACTCTACATTTAATCAGTTTTCTTGGATGCCAAATGTGAACATAGATTTCTTAATTATTTTTAAATTTCTATAGTTAACGATCACTCTACATGAAAGCTTATTTCAAGTTAAATTTGTGGGGGGTTGTGAAACAAAGACAGAGATATATATTTTTTCTGAAATGGGTTCGTTTGGTGCTACAAACACAGGTCCAGTTTTCAATGACCCTGTGAACCAGGTGGCACTGCTCTGTTTCACAGCCAGCCTCTCTCCACCTCTTCTATAGCCCGACTTTGGAATGTGAGCTGTGGCTCCAATGAGCCAGCTGAAGACGGCACAGGCGCAGCTAGGAAAACCTGTTATCGCCTGCAGACAATTGTGAAGTACTGGCTCTATCACTGCTGATTAAAACACACCAAATCTCAATGAAGGAACGAATTACTGCATTTTATTTCACAGCTTACCAATGTTAATGGTCCAATCAAATTCACTTTCTTCATTTCTTTTCTGTCTTGGCTGCTGAAAAAAATATATAACTGTTTGAATTTAAAACTGTTACCAAATGTTTCCCAGCCAATTGAATATAAATTTAAGTAGTTATCCTATTCAACTATTATAATATTTCAAATATAAAACAGTGATGTCCACAAATTGTCAAAATTGCCCAGTTTAACAAATACTTCAAGGCAGTCACTTAGTAACTAAGGTAACTGTCCAAGGTGCTACAGGAATATCTGGGTAAATGAGAAATGGTCACCTGCCTCACAGAGAAGATGAATGTGTCAGCGATGTCTGCCAAATCAGTTCCAGTACCCGCACTTCCCCACCCACGGTTTTGCTTTGCACCATTTCAGTTACTCACAGTCAATTGTGCACTGAAAACATTAAATGGAAAATTCCAGAAATAAACAATTCATAAGTTTTAAATTGTGTGCCATTCTGAGTATTGTGCTGGACTCTCACTCATGCTGTCCTGTTGCATCAGGCTCTAGATGTGAATCACGCCATATATCTATGCTGTGTGGGGTCCGGCACAAATAATGCCCCTGTTTTGTTACATAAAAATCTCCTATTACAAAATCATAGGCATGTAATTCCGTAACATAACAATATCACACTCAACTGCACCATATGACATTTTAGATGGTATGTTCAAATTGCTCATGTGAGACATTCACGTACCCTACTGACCTCACTGAGTGAGTGGCATTACTTCTGCCGGGCCCTGTATATGTCACCACCTTTTGGTCACTCAGTAGCCGTCTCAGTTATCAAATCGACTGTCATGGTATCACAGTACTTGTGCATGAGTAGCCCCTTATTTTACTTAATAATAGTTCCAATGCGCAAGAGTAGTGATGTTGGCAATTTGGACATGCCGGAGAAGAGCCATAAAGTGCTTCCTTTAAGTGAAAAGGTGAAAGTTTTTGACTGAATTAGGCATTTTATCACTTCACATCATCACAAGAAGAGAAAAGGTGAATACAGTACAATAAGACATTTTGACAGAAAGAGAGGTATCATTTATACAGCAGGGGTAAAAGTAGATTTACAGTTTTAAGTACTCAAAACAGAGTTTATTCTTGTATTATTATTTATTATTATTTTCCATACAAACAACTGTAAACCTACTTTTGTCCCACCCTGTGTAACTTTTACTCCAGTATATGGTTAATTGCTCTATTTGATTATTAGCTATTGTTGTTATTCTCTTATAGTACTTAATTTATAAATTAAACTTAATCATATGTATGTGTATGTATGTTTAGAAAAAAACATTGCATATATCGGGTTTAGCACTATCTGAGGTTTCAGGCATCCACTGGAGGGTCATGGAACACATTCCTTGTGGAGAAAGGGGGACTGCTGTAAGTTCTTCTTTGACTAAAAAAATAAATCTAAGAATAGTAAAGGCCACTCTTCTATAGGGTTGTGGGGAGTGGTGTCAGGAAATCTTGTTTGCTCTACATGCAAAATACACCTAGAATTCAACCAGTGCTCTCCACTTTTATTGCTACCCCATTAGCCCAGGAGAATGCTTGCCTAGTCTCTCTACTTCCACTCATGTCCACGTTAGTCTGTCCTCAACTCAGTAACCAGAGTGATCATTTAAAAACTCAGGACACATCGTGCTGCTCCTCTGCTCAAAGTCTGCAATGGCTCCCATTTTTCTCAAGTGTAAAACCCAAAATCCTATATTGGCCTCTAGGGCTGTACACCATCTGTTTCCTTGTTTCCTCTCTGACCACATTTCCCACTTCCACCTCTGCTTCCGCTGCTCCAGCTGCCCTGGCCTCTGCTGTTCTGTGCACACACCACGTAGTTTCCCATTGCAGGGTCTTCACATTGTCAGATGCCTGTTGCCAGGAATGCACCCTCACTGCTCTCTCCTCTCATTTCCTTCATATCTGTGTTCAAATATGGCCTTCTAAATGACACCAACTTTGACCATCCTATTTAAAATTGCAAACTACTTCCTCCTTGCACCCTGATTTTCTTAGCCTTGATTCCATAGCCTTGAGTCCATAGCATTCCATACTTCTAGCATTTGCTGTAGTATACTTATTCAGCATGTGTATTATCAACGCCTGTCTACCATACAAAAATGTAAATTCCATGAGGACAGAGCTTTTTTTTTTTTTTTTTTACCTAAAATGCATTTATTTAGCTTAAATTTCCAAGTAGGTGATAAAATTAACTCATAAAACTTGATCCCAAATTACTTAGGATATTTTCCAAAGTCAAAAGACAGGCATCTGCCATTAAATATATTTAAAAGACTGTGCCACAGGCAACAGCAGCATGAGTGGAATGAGCATGTAACTAAGTTTCAATGTGCCCCGCATAACCGAGGTGAGCTCAACGTCCTCTGACTGTACAAGCTTTGGTTTGCTTTTTATAAAAAATTAGCCTCATTCTATTTCATTTCATAATCCTTCAGTCTTACTGTATTCTTAACTTTCTGTACATCTCTTCTGAACTGCTTTCTTCTTTCCAACACAAGGCTGGAACTCCACCTCTGAGGACCTCTCAGGTTCTGGAGTGTCACTGCGTTTTGTTGTTGTCGTTGCAAAGGTAGATCCTTTCTGCGCTCTTCAAATGCTCAGCCAGCACAACGCATAAATAGCCTTCCTGGTGAAAATGCCATCTATTTATAGAGTCACAGTCAATCCTAGGCTAAATTGCCAGCTGATGAATACCACATCTTCCTGGTAGAAATGCTACCATCTATCAGTTTCCAATTCTATACGGCAAGCTAAATTTTCTCTGAATGAGTGGCATGGTACCCAGAAGTGACAGAGCAATATCACTGTAAGGAGTTAACAGACTAGAATAACGCTTCGGTTTAAACACAAGATAGGCATGTTTCAGTTGGCTAATCAGGCTCCTTGCAGCTTGAAGACACACTACAGAACTTGATAAATTCATTCCTCTGGGCGATTACTCCATGACACAGGTCAGTTAGTCCTGGATGGCCTGGTGTGAACTCGGAGACCATAATAGCCTCATGAACTACTTGAGGCTAAAGGCGAAAATGATTCACTATTCCCACAGTAAAAGAGGAAACAAAGACAACACAGCATTGACTGGTCGCTTCTGCTCCTATTAAGGCCTGTGAAGTGCACTTATTAAAGTCCCACGGGAACCAGAGCCTTCGTTGGAGGAAGACGCTCAAGCAAAGGAAGCGTTGATCTTTCCCCTTGTATTGGAACAAAAACTGATTTGGAAGCGTAGATTACGGAAGAATGAGGCTGCCCAAGGCCCCCCTCCCCACCTCACAGACCGGAGCCAGGAAATACGGAATCCGCCTGGGGCTGGGAGGAGGGGGAGGGGTAAGACTAGGAGGAAGAGGAACAAGGAGGGAGAAGGGAGATTTTGCTTCACTGCCCTTGTTCGAAAAGCACAACCATCAACAGCAGTTGTCTATAAGCATGAAAAATACGATGATGTTTTTGAAAGTTGTTGGTAAAAGTTTAGAGTTATATAATACAAGGAAGATTATACAACGCTGATATTCATCGAATCACCCTGCACAAAGGGAAGCGGGCACTTTTTTAAAGGCAGCCTCTTCTTCCCCAGCCTGTTGCAAAAGGAGCCGCGGTGACATGCCTTGAGAGAGGTCAGAACTTCAGACAAGACCCTCCAAAGCAGCTCCAAAACAAAGGCCAAAGGCATCAAACAGATTTTCTCAACTTTTTCCCAAGGCCGAATTTGGCCCCGCTGATTCGCGCATAACAGAAAAGCGGTGGCTGCTGATGAAGTACCTGCTGCCGCTCAGTTCAAAGTCACCTTCTGCTCTCCTGGGGTGCCGGACAGTTCCGTTCCTCCCCGCCTCAAGATCCATCACAGCCTGGGGAGAAACCACAGCTTTAGGTCCAAGTGTACCCGCCCCAGCTCGAGGAGGACAACCAGCTTCTTCGCAGCCCCCGCCCCAGGGGTCCTAGCCCGACGCAGGAGTCGCCGGGCCCGCAGGCGCCGGGTGGAGGTCCCTCTGCTCTAGTCTGGCGCCCTCCGTCCCCGGGTTCCCGGCACGCCCGGGCCTTCCTCACCTCGGACCTCGCGCGTCTCTGGCTGAGCCTCCCGGCGCGCGGGCGCTACGACCAGGTGCCTGGACTTTGCTCCAGCAACTTCGCCCCCGCCCCCCGCGCGCGTAGGGGCCGAGCGACGTCTTCCCGCTGCCGCGGGGCTAGGGCCCCGGCCCGCCGGAGCAGCTCCCGCCGCCCGTCGCGCTGGCTCCACGGGCCAAGCGCGGGCAAGGGGCCCAGCGCGCCCCCTCGCCGCCGGGGGCGCCGGCGCGGCCACAGCCCACCCGGGCGAGCCGCCAGCCGCGGCCCCGCGCGCCAGCTGTGGCCCGCGATCAGACTGGTGCCGCGGGGTGCCCGGGGAGCCGCGCCTGCGGGCCGCTGGAGCCCCCAAAAGTGACTGTCACTCTCTCTCGGCGCTCAGTTTTCTTGTCAAACCCAAGCGGGGACACTTCCAAGAGGCTCGACAACCGTGGGGGGGCCGAGTACCTACAGAGAGAACTAGACTCTCTTCCCACTTCTACATCCCCAGGTCTGGTCCCACCCGCACAGAACCCAACCATCTCTAGGGACGGAGGTGCTAACCAGGGCTTCGAAGCACCACGTTACGCTCGTTGGAGAAGAGGAACATTGTCGGTTAGAGAGACAGAACTTCAGAATTGGAAGGTACTTTAGAGATACCCTGATTCAAAATACGCATTTTCTTCTCTCTCTTCTTTTCTCTTTTCTCTTCTTTCCTTTCCTTTTCTTTTCTTTTCTTTTCTTTCTTTCTTTCTTTCTTTCTTTTTTTTTTTTTTTTACAAGAAGAAACTGATGCCCAGAGGTTAAGTGCTGCCTGAGGCTGCATCAGCCAGACCAGGGTCCAGTCTCCAATGCCCCCACCCCCACTGGTTTCCTGCTCTGATCTTGGACTTTTCTCTATCCTCTGGGTGTCTCTACACCTAGAGCCCACTTGAGTCCCCTGTATGGTTTTCTTGTCCCTTCTGAATAATTTCTCTGCCCTCAGCCGAAAAGGAAGGGTCTAAAATATCGAGCGATAAGTTATTGAGGCTTTGAAGCCAGTGGGATTCAAACTCAGACCTTCAGATCTTATTAACTATGTGACCTTGGACACTTAGCTCACTTCCAAAGGCCTCAGTTTCCTAATATGTATTAGGTTACTGTGAGGAATAAATGAATTAAGAAGTTTTTAAAAAACCCAAAACTAGAACTGTGCCCAAAACATAGTAGGTGCTCAACAAATACAACTTTCCATCCTCTTCAGGTAGCAGGATTGCTTGCTGGTCCCTGCTCCTGCTCCGTCTAACACAGAAGTCACCCCAAGGCTTTCCTGGTTTCCAGAGAACCGTAAGCAGAGTGTGGTGTAAGAGCAGGTGTGGGGCAGACCCTGGCACGGATCTCTCCTCTGCCGTTCACTAGCTGCCTGGCTTTGGGCAGTTAATTTAATTCTTGGTTGAGTCTATGAAAAACAGGGGTGTTATTAGGATTAGATGCAATGTGTGTAAAGTGCCCCCAGCACATAGGAGGCACCTAAAAAATGGTAACTAGAATGATAGTTAAAAGATCCGAAGAGGCTGTTGAGGGAAGACTGGAATAGGAGCCAGCAGCTCCGCCACTCTCTCTCCAATGTGCCATTTTCCTCCATCTGCTCTGCCTGTTGACCTTGAGCTAGGCAGAACTTGACCTCAGGAATATGAGTATGCTGGCAATTGATTGAAACTATAGCATGTTCGGAACCATGTGATAGAAATGGATTTACTTATTTTTCCTCAAAATGTTTTTCTCCTTACCTGGTCCACAGAGCCATGAGGATTCTCTTCTTTGATCACCCAGAATTCCTCTTCTTCAGGAGACGAACAGGTGGTCAGATCACTAGGGACTAAAGATACTCTGGGAATGAAGCAATTGCAATTGTTTAATTTGAAAGAAGGCTTGGTGGTGACTGGAGGACTTTATAAAACTCAGGGCCTTTGAGATGACAGTCTCTACAGTTTCTATAAAGGAAGTCCCAGGGGGTAAAAAAGCAGATACTTGAGGAAGTAGGAATCATCTGAGCCAAAACAAAAACAAACAAAAAGCACCCAGACATAGGACATGCTTGCCTGCCTATCTGTCTAAGTCAATTCAGAGATGTCCCTCAACGAAGTGCTCGTGTGTTCTGCGTGTGAGGGCAGAGGAAGGCGGTCTGGGCAGGTGGAGGGAGAGGAGCCATGCCTACGTACATGCCTGTGTTTGTGTGTTTCCCGTGTTAGCAACAAATCCAAGGGCTCTTTTTATATTCGTTTGACAACAATGAAACAACTCTGCATGGTGTGTCCTGCCGGGCTGTTCCTTCATTCAAACGCAATACTTAAGCCACAGGGGATTTCCCGATGGCTGTTAGAAAGCTTAGCTTTCTCTTTGTGCTGGGATACTGAGTTACTTCTTTGTTCTCACTGACATAGAGTGAGTACCCTTCCACCACTGTGTCATCGTACTTTTTCTATTTCTTCCATCAGTGCTGTCCTTTATAATCTTAAGTTTTGCCTTTTTTTTTCTCAGTGGAATATTTTAATGATTTAGGTTTTTCTCTCTTAGCTTATTAAGTATATATATTTTTTGCTATCTATGTAATTGTTTACTCCTTTCTAGAGATCATGACATGTACCTTTGACTAATTGGTACTTTTTCCTCTTCGAGGGCAATGCAAGGATTTTAAAACCCCCAAACATCATTTATCCACCTGACTTAAATATTATTCTTGACATGCACAGTGCTTTAATTTTCTCTATCTATGGCTGTTATAATACTATTATCACTTTATAGAGTTGATTTTCATTTAGATTTATCTCTGTATTTATCATTTTCTTGCCATTTATTTTTTTCCAACATATTAGAGCTATTGCCTTGGCTCATCTTCCTTTTACAGGAAGAACACTCTTTCATGTTTCCTTTGGTTGGTGATGAAGTTTCTCAGTTTTTTTCCTCTGAAAACCTATTTCATCTTCATTTTTTAAAATTACTTGGAGATTTGTCTTACTGGACATCAAGACTTTTTATTATGAAACTATAGTAATTAATGTGTTTTGGACAGAGATAAACGAAATTAAATATTAAAGTGGAATGGAATAGAGATCTTGTAAGGGACAGAGCTGAATTCTACCGCAGGCAATGTTCTCAGCCACCACCTTAAATAGGGCAGGAAGTAGGGACAGAGGAGATGGGTCAGTTGTATCAGATGGTTGAACACATCCAACCCCAATCCATTGATTTTACCCCCTTTAACTGTTCTTCGCTTCCTTGATGTGCTCTCTTCCTCCATACCCCATCTTGTAAATATCTGCAGCCCCCTTGCCCTCTCTATCAGGCTTACGTGGTAAAACCACAACCCTGGCTAATTTAAAACGTTCAACTCCTGCAAGCCTCCGCCATGTAGCACAGCATGGCTAAAGAAAAACACAAACGCCTCAGACTGGTCTCACCATGAAATTAAATGGCCCTTGACTCTATATTGGATTGGCCAAAAAGTTCATTTGGTTTTTTCAATAAGATGCCTGTAGTAGTGCTTAGTTGTCTTTAACTTCATTTGAAACAAGTTTGTTAACTTGTATTGTGACACCTGTCATACCAGTGTCCATTTAAAAAAACCTTATCAGCCCTGGCTGGTGTAGCTCAGTGGATTGGGTGTGGGCCTGTGAACCAAAGGACTGCGGTTCAATTCCCAGTCAGGGCACATGCCTGGGTTGCAGGCCAGTTCCCAGCAAGGGATGCAGAAAGGCAACCATACATTGATATTTCTCTCCCTCTCTCTCTCTTTCCCTTCCCTTTTAAGATAAATAAATAAAATGTTTAAAAAAATAAATTAATCAAAAAACTTATCAAAAATTGGTGAATTTTCGTGTAGCCATTTTAATATTGAAGATGGAAGAAAATAGGCAACATTGTCAGCATATTATGCTTTCTTACTTCCATAAAGGTAAAAAAATCAAGTGAAACACACAAGAAAAGATCTGTGCAGTATATGGAGAAGGTGCTGTGACTGACTGAACATGTCAAAAGTATTCCGAGAGATTTCTGGCTGGATAATGCTCCACGGTCAGGTAGACAAGCTGAAATTGATAGACATTAAATTGAGACATTAACTGAGAACAATCAACGTTCTACCATGCTGGAGATAGCCAGCATACTCAGAATATCTAAATCAATAAAGTAATTGGTGAAATGAAAAATGTCAGTTTTCCTGAAGGGAGTTTAGTGGACTTGGTTCTCTCTCTGTTTGAGCTTTAGCTTGATGATGATAGGCTTTGTAGTTTTTCCCCATTATATCGTATTTGTGGCTCACAATTCTCCAACTTTTTATCTCTGAAAATAGATGGTTAGATGCTATCTTCTACTATTATATTTGTGTGTGGCCACACCTACATTGTTTCCAAATTTCCTTTACCAATGCTTTTCAATCTTCTGATCTGTCTAAATCCTCCATCTTCTCCGAATTTCTAAATCTTGATTTCTCGTCTTTACTTCTTTCAAATCATGTAATCTCTTCAGCTTTTCTCCCAAAATTATTTTAAAAATGCTTCTCACTGCTTGAAAAACAAAATAAAAATCCCTCTGACCTTTGGAGAGGACATCTTTTCTCCTAAGAAGTCATATATATAAAATTTATATATATTTATAATCATATTTATAAAATTTATCTAGCTAATTTGGCTTCATCACCTTGTAAGACATTCATAAATTATTGAAGATGAGGGTAGTGCTGATTCATCATTCTTTTCCAATTATCTCTTTCTTGTATCTTAAACCAGGGTGGACTTGCAAAGGTGCCAGGACCAAATTCAAAGAACCAGTTGGGAAGAGTTTGCTATCAATCACCAAGCCATATCATTTCCACTGGCATAGAGTAATGACACATTGAGAGTTCAAAGGTCACATTGCCTAATGGAATTTTTGTGTTCTGTGAGGATTATGGGAATTGTTGGGTGCCAAGAATAGGGTGCCAAGGTCACAGATTAAATGGATAAGCATGAACTAGGTTCACCATGCTTTAGGTCATTTATGTTGACTTGTTCTTTTTTTATATAGTTTATTGATTATGCTATTACAGTTGTCCCATTTCTCCCCCATCATTCCCCTTCCACCCACATTCCCCCCTTTAGTTCATGTCCATGTGTCATAAGTTCTTTAGCTTCTACATTTCCCAGACTATTCTTGTCCTCCCTGTCTATTTTCTACCCACCATCTATGCTACTGATTCTCTGTACCTTTTCCCCCTCTCTCCTCCTCCCACTCCCCTGTTGCTAACCCTCCATGTGATCTCCATTTCTGTGTTTCTGCTCCTGTTCTAGCTGTTTGCTTAGTTTGTTTTTGTTTTAGGTGTGGTTGTAAATATCTGTGAGTTTGCTGTCTTTTTACTGTCCTATTTTTATCTTCTTTTTCTTAGATAAGTCCCTTTAACATTTCATATAATAAGGGCTTGGTGATGATGAACTCCTTTAACTTGACCTTATCTGAGAAGTGCTTTATCTTCCCTTCCATTCTAAATGACAGCTTCGCTGGACAGAGCAATCTTGGATGTAGGTCCTTGACTTTCATGACTTGGAATACTTCTTTCCAGCCCCTTCTTGCCTGGAAGGTCTCTTTTGAGAAATCAGCCAACAGTATGATGGAAACTCCTTTGTAGGTGACTGTCCCCTTATCCCTTGCTGCTTCTAGAATTCTCTCCTTCATTTGAATCTTGGCTAACATAATTATGATGTGCCTTGGTGTGATCCTCCTTGGGTCCAACTTCTTTGGGACTCTCTGAGCTTCCTGGACTTCCTGGAAGTCTATTTCCTTTGCCAGATTGGGGAAGTTCTCCTTTATTATTTGTTCAAATAAGTTTTCCACTTGTTGCTCTTCCACTTCCCCTTCTGGTACCCCTATAATTTAGATGTTGGGATGTTTAAAGATATCCTGGAGATTCCTAGGCCTCTCCTCATTTTTTTGAATCCTTGTTTCTTCATTGTTTTCTGTTTGGTTGTTTCTTTCTTCTTTCTGCTCCATTCCATTGATTTGAGTCCCAGTTTTCCTCCCATCACTACTGGTTCCCTGTGCATTTTCCTTCATTTCACTTAGCATAGTCTTCATTTTTTCATCTAATTTGCGACCCAAATCAACCAATTCTGTGAGCATCCTGATTACCAGTACTTTGAACTGTGCATCTAACAGGTTGGCTATCTCTTGATCGCTTAGATGAATTGGCTCTGGGGCTTTGATCTGTTCTCCCATTTGAGCCATTTTTTTTTGGTCTGGTCACACCTGTTATGTAGTAAGGGGCGGAGCCTTAGGTGTTCACCAGGGTGGGGCAGCCCAATCACTGGGTTGTGATGCTGAATATGGGGGAGGGGTCCAAGAGGGAACAATGTCGCTTGCTCCACTCTCTCTCGGATTCCAGGCCCTTCTGCCACTTCCCCCAAGCAAATTGGGCCCTTCTGGTGCTGATTTCTGTGTGGGTGAGCTTGTGTACATTCTAGGACCCTGTGGGTCTCTCCAACGAACTCTTGTGAGTCTGGGAGTCTCTCCTGCCTACCCCCCCGCAAGTGTTTTCAGTTGGTATTTTTTGGTTTTATTTCCTGGCACTGGGGCCCTGGGTTGTGAGGTTTGCCTTGCTCCCCATTTTCGCCTGGATTATCTGCATGCGAATGTGGGACCGCCTGGTCAGCCAGTCGCCTTGCACAGCCTAACTGGGTCTGCCCGTTGCCACCCTATGCCCAGGGTCTGCTAGCCGCCGCCTGCGTGCCTGGGTCCACCAACCTCCACTTTTTCCTGCCATGATTCCGCCCCTCTTACTGGTCTGGATGAATGGTTGTCGGACTTCCATACAGTTCAATTTTCTGTCAGTTCTGGTTGTTTTCTTGTTTCTAAATCTTTGTTGTCCTTAATTTTGGTTGTGCGAGGAAGCACAGTGTGTCCACCTACGCCTCCATCTTGGCTGAAAGTTGTTGACTTATTCTTAAGGGTTTCTTTTTTAATTAAAGTGTTAGTGTTATTCAATTTTCAGCTTTGTGTGATTGCAAAGAACACTCTTGTTTTTCAAATTTTATTTTTTTATCATTTCAGGTGTATAGCTTAGTGGTTAGACAATCATATATTGAAATCCTTTACATAGTGTTCCCCTCAATATTTCTGGTATCCCAACTCTCACCATGACACAGTCATTGCAATATTGTTGACTATGTTCCCTAGGCTTTACTACGTCCCTGTGACTATTTTGTAACTATCGATTTGTGCTTCCTTAATTCCTTCACTTTAAGGCTATTCTAAAATCCTAACTTTTCAAAATATAGTATTTTGCTATAGATTTAAATATTTGCTAACACCATACTGAAGTGTCTATAAGTAATATAACAGAAAAGAACAGTAATATCAGGTATGCATTTGGTGTTAGTTCTCAATGACTCATAGCACTATTTCTTAGTCCTAAAATTGGGGCATCCTAGGGGTTCCTCAACCACTTTAAAGGGTGTTGTGGAATGCGTAGGAATCTAGTAAAGCAAAATTAACTTGGGTTTGTAATTGTCTGTGCATCGGTTTTTGAACTCTCCTGATGTAAGTAAAAGTCTTTGAAATGTAAACGTGAAGAGGTATAGAGAGCGTGTGGGAGTCTGCCGCTGACGCAGGACCTTAGCCTTGACGTGCAGTGCCGGTGTGTAAAATGGCTGGCCAAGGTAGCCTTTCTGGTGTAAATGCAAATTTTGAGAATTTAAAATGTACTTGTAATTTAATTTTACCTATTAATGCCAATAATAACCCATAATGAAAATTTAGCTACACAAAAAATTTGATTTTAGAGTGGAAGTATACACAAAAGACTAATTCATGAGTGCTAAGTTTTGTGAAGCATCCAGTATTTTGTATTTAGCCTTCAACATGATTTTTTATTACAATATTTTTGACTGTATTCTCTATGCTGCACTTTTTTCTTTTAATTTTTTTCAATTATAGTTGACACTCAGTATCATATTAGTTTTGGGTGTGCAGCATAGTGGTTAGATATTTTTATAATTTACAAAATGACCACCCAAGTACCCACCTGGCACCATACATAGTCTGCAATATTATTGTCTCTGTTCCCTGTGCTGTACTTTACATCCCTGTGACTATTCTGTAACTACCAATTTGTACTTCTTAATCCCTTCACCTTTTTCACTCAGCCCTCCAACCTCTTTCCCATCTGGCAAACCATCAGTTTGTTCTCTGAAACAGACTCACAGATATAGAATTTGTTTGTGTGTTTAGTTTGTTTTTTTACATTCTACATATAAGTGAAATCACATGGTATTTGTCTTTCTCTGTCTGATTTATTTCACTTAGCATAATACTCACTAGGTCTATGCATGTTGTTGCAAATGGTAGTATTTTATTCTTTTTTGTGGCTGAGTAGTATTCTACTGTATATGTGTACCACCCTTCTTTATCTGACTGCCTATTGGTGGACACTTAGATTGCTTCTATATCTTGACTTTTGTAAATAATGCTTCAATGAACATAGAGATACATGTATCTTTTTGAATTAGTGTTTTGGATTTGTTTGTATAAATACCCAGGAGTGGAATTGCTAGGTTATAAGACAGTTCTAATTTTAATTTTTTTAGGAACCTCTATACTGTTTTCCACAGGGCTATACCAATTTGCATTCCCACCAACAGTGCACTAGAGTTCCCTTTTCTCCATATCCTTGCCAATACTTGTTTATTGGTTTATTTTTTATAGATATATATTTAAAGATTTTATTTATTTATTTTTAGAGAGGGGGGAAGGGAAGGAGAAAGAGAGGGAGAGAAACATCAATGTGTGGTTGTCTCTTACGTGCCCATGACTGGGGACCTGGCCTGCGACCCAGGCATGTGCCCTAGACTGGGAATTGAACTGGTGATCCTTTGGTTTGCAGGGCTGTGGCTCAACCCACTGAACTATTTCTGCCAGAGCTGTTTATTGATTTATTGATGATAGCCTTTCTGACAGATGTGAGATATTTCATTATGGTCTTCATTTGCATTTTTCTAATGATTAGTGACTTTGAGTATCTTTTCATATGTCTATTTAGCCTTCAACACTCTTAAGCACCCTTTCAAGTGTTTGTTCTCATAGAGGAAATGTATACTTTTTTTCATTTTTACCCAACCATGACCATTTTGGCATATTTCATTTCAGGGTTTTTTTAAAGTATTTATTTATTTATTTTTAGAGAGACGGGAAGGAAGGGAGAAAGAGAGGGAGTGAAACATCAATGTTAAAGGGAAACATAGACAGGTTGCCTCTTGTATGTGCCCAGACTGGGGACCAAACCCCCAGTGTGTGCCCTGACAAACTCCCAGCCATGTGCCCTGACTGGAATCAAACCCATGGCCTTGCACTTTGCAGGACAACATGTAACCAACTAAGCCACACCAAGTCAGGGCCTTTTCAGGTTTCAGCTATATGCACATGCTCCAGACCCGGGCTCCCTGACCCCACAGACTTTTATACTATTTTTTTGTTTAGGGTGGTACAATATTGTGGCCATAGGATTTTTCAAATAACGTAGGTAGTCTCAGCCACTTTCCTAAAGCAATGTAGAAAATCCATGGAGAGATCCTGTCTGAGCCATGTGTGCAAACTCTGTGGCAGTAGAGAGACCATTGCCCACTCTGAGAAACAAGCCTTGCATGTGAGAGAGTCTAAAAGGAGTACTTTTAGAAATTAAAAAAAATGATCATACTCAAATTCTGATAGAACAAGAAAGCCTCACCTACAAACTGGTTTGATTATAGAAACAAAATATGAGGACTGTGCCCTTGATAATGTTTAGTTTTCTCTTTCTATCTTTTGATTAAGAGAGAAAAATCCTCCTTCCCTCCCCTTGCCTTTTCCCCTCATCCCCAAATAGAATAGTGTGATTTCCTGCCTAAGATGCTAGGATATGGGGACTGTCTCTCATTGTTGAAATGATACAGCCTCTGAAACTCTTGTGCAGGTTACCCTTATGTGCTCAGGAGTTGCAAGGCAGGTTTCTAAACTGTCCTTTTCTTCCTTTACTTATGGAGTTTGTAAAAGGGTTATATTTTTATCTTAATAATGAATATAAAAAAAGTAAACATGCTTTATTTTATAAAATCTCACTGCACATATATGTTTCTAGGAACGTGTACATTCTGTAGTAAGGTATATCTTGACCCTCTCACTATTTCTGATAAATTATTGCAAGAATAAACATAAATCTATTCTGGCAACCCAGGCCTTTCAGGCCCAGGTCCTACTTGACCTCCCACACTCATTTCTGTGGCAGCCAACATCCAATCCTCCCACAGCCGACCTGAAACTTGGACCACCACCCTGACTCACTTCCAGCTCCAGGCTTCCAGATTTTTCTATGCTGCTCTGCATATCCAGGACCTTTCTCTACTGCCCAATTGACAAGTAGGTTCTTGGTTCACATTACTAAATGTATTTCCTGTCTCCTAAACTGTGAGCTTCTTGTCTTATCTTCATGCTCCCAGTATGGACTTAAGTAGGCACTTAAGATAATTATTAAATGAATAAATAGAAAATAAATCTTTCTTTTTATGCAAGAGTGTTGGTAACCTACAAGAGCATGAAGAATATGAAGTGAAGGCAATCAAAATTTTTTGCTTATATTTGGTGTATTGGGAAGTGTTCTAAAAACTTTTTAATATTTAGTACACAAGTAATCCAAAGAGGTAGGTATTGAAATCCCTCAATTGCCAACGAGGAAATAAAGATTTAAAGAAAATAAGTAACTTGCTCAAAGAATCATACATGTTAACAAACCCAAAGCCAAAGAAGAAACCCAGGTGTTTCTGACTGGAAGACCTGAGCGCTTCTCCATACACCAGGCGGCAATCCGTAGGTTCCATTCAACGTGACTGCCCAGGAGAGAAAGTGAAAACGTTCACCCCCAACTCATAGGTCACCTTTCCTTATGACCCAAAATGACTCTTTTGAAAGAATCCAGGTAAAAGGATTTCATCATGTAGCTTTGCCTCTTGCATGTATCTGTAAGCATTCCTGCTTTTCTCTTTGATACTTTGATTTTTCCGGAACCAAGGGCAGAGGTTTTTCACCTTGCTGTTAGAAGTTCCAAGTGGAACAAAGGACAACAGTTGCAGAAGTTCCTCCCTGAACATCTTTCATTTAATCTTTTTTTAAAAAGGGTAATGAATCTCTTTTATTCCATTTAACAAACATTTTTACTGAGGACACTCAATATGCCAGGAATTGATAGAGGTGTTGGGGTACATGATGAACCAGGTCCTCACCAAGCTATTGTAGCCAGAAGGGATACTTTTGAAGATCAAGTGGGTTAAGTTAAGTGAAATTTCTTTATCAGGTATGGGACTAAGAAGGGTTATTACTTGTTCAAGTTATCAACTGGCTTAAAGCAATGGTTTTTAGGATGCTGTACAGTTCTGTAGATTCACTGGACTCAACCAGGTGACTCTCATCTCATGAGGTATAGCCTGGAATGCAGCCATCTGAGGGCTGGGTGTCTGAGGTACCCACTCACGTAACTGGCACTGGATGCTGATTGTAAGATGGGGCTCAGTTGAGTCAAGTCATATGGTCTTCCCCATGTGTCTTATATGGGGTTCTTATAACATGGTGGCTGGGTTCTGAGAGAGAGAGGAGTCATCATAGGTTAGGATCTGGTTCTCAGGTAAAAACTCTCCCAGACTCCATTTTGTCAGACAGGACACCCAGAGGAAAGCAACCATCTGTATTTAGCCCACAAGGTGGCTCACGCCCCTCCCCCTTGCTCAGCCAGCTCCAACCACAGCTTCCTCCTCTCTGTATTTCAAATGCTTTTTGAACAGCCTGTTTCTTCTACCTGAACTGCTATGCTTCCTTCCTTTATCATAGCCTGTCTTTCCCACTCCCACCACCTACTGGGGAACTCCTCATTTGTCAGATTTCAGCCCAAATGATCACTTCAAGAGAAGCAAACATGTCAGTAAAGTTTAACCATTTTTCTTACATTTTTGTTGTGAGATACTATAGACTCACAGGAAGTGGCAAAAATCATGGAGTCCTATGTACACGCTTCACCCAGCCTCCCTGAATGATGATGTCATAACTGCAGTACAAAAGCAAACCTAGGACATGACATTGGTACAGTGCTCTTACCAGACTACTCCAGTTTCTTAAGAACAATTTTTTTCTTTTACAAAATTATGGGTGCAATTCCCATAAGGCCTTCTCTTTTATTCTGTTGAGTAGATGATGCTGGGTCACAGGTCACATGATAATGAAGGGTATGTAAAATTATATGGCCTTACATAAGAATCATTTTAATGTATCTTCTACTAACAAAGGACTTTCACATGTTATTTGGTGATAAAACAAAATTGATCCAGAAGGAGGTACATACTAGATCAAAACCTTGGCAAAAAAGTGTAAACGCTTACTGGACCTTTGCTATATGCTAAGGACTTTGCCAAACAGAAGAACACAGTGATGCAAAAGCACAGGCCTTTCGTCAAATGGTTTACAAATGGGAGCAGGCACCTGAAAAAAAGATGTGAGTAACAAAAATTAATTTAAAAAGACATTATTGAAACCTGGGAACAAATGGCTGCTTTGTGTGTAAGGAACAGATTGAAACACATTTTGGTCTACATTCACAAGTTAATGCTGGTGAACGAAGGAGAAGGGCCATCATTATTCAGAGTTGGATATAGCTGGATAATCCTAGGATGGAACTAGAAAAACAGAAGGTAGTTGAACTCAATCAATCAGCACACACTGGGACCCATCTGTGTTTAGTTGGTGCCTGAGGCCACACTTTCAAATGCCTTCTACTGTAATGCCACCTTCGAGCCATATGAACAAATCATCTTCCTCCTAAGACAGTTCATCTCCATCAATGTCACAGCAGTTCCCTAGCCAATGCTTGTCATCCTTCCACCTTGTACATCTAAGCTATGGATGTTCCTCACCGCCACCTGCTCTTCTCTGGCCTAACCAGCCCAACTCAGAGCCTCATTACCTTCACACTTAACAAAAAGGAAAAGCACCTTGTTTAGCTTCCGATTTGAGGCTTCTGCTCTAACAAATTGCCATACATTTGGTGGCTTAACATGATGGAAAACAGAATAGAGGTTACTAAGTAAATTAAAAAATAGAACTACCATGTCATATAGCAATCCCAATTCTAAGTGTATATCCAAAGGAAACTAAATTAGCAATACCATGCTCATTGCAGCATTACTCACAAAAGCCAAGATATGCAAACAACGTGCATCTACTGAAAGACGAATGCATAAAAAAAATGTGACACACACACACACTGCATACGTGCGCGCGTGCGTGCGCACACACACACACAGGAATAATACTCAGCCATAAATAGGAAGAAAATGCCATTTGTGAGAACATGGATGAACCCGGAGAACACCCTGCTGAGTGCAATGAGCAGGACAGAAAGGTGCGAACACGCACAGGATTGTAGCATCTGCAAAGACAATTTTACTTCTTCCTTCTGATTGCAATGTCTTTTACTTCTTTTTCTTGCCTGATTGCTCCAGCTAGAACTTCCAGTACCATGCTCAGTAAGAGAGGTGAGAGCAGAGACTAGACTCTTGTCTTGTTTCTGATCTTAGAGGGAAGGCTTTCAACCTTTCACTACTGAGCATGGTGTTAGCTGTGGGCTTGTCTATGTGGCCTTTATTGTGCTGAAGTGTGTCCCCTCTATACCCAACTTCTACACCTGTCCTTCGTGAAAGGACATTGTATTTTTGTCAACTAGTTTTTCCGTATCTATGGAGATGATTATGCGACTTTTAACTTTCCCTCTATTAACACGGTGTATCACATTTGTTGGTTTGCCTATGTTGAACCACCTTCACATCCCAGGGATAAAACCCTCTTGATCACAGTGTGTGTTACTTACAATGTACTATTGAAGTCAGTTTGCTAATGTTTTGTTGAGAGTTTTTACACCTATATTCATCAGACATATTGGTCTGTAGTTTTCTTGTACTGTCTTTCTCTGGCTTGGGTATCAGGACAATATTGGCCTCTTAAAATGACTTTGGAAGTGTACTCTTCCTTTCAGTTTTTTTGAGGAGTGTGAGAAGGCTTGGCATTAATCCTTCATTAAATGTTTGGGAGAATTCACCAGTGAAACAGTCTGTTCCTGGGCTTTTCCTTGTTAGGAGGTTTTTATGACTGATTCAATATTCTTACTCATCACTGGTCTGTTCAAGTTTTATATTTTTTCATGCTACAGTCTTGGTAGAGTATGTGTAATTTTATTTATAATTATATAATGATCTCTTTTGTGTCTTTAACCATTTCTGACTTAAAGCCTGTTTTGTCTGATGTAAGTATTGCTGCCCTTGCTCTCTTCTGGTTTCTACTCGCAGTATCTTTGTCCATCCGTTGACTTTGGGTCCATGTGTGTCCTGAAAGCTGAAGTGAGTCTCTTGTAGGCAGTGCATAGCTGGGCCTCGCTTTGTCATCCTTCCTGTATCTTTAGATTAGAGCATTTAATCAACTTACATTTAGAGGAAGTATTGAGAGGTAAGGACTTACTCATGTCATCTTATTCATTGTTCTCTGGCTGTTTTGTACTTCCCTTGTTTCTTTATTCTTCTCTTACTGTCTTCTTTCATGAATTGATGATTTTCTGTAGTGGTATACTTTGATTCCCTTCTTTTTATTTTGTGAATCTACTGTAGAATTTTGCTTGGTGGTTACCTGAGGCTTACATAAAACACTTTACAGGCATAACAATCTATTTTACACTGGTAACAACTTCTATTTCATACAAAAACCCTAACCTTTTATACTCCCCTTTTGTTTTTAATAGCACAATTTACCTTTTTTATATTGTGTATTTATTATTATAGTAATACTTATTTTTAATACTCTTGTCCTTTAAACTTCATACTAAAGTGATTAATACACCTCCATATAACAGTATTAGAGCATTCTGAATTTGACCACATGGTTAGCTTTACCAGTTGTTTATTTCCATGTTTTAATGTTAGTCATTAGCTTCCTCTCGTTTCTGCTTGCAGAACTCCTTTTAGCATTTCTTGTGAGGCAGGTTTAGTGGTGATGAACGCCCCCAGCTTTTGTTCTTCATTTCTCTCCACCACCAGTGGGGGCGCACACAGAGATCTAACCACAGGGTCAGGGGTGCCACTGGGTAAGGCGCACTGGGCCCTGGGGGTGTTCTCAGCAGCTTGTGGGCAGGCTTCTTGATAGAATCCGCGGTGTAGTAAGTAGGCTCTGCAAACCTTTAATGCCCTCTGGGAGTCCTATCTGCCACTCTCCCAGTCTTTTCCTGCCCCTGCCCCCCCAGTCATACAGCTCACAATTTGGTATTCTAGATGGAGTCAGAGAAAAATGCACTTCTTTAGCAGCTGGGGAGGCCAGGTGCTCACTTACACACTCACTTCCCTGTGAGAGAAACTGCAGGCTGAGATCACTCTTGGACCTACTGTGTTGCCTTAGGGGAGGAGCGGGCAAGTCAAGCTGTTCTCTTACCTTCTCCAGAGCCCCAGGGATATGTGGGAACTTCTCTTGTGAAACCCAGAGTTTTACACTCTCTCATTCACAGGTGATCCTCTAAGACAGTGAATGCCAGGGGCTCCTGGAGCTAGACCAATACGGCTGAAGGTAGTTTCCCGGTCACTGAAGGACTCAAAGCCAGGACCGAGGTCTGTATGCCCATTACCTGACACATGGTGGGCAAGACTCCTCTCAGATCCCTCAGCGGATGGTGCTGGATCCCACAGTTCCCAAAAAAGGCACTTTTGTCTGTGGATGGATGCCCAGTTATTGTTGTTGAGGGCAAAACAGGGGATGCCTTATTCCCCCATGAGGCTGATGCCACTTCCTAAAGGATATGCTGTGTTAATCTGAATTTCTCTGAGATTGTGCACATTTTTGGTCATGCATTTCTTTTTTCGGAGTTACCTGACTATGTTCTTTGTTCATTTTTCCTTGGAGGTAACAGCATTTTTCCTTTTAAAATTCTTCATATTTTTAAGGATATCAACTGTTTATAGTAAATATGGCAAGTGTTGCTGCCAGCTTCTGCCCTTCAATCTTGTTCATAGTGTTTTCTGGCTTTTTATTTTGTAGTCAGAGTGTCATTCTTTGTGATGTTTCTTTTTTCATCATATTTTCATGATGATGTATTTAAAACTTATGCAACATATAAACATCTGCCATCAAAAAATTAATTATTGGTCAAAGTGGCTCATTATTGAAACAGAAGAATAGTAATTATAATTTTTAAAGTACAAAAATAGTAAAATCCTGTCAGAGCCCTGACTGAGTGGCTCGGTTGGTTGGAGTGTTGTCCTGTGCATCAAAGCGTTGTGGGTCCGCTCCCTTTTCAGGGCACATATGGGAGGCAACCAACTGATGTTTCTCTCTCACATCAATGTTTCTCTCTCTCTCTCTCCCTTCTTCCCTCCCTCTCTAAAATCAATAAATGTATTTTCGGGTGAGAATTAAAAATAAATAAGTAAATAAATAAATCCTGTAAGAGTCCCTTACAAGAGCAATGCAAAATATTTAATGTACATCAGCTCATACACGCCACAGTTGTGCATCCTATGCCCCACCCCAACTCCCCAAATCTTGTATTGATCTATGTGGTCAATTTGAGAGCTATCAGAATGTGGAAATGCAAGAATCAGCAGGGTTAAGTCCAAGAATGAAGGCAGATGGTTCTTTAAGACCCAATGTGAAAAGACATGTAGAATAGGAATTATTTACACTATTTAACTAATCCCACAAAAATTAATGGGAGTTTTTAAAGGAGTCTTTTTAAAAAATGCAGGCAGGATCTTCAATATTCCAATTGGGAGGTAATATATTTACAGGCATTTAAGACAAGATGACTCTAGTCATATGAATGCTTAGTTTTATTATAGGCACTTTATGCAAACATTCAGCACTTTTTGCTTCTTCTATAATACTTTTAGCAAGGCAGTCAGTTACAGTTCAAATAGGCAAATCAAAATAAAAGTTACAGATTTTATTACCAAATCTACTTTAAATTATTATATAAATTTCTAATGCAATTAAAAATATTTATTCCATTTGATGATTTTTCTTCTAATTTCTTTAATTATAAATTCTTTGAAGAACTTGATGGAATGAACTTTAAACAAGTAACTATACATAGTTTTTCCAGTAAGTGTTCCCTTTTTAACTTTGATTAAATGCTGTATTCTAACACAAACACTAGAAAATATTTAACAGCTTATCTGGTCACAGTTTACTAGCGCTTCGCTCCAGCCTGGACATTGACCATGGAAAAGTAGATGCCCTTCTGCGCGAGCAGCTGTTGGTGGGTGCCATGCTCCTTGACCCTGCCGTTCTGAAACACCACGATCCGGTCTGCGTTCTGGATGGTGGACAAGCGGTGGGCGATCACAATGCAGGTGCGGCCTTCTCTGGCTTTGTCCAGGGCTTCTTGGACAACCTATTCAATACTCATGTAAATTAATTCTGATAAAAATAGTCCTCTCCCTTTAATTCCTCTTCCATAATAATCCTCAAAATTAATTTATCTAAAACTAGGTCCTTCTTTCACAATGATGCCAGTGAAATATAACAGATTTTACAAAGCAAGGGATTTGGCATATCAGAAGATAATTGAATCCTAGTTTGGATTAGTTCTGAGGCATGAATTACCTAGTCCCAAAGATATGACAATAAATACAGCCCACCCCATCATTTAAAAACATTTACTGGTGTGCCTGGCCACACAACATCCCTCAAAGCAGCCCTCTGGGGCCAGCTTGCCAGCAAATTCGGGAAGACTGAGCACAAAGACGGCTTCCTTACATTTTGGTATTTTTAAGATAGGAAACATCTCAGAATGAGTTTGTCTTTCTGGTGACTAAATAACCAACTTTTTTCTCAAACTGGAAATGATTACTTATTTTATCTTAAGGCCCCATCAGCTTGTGACAGCATGATGCCCTCCTACGTTCTCACACAGTTGCTGGGGAAATGCTGCCAGTGGACACAGAAATTTATCTCTTGAGTGCAGCTTCTTAGCACAATACAAAGTAGTCCAGAGCTGTTTTTTTTCAAGCATAAATGCTATGAGACTAATTTGCCTTGTTTTATCTTAGTTCTCTTTAAAAACAGCTACAGAAAGTGTTCAAAGTCCACTG
The DNA here is from genome assembly GCA_004027475.1 of Anoura caudifer. Lineage (NCBI taxonomy): Eukaryota > Metazoa > Chordata > Mammalia > Chiroptera > Phyllostomidae > Anoura > Anoura caudifer. The sequence goes on along the minus strand of PVKU01001249.1, from coordinate 212,687 downwards.
AAGGGTGACATAAGTAATCAACACATGTGGCTGAATTTTGTTCTTCACTGTAGAAGATAGAAGCATACATTATATCTTAAGTACAACTGATTCAAGTGTGAATACGTCTGATGGAACTCCCACCTTTTCACTTTCAGTATCCAGAGCTGACGTGGCTTCATCCAGAAGCAGAATCCGAGGCTTTCTGACGAGGGCACGTGCTATCGCGATGCGCTGTTTCTGGCCACCAGAGAGCTGAGTTCCTTTGTCTCCCACTCTGGTGTTATATTTCTGTAAATAAAAGTTTAGTAGTTATGAAAAGCGGAACTCAGATTCCAAAGAGTTTGCTTACAAAAAATGGGTAACTGCTTCCATAACTACAACAGAAGTTTAGGTCAAGAATTTAAGAGTGGGTTCACAGGGAATTAAACAAATAGAAATACCTCTAAATGGCAGGTTTGATGTGTCTTCTTAAAAATAGACCACTTGTGTCTTAAAAGTTATATTTTAGTATAAACAAGTCAGTGTATTTATGAGGAAGAATAGTGTTGCAATGTTAGTCTCCTCCAGGCTTCTGGTTTCATTATGTGTGGGACAAAGATTGGCAGGAGGAGGGAAATTTGATTTGAAGGGGTTATGCCTAAGAAAATAAACGAAACTTATTTTATATACAACCAGCAGGTGGCACTCTCCGCACTGTAAAGTGAGGAAGGGAAGACATTCTTCGGATGCTAGCCTTTGGTGGCTGCTTTTATAAAATTATCTCCGGTGTTTCAACGATTTCAATAGATGTTGAAATTCTATCTTGATATTTTTTATTTTTCACATGTTTGTTGTCCACATTAGATAACTCACTCTTCAGGAGGCTGACAAGGATGGTATGTGGGAAGAGCTGAACGGGATGTGACAGCACACACAACCTAGAGGACAGCACTGTCTTGTAACTGACAGGCCCTTGCCAGGGCAGATTTTAGTCAGACCACAGGCTCCGATTCTGACACCCCGAGTTTGTCAAGTTCACGTTCTGTACACATTGCCCATTTTTATTTGCTGTATCTGGCAACCCCAGCTCTGTGGCACTCGGACCAAGAACTCCACCTGCAGATGGAATAACAAGAGTCCGGGGGAGGTTCCGGCAGATGGTTGGGACTGGCTCTGCCCCAGGCTACACCTGCCTGGGAGGCAGGGGTCCTGTGTCCCAGGTGAGTGTGGGGGTGGCCAGGCTGCACTGCTAACGTATTGAGCCTGCTGATGCAGGTAAAGGCAGAGCTGTCATCCTGAAGGAAGCAGGTAACTAGACCAGCCTCCTGCAGGGCGAGGTAAATCCCAGTACAAATCACTCAAGAGAAGAAATGGCTCCTTAGGCAGAAAATAGGACTTAAGAGGTTTGCCTTCTCTTTCCTTGTCTGAGAAAAGAGAATCAGGAGACCTATAGGTGTGCTCTGTGCAGCAGATGGAGCCCAGGAGCCCAGAAAGGTGGGGTCCCAGAGGCAGACAAACGCCAGAGGAACAAGGCATATTTAATAAACTAGGTAATAGTTCCTCTCTGTGTTTGTCTTTGTCAACCCCTAGCCCAGGGACTCTCAAACCTCAGTCTATGTCACTGTCACCTGGGCTACTAAAACATTGATGGCTGGGCCCCACCTCCAAAGTTTCTGATTCAGCAGATCTGGGGCAGGGCCTGAAAACCTGCATTTCTTACAAGTTCCCAGGGGATACTGATGTGCTAGTCCATGCCCATACATTGAGAACTCTGCCTTGTCATTAGTAAAGGAGACTGAAACTATCTTTTAAAATGCACAAGCCTTGGAAAGGGTCCATTTTCATAGTTGGAGCAAGAAGGTAAAGGGTGGGAGGGGGACAATGCCCCCTCCTGGGGCCTGTGATGGGGTGGCACCAGTTATTTTAAGATGAGCCTCAGGAAAAGAAAATCTTGGGAAAGAAGGCCACCAGGTATTGCCGTCCTTCCCTATGAGGAGACCGCCTTCCCTGCTGGTTTGGGGATACTGAGCTTTATGTTTTTGGGAGTACTTCCATACGCAATACAGAACATAACTGGGGGGGGGGTTAGATGAGTTACGTCAAAACGCACTTGAAAATACAGGACTTAAGGGGCTTAAGAGAGGTTGAGCAGTTCTGTTTATCTAGCTTTTTAGGAGGAATTCAGAGGCCAGCCATTGGACAACAACCCAGGGGAGGTTTTGGTGACCAACTCCATAAAGCAGAGCATGGGGCCCATGAAACATGCAATGGTGACAGAGTACACAACATCACCGCCACCTCAGTGGCTCAGCCCCACGCAGGGAGCCTTCTTTCTGGCATGGGCCCTACAGCCTGGCCTGGCTCCGCAGAGGTTTGAGGCTTGAGGAAGAGCTGCAAGGAGGCAGAAGGGAGGTTGGGAGAGAATCCAGGAGAGAGGGTCACACCTGCTTCTGTGGACCCTGCACTTAGACTTGAAGGGAAGGGCCTCTCAGACATAAGCACTATTAGATGAGGCTTGTTCACAGGGAAAGTTAGTCACGTGATCTGGTAAACATAACATCGAATGGGGATAGGAAGTGTGTCCAGAAGCTTGTATAAGTGTGTGTGTGTGTGTGTGTGTTGTGGTTACTGATTTTTCTTTCCCTTTGGTAAACCAGCCCTTTAGAAATCAAACTATGGGTCAGGAAGGCTGCCACAGTCTCCCGGACTCCTAATTTGGAGGGAGACTCACGTCAGGCAACGTCTCAATGAACTGGTGGATGTTGGCCTCCTTGGCAGCCTGCTCAATCTCCTCCTGGGTCACGACCCGGCTGTTGTCTCCGTAGGCGATGTTCTCACTGATGCTGCAGTCGAACAGGATGGGCTCCTGAGACACGATGCCCATTTGGGCTCGGAGCCACTGGACATTCAGGTGCTTTATTTCTTTTTCGTCAAGGAGCTGAAACAGGAGTTCACAGGTCAACTCCAGGACAAGCACATTTTGAATTTAGGAAAATTAATACCATTACTTCACACATTAAAACTGCCAAATAACTGTGAGACTACATTATTGTTGTTAGGGCTTTTTTTTTTTTTTTTTGCATTATCAAGGAGAATTAAATAAGGTTATCATTCCGAGGGACTGTCATGTCTCTTCATTTGAATACCAGCTTTTGGTATAGACATGTGGTGTGTGAAATAATGCCCCCCCACACACACCCAAGATGCCCTTATCCTAATGCATGAAACCTGTGTTACGTCACACGGCAATGGGGGATTGTGTAACATTGCTCATCAGCTGATCTCAAAAGGCAGAGATTATCTTGGATTATCCAGGTGGCCCAATGTAACCGTAAGGGTCCCTGACTGTGGAAGAAGGAGGCGGGACAACAAGGATCAGAGTAGTGCAGTAGGAGGAGGACCCAACCGGTCACTGCCGGCTTCGAAGATGGAGGAAGGGGCCGGGAGTTGGAAAACATCAGAAAACGGATTCTCCCTTGGAGCCTTCAGAAGAAACCCAGCCCTGCTGACCCCTTGATTTTAGCACAATGAGATTCATTTTGGACATCTGACCTCCGGAATTTGTAAGGTAATAAATTTATGTTGCTTTTTTTACACCACTCAATTTGCTGAAACTTGCTACAGCAGCCACAGGAAACTAATACAATGCATTATATTTCTGGAATGCTTCCTGGCATCTTTATTCTTATGTATCAGTTTTTCACAGGAAAAGTAGCTGAGATTAGATTGGAAATAAATAACCACTATGACCACATAATGGGTTTGCAGGTCAGGTTTCCAATCTGATCTGCATTTATTAGGATCAGGGTTTTGAGGAATGGGGTGCAGCAGTTAAATGGCACAGAAGTGAGTGTGGGAGCGGGGGGACTGCTAGAATCTAAGCAGGTGCTAATGGTGGGAGGTGACAAAACTTCTTGAGACTTTCCTTATGGGTAAAATTGGAATTGTGGTAATTCCTAAACTCGTAGAATTAAGAATTAAACAAGATCATGCACAGACCCCAGTTAGCACAGTTGCTGGGCAGAGTATGCAAGCCAAGGACTGCCGGCAACGTGTACCTCTCTCAGTGCTGTACTCGGACCTCCAGATGATGGAGAAGTGGTTGATGGATGGACATCTACCACGTTGAGCCAGAGGAGTAGGAAAGGGAGGCTGGCCTTTCTCTAGTCACTTGAATCCCCAAATTATGCTGCAGAAGCCTGGGGTGATGCTCCTTACAGCCTTGCTGATAAAAATCCTTCCTCTCTGATATGGAAATGTCTGCTCAAAACATCTACTGTGCATGAGAATTCAGTCATTCAAGTGAGAGAGCTGTTCATCCCCTCTAAAGATGTGAGTGACTCAGCCTCAAGCTTTTCTAATAGTGGTGATGAGCATATCCTGAGCCATATAGATTCCCTGTATCCTGTGTGCCTGGCTGGGTACCCCTGGGAGACAGCTGGCCAGGGGTAGGGTACAGTCTCTGCTGTAGGAAGGTAGCTTCTGTCTGTGAAGCTTGCAGATGCAAATGGAAAACACAGCCATGACCTTACTGATAGCAAGCTCGGTTTCCATGGAAACTGTTCCAAGCATCTATGCCCCAGGCTTCTTTACAGTGTGAAGTAAAGGTGGAGAGGGGCAGGAAAAAACATACAAACATGTGGTGAAACAGTGGATCTTGTTAAAGGGAACACTGTACTTGAGAAATAAAATTTTGAGGAAAGGAGGAGTAGTTATGTGTTTTAAAAATACTTTTCCCAGGTGTATGCCCTGGCAGGAAAACAGACACCGCCTAACTTTCATGATCACATTCGAACAATCCAGCAAGTCTGAATGAGCCTCTCCATCACATCGAACACGCTAACACTCTGCTTCCTCATCCCCGCACGGTGCACCAGAGTTGCAAACTATTAAAAATCTGTGTTAGCTGAAGAATCCTTTTTCAGGGAAGACACGTTTAGAAACCCAAATGTAAAACAGATGTAGGAGGAGCCTCTTTGGCTGAGGCCTCAGAGGTGGTCTGAGGAAGGCCCAAGCACTCTGGCCCGGGGAATCAGTGAGTACTGTTCAAAAGATACGGCCTACATAACTTAATTAAGGAATTCAACATGGTGGTCGTCATAATGTAAGGCCTAATTAAAATGACTAGCTATCTCTATTCTAGATTGTTAAATTCACTGCTTGCTTTCATTTCATATGTACTATTCTACCTATATGTATTCACTCTGAAATACTATTATGGATAAAATGTTGACCACTGACTGTACCACAGCTCCGGTGATAAGCAGGTCTCATGAATTCCCTTGTTAATCTTCACGACAACTCTTGTGAGAGGGGTGTGATTTCAATCCACATTTTACAGACTAGGAAATGAGCAAAGTTCTGTAACCTGTACAAGGTCACTTAGTTACTGAGGGAGCTAGGAATGGATGTACGTACCACAGGTTGGGTTTTAGTAACACAAGTGTCTCAAAGCTGAAAGACAGTTCCTATCCCACCTCAAAAGAGGACTGTCCCCATCTTAGCTCAGGTGGTCACGGCGTCATGCCCAGACAATGACAACAGGCATCTAGCTGTATCCTCAGAGGGACAGAGGACTTTGACAGTGGTGTGTGGGATGCACCAGAGAGAGGAGAAAGGGAAGGTCAGGGGAAGACTCAAACCAGAGGCAAATTAACAGTGAAGCTAATGAACTTAAGCTTCAACTGCAGGTAAAGACTGGGTTTTGAACAGTGTTCTGGGTGAGAGGAAGGCCTGGCTGTAGTCAGAAAGCTTTTCCAGCTAAGTACTGTATTTACAATAACTTGCCTAAAGTAGAAAGGAATGGGAATCTTTAAGTTTTCAGTATTTGGTTGTGATATTTTCATCCCAGGCAAATATTTACTTTTGTACCTAATTTTGTCTATACCTTTGCATTCTTTTAAGTAGAGTCCATAAACTGTATAATGCTCCACAAAACTTGGAACCCCCCCTCCATATAATTCCTTAGCTTGGTTTTTCAACCCTCTCCACAATTTACCCCAAACCTTTCAAATGTATCAGTTCAGTGGTCCTCAAACTGTAATCGGCATCAGAGTCACCTGGGAAGATTGCAAAAATTAAAAGGCCAAGCCCTGCCCTACTTCAATGAGCCAGAATGGCTGCATTCATTAGGTCTCCAGGCCTTTCTGATACATACCAGTTTGCGGACCACCGCTGCTCAGTTTAATGTTTCCGAAAAAATAATTCAATGCCCACTGATGGTCACGAGGATTTCCTGACCTTGGGATCAAGTCCTTTTTTTAAAAAATTTCTTCTGATCAAATGATGTTTAAATCCACATACTCATTTTTACAAGGTAGTAAGAAGCAATTACTAGCAGCCTACTGAGTTATTAATGACTACTGATATTCATAAACAAAACTTGGTACATTTACTAGTGTTTATTGGTGACACTTGCACTAAGTCTGGCTGCAATGCACCACTTGGCAGTAATTCTAGTGCAAATGCCCAGGAGCAGATAAAAGGATTCCCACAACAGATGAGAACACTTTGTTTTCGGCGCACTATCCGTGTTTTCTTGAGATGGTTACTGTCCTATGTACTCAGCATCCATTGCCATACTATCTTGTGTCTGCCTTTCCATAAACAAGGGACCGGAAGGCTAGAAATTATTTCCCAGACTTTGTTCTGGTTCTGGAAGTAACTAAGGTTCTACCAGTGAGATGCCCAGTGCAAAATCTGGAAGGCAGAGGCCAATTCTCTTCAGCAGCAGTGGTAGGCCAACACACGTGTTCCAGCAGATGGGAGGTTTTGCACAAGCCATGCTCTGATCTTAGATCTTCAAGTTTGCGGCAGCTATGACATCGGCCTACTTTTCTGCAACTTCCTGGCCACAGCATCCCAGCTGCAGTGCTGTGATTTGACTGTCTTAGAGCATTTGTTTTCTTTCACTTTTTACTTTCACTCTTCCCATGATTTTCTTCTTATTGTACTTTTTCCAATCTTCCAAAGACTTTGCAAGCACTTAATTCCCTTGATGAACCACTTATCTACTTGAAATACCTACAGCAGTTTCTGTTTCTTCCACTGAAACATCATTGATATGATCCATGTTTTTAATTGTGCTCCCCTTCTTGTTTAATTATTCTACTGTTTACCATCATCATTGTTTTTCAACTCAACTCCGTTATCAAGTGCTTCTTCCAGTAAAGAGACTATGAGTGCGGCAGTGAGGCCATGACAATGTGTTTGTCCTTCCTAGATGGGTCACGATTAAAACAGTGTGAGAACCATGACCCTGGGTTAAGTCCACTGCTTCAGCCAAACTGGCCAAAATGGACATTGGGAACAAATCACTTATCAAACACAGACCACATGATCTGTAGTTTTTCACATGATCTGTATTTTTTTCACATGATCTCTTGCATCAAATGGCATCTTGACTGACTGCTTACCCCCACACCCTTATGCAGCCAGCTCTACTTATCCCTTAAGAAGCAACTCAAACCTACCTTCTTCTTTAATCCACCTCATTGAAGTATAATCTGCATCTCCTCAGCGAGGGCACACACCATACGCTATCACTCATTAGAGCTCAACAGTTAACCCACTGCCTAACAAATATCCATCAAGGACCATGATCAGTGCCTGAGCTCCAACAATCCCTCCTGTTTCCCCTTCCAACCGTACCTTAGCCACGCTCAACTGCTTTCTGTCACCACCTCTTCAATGAGAATACCTTGAACTGCAGGCAGTAGCCCATCAACTGCCAAATTCTATCACGCTTTTTAGTCTTCATCTGACCCTCCATAGCCTTTGTCATTGCTGACTACCTGCCTCTCCTTGAAACACCCCCACTCCCATCCTTGGCTCCCACATTGTCTCTGCTACACCCCTCCTCTATCTTGATGGCTACTCAAATTTTTCGCTGGGTCTTCTTATGTAAACTGAAACCCAGTTAAGGGAAGGGAGAGGGGCAGTGTCAAGAGAGAGACTGGGGGTGTTAGCTGAAGCAGGTAACACAGCTTGAAGACCGTATCTAGGATGTCAGAATTTAAGTGGGACTGTTGTTTAAAGGCTCATAGTGAAGAATTAAATACATTCAGTCTTTAAGATTATGAAAAACTTCAAGTGAGCTGAATAAGAAAGGGTGCTCACCACGGATCCGGCCAGGGGGTCGTAGAACCGCTCAAGCAGCTGGACCACCGTGCTCTTCCCACAGCCGCTGCTGCCCACCAGGGCCAGTGTCTGGCCCTTCTTCACCTCCAGGTTCAGTCCCTGGAGCACTGGCACGTCTGACCGGGTCGGGTAGTTGAACATGACTTCGTTAAATGTCACGTTTCCTTCTAACGTGTTCTAAAATCAGAACAATATCAATATATTTCATTGCAGTAATCCTGGAAACATACTGTATAGCTAACACTCTCTGGTGCCAGGTGTCAAAGGTAATGAACTTGTATTATAATTGGCTTTCATTTGTAACCATGAGAATTCAATATATAAAATCTCAGAGTCAATGTTTTTATAGCCTGTATTGTAAATATAATACAAATGTGATAACTCAACCTGTTCCCCAGGAATAATCTACATAAAATAGATGAGTGGATAAAACAACTATGGGACATTTAGAGAATGGGATTCTACTCAGCTGTAAAAAAGAAAAAAAATTTACCCTTTGCAACAGCATGGATGGACATAGAAACCATTATGCTAAGTGAAATAAACCAGTCAGGGAAAGGAAAATCCCATATGAGGTCACTCGTATGTGGAATCTAATGAACAAACTGAACTAAGAAAATGAGGACAGACTCATAGATGGACAGCAGGATGACAGCTAGTGGGTGGGTGAGTTTAGGGGGTGGAGGGGCTGAGCAAAAAGGAAAAAGGACTCATGGACACAGACAACAGTGTGGTGATTGCAGGGGGAAGGGCGAACAAGGGGACTAAATGGTAATGGAAAAGATACAATAAAGATTTTTAAAAACCCGATTACAGGATTTGCTTATAAAGTGGGCAATATTCCTATCTCCCTGTAACTTTGTCATACAAAAAGTACTGGATGTCAATACATATTATTAACATTTGTTAAAATGAACCCATGATCTAGAAAGTTTCATTTTATCACCAGCAAATTTTAAAAAGCACAGATTTTATACTTTCATTCATCAGTTAGGAGCAGGTCATATAATCAAAACATGCTACTCACCAGCTTTTGGCCTTCTGTGCTATAGCTGTCAATCAGAGGGGTTTTTTCGATGATCATGATGATGTGGGCTGCTGACACTTTGGCTTTGGCATAATCGGGAGCAAATGAACTTACCTGCCCCACTGCCATGGCACCAAAGACAATAGCTGAGAACACCCTATAAAAAAACAAAGGCAAATCATGTGCAAAGAATGTTAACCTCAATGTTTGGAAGCTGGCACTTCCACAGCCAGAGAGCACTGCATCAAACAATTATAAAACAGAAGTTAAAAATCACTTTATAAATTCATGAAGGTATACCAGATGGACTGTAAAATGACCCCATTTTTTCATCTCTTTCTGTATCTTCACCTTCTTGCAATGTGACTTTGCAGCTTCTCTATTTAAGAAACAGAATTTGTTTTCCTACCCTTTGAATCCGGACTGGACTTGTGACTTGCTTTGATCAACAGGATATGGTGGAAGTGACTGTTGCCAGTTCCAAGTCTGACTCAGGGGGCCTTGAATAACTCTCTCTCCCCCCTCCCTGCCCCCTCCCTCTGAACTCCGCCACTACCACAAGCCCAGCTAGCCTGCTGGAGGACAAGGCACAGATGGAGGGGAGCTGTGTGGGTCCCAGCTAACTAGCTCTTAGCTCACTGCAGACACATGCGTGAGCCTAACTGAGCTTCATTATACTTAACCTAAATCAGCAGAACTGCCCAGCTGACCCACAGACTTGTGGGCGAAAATAATGTTTATCATTGTATGCTACTGTAGTGGCTGGTTGTTATGTAGCATTTTTGTGAATCAATAATGGATATAGGCAATGATGCTGGATTACATCAGAGTCTTAGAAAACCTATGAGCTATATGGTAAAGAGTGCTTTACAGACCCAGATGCATCAACCTTCTTAATCTATGACATGGGAACCATGGCAGACTTCACAGGAAATCAAGTCAGGCTCCCAATGTTTATGCCTAGGCACTTCCCCTAAATTGGCTTCTCTCCTCTGTTTTAGGAAGTAGCAAATCTGATTAAGTTGACTGTTAAAAATTTCTTGAGACTGAAGAAATACATCCTTTTGCTTACAACAGCTCTTCAAATATTGAGATATTGTGAACCGTCAGAGCAGTAGAAGGTAAGGGCTGGAGAATTTCAGAAATGACAGAGGAAAGTGAGATTGGGATTCTTGCCACATCACAGGTACAACGCAGACAATTTGCTTCTCGGAAAACTCCTTTCCCTCTCAGCATTCCAGCTGCTTTCCTCTGGACACATTTATCCACGTACCTTTTTAAATAGTGGAACTGACCTAAAACTCAGGAACCCTCACAGACAATACTGTGAGTCCATCGCTTCCTCTTCACCAGAGTCCAGACTCTACGCCTGTGTAAATGTAGCACATGGTGTCTCTTTTAAAAAGCTCTAAATGAATCACACAGATGGTTAACCTTGGGCTTGTTCTCATTGAGACCTAGGGCATCTTTTCCAACTGTCTGCTCTCTGATCAGACAGGTCTCCTCTTTCCTTTACTTGGACAATAGATTTCTGAATCTAAACACCCAACTGTCAGCAAGTTTACTCAGTTCAATACTTTCCTGCGGAGGGAAGCACCATATCAAATAGTCATCTAATCAAAGCCACAGTGCCAATGATGCCCGGTCTTGATCTTTTGGTCATGGTTAGAAATAGCGCCTGTATTTGTCAGAAAGAGATATTGAATGGAAATTTTCAATCTGTTGGAGTTGTCCTGAGAAAACGAATGCATCCGCATGTCCATGTCTAAAGAGGATGACAATATTACACTAACACATTATGCTGCCAGGCTCAGACGATTCTGGCTTAAACGTGAAGCCATGTTACTACTAGTGATGGTATGTGTCAAAGGGCAGACCCTCACCCAGCACCAAATCTAGACACTCAGAAAGATCATACACACTTTCAATACCCAACTGCATATCTGACTAATTTGGAAGTATACTGAACGTCAGGTCTTGTCCCCCTGACCAATACTTCTGCACTCAAAGAGCTGTAGCAGGAATCCCAATCTAGCTTGCCTCTGTCCTTTCTGAAATTCTCCAGCTCTTACCTTCTAGCTTCTCTTCTTTTGTCAAAGAGACCAAATTTACCCTGAACTCTGCCAGGGCTTACAGAACTCAGTGCACCACAGCTGCCCTGTTTAGAGTCCTTTAAAAGGAGCGAGGTACCTGGATCAGGCTTAGGCTTCTTCCCAAATGCCAAAGTCTTCTGGAAACCTCTTACTGAATCACAACCCCAACTAGCCACAGGCCTGAAAGGTCTAGTGTGAGTCAGCACTGGGGTGAGAGAGTCACTGAGTCCCCAAATGAAGAGGGCTTCCATGCCATTACACGAAGACTCAGAGGCAAACTGACACGTTGTGAACTGCTGAAATCTCTTCCTGAAGCTTCACAGTACAGGCTTCCCAAGCAGGCATTAAGCATGTTCACCTGTTTTAGTTCTAGAGTTTAAGTGCAAATATTAACCCAATACTTACAACAGAACATCCTCAAACTTCATGAAGTTATGCGCCACCAAGTAGGCACCAAACCGGAAACAGGCAGCATAGGAAAAATACATCATCGCCTGGGTGAGGGAAAATGTGATTCCAAAGATGTGTGCTTTCCTCAAAGAGTTTCTGAAAAGAAGACATTTTGCAACTTACTTGGCTTTCTTTTCTCAGCCCTTAAAACGTAACCTTTGATAGGTTAGTGGTGGTGCATGGAGGCATGGCAGGCAAAAATGGGTTTAGTTTGGTCCTCACTTTACCACATGTGAGAATTTAGGAAACTGCCTCATCTCTGAGCCTCAGTGTCTTTTATCTTTCATGAAGGATGAACCACACTTCAAAGTACTGAGGCAGTTAAGAAAAGCCAAGGAAAACATGCAGAGCCTGTAAAGGACTCATACATGGAAGTCCCTTCCCCTGCCCCCCACCTTGGACACACAGCATATGTACTCTATGGTAAATGCTCACTCAACACACCTTTATCCAACACCTACAAGGGACCACGCTGGGCAACACAGGAATGAGGCATGTTCTTGCCCTCAGGGGCCCAGGAGTCAAGTTGAATTAGAGTATATGCAATGGAGGTACCTTATGAATAATGTTTGGGGGAGCTAAAGAAGGGTTCACAAAGGAGTTAACACAGATTTTCTGAACCACGTGGAAGTTGGCAACGTGAAGGGAAGAGCAGGCTGATGAGGGGGCAGCCCTCTGGGCCTTTCACTCCTGCTTCAACAAGATCAGCCCTGCTTCCACCTACTTCATACAATGGGATTTCAAATGAAATTTTTTTCCCAGAAAAAAAGGCTCTACTTTCATAAAAAAAGTTTGAAAACCCACTGATAACACACCGAAAACACATCTTTTACCGTAAAAGAAACTGAGACTCAGAGGTTGGGCTTATGCTCAGATCACTGTTTAGAGCTCTCACTGGGGGGAGTTCAGTACAGGAAGGGCAGAAGGCTTCCCCTGGGGACGGGCAAAGAGAGGGAGAGAAGGGGTACTGCAGGAAGCACACCCCTCAGGTCCACCAATACTCAAATTTCATGTTCTCAAAGAACTGATTTCCAACAAGAGCAAATAACAGCATCACTATCCAAACCTGGAAGCAGAGTCATTCTTAGTATCTTCTCTCCCACCCCTTCCCATCAGCCATCTGTTCTTACAGGTTCTACCTCAGAGATGCCCCTTTCTTAGGTCAGGGTCTTGTCATTCCTCTCCTGGATAATTGCAAGTACTTGCCTAATGGTTCCTTCCAGTAGTATCTCCACTTGTTCCTTACCTTCCGGGAAAAGTGGTACTCCTGAAAACCAACCTGGTGATTGAAAAACTCCCACTCCCCTCCCACTCTGCAGTGGTTATTACCTGTATGGTACCTGCAACCCCTGTGCATACATTTGTTCAAACTTCCGCTCCCGAGTCAAGGAGACAACGGTCCGGAAGTTTTCAATTGCTTCCGTAGCGATCTGCAACAGAGAGCACGCAGTCACTCAGAGGAACAAAGACAAACAATGGCAATTAGTTTGAATTCCATAAAAGAGATAAATAATATGTATTAATAAATTCATATTATTAACTTACTATGACCTATGAACTTCTTCGCTATGAAAAGGATACTAAGTAATTTATCAAATCAAGTTTTAGATTTGGAAGGAAGATCAGTTAAGTCAATCTCCTCTTTACAGAAAGAGAAGCTATGGCTTAAACAGATAAAGGCACTTACCTAAAGCCACACAGCTTTCCAGTGGCAAAATCAACCTGAGAACTCAGTATTTCATATCTATTGCAGTGCTATTTCTTCTTTGATGGTCACACAGTTTAAGTTTACAGTTTTTTATATTTTTAAATGTGATATTTATATTTTTCTCTTTATAGTTATCATCATGACAACTAATATTTGGAAAACATTAAAAAGGTACAGAAAGTAATACAAAGTTATGCACTGGAGTACTTGACATATTAGCTTACATGTTGTTTTCCTAAACATACACATATTTAACAAAATCAGGATACAATTCCATATTTGGATTTATATCATTATTGTTTACCTTAACAAATATCAAGAACACTTTTTAAGGTCATTAAATATACATTAATAACAGGATGTGTAATGGGCCACTTAATATCCCAGCCACTTAAGCATTCTTTTATTAATGAACAAGGTTGTTTTTTTTATTAGAAATAATGCTGTGATAATCATCCTCCTACAAAAACATTTGTCAATGTTGAATTATTTTCTTGGAGAAGTTCTTCAAAATGAAATTCCTAGGTCAAAGAGAATAAACTAACTTCAAGAAACATGGCATATACCACCAATTTGTTCTCCAAAGAATTTCTATCATTTAATCATTAAACATTTTTTTTAAATTTTCAATTCCAATTGACATATGTTATACTAGTTTCAGGTGTATAGCATAGTGATTAGACGTTTATATAACTTAATAAGTGACCACCCTGCACCTTCTAGTAATTACCTGATGCCATACATAGTTTGTACAGTGTGTGGACTATATTCCCTATGCTGTACTTTACATCCCCATGACTATTTTCACAACTGGCAACTTGTACTTCTTAATACCTCACCTTTTCACCCATTCCCCACCTCCCTTCCTTCTAGCAACCATCAATTTGTTTGTTCTCTGTATTTGAGTTTGTTTCTATTGTGTTTGTTCATTTATTTTGTTTTTTCAATTCCACATACAAGTGAAATCACATGGTATTTGTCTGACATTTCACTTAGCATAATATACTCTAGTCCATCCATGCTGTCACAAATGGAGAGATTTCTTTTTTATGGCCGAGTAATGTTCCAATGAATATATGTACCACCTCTTCTGTACTTATTTGTCTATTGACATGAACACTTGGGTTGCTTCCATATCTTGGTTACTGCAAAAATACTGCAATGAACATGGAGATGCACATATCTTTCTGAATTGGTGTATTGGATTACTTTGGATAAATACCCAGGAGTAGAATTATTGGGTCATATGGTAGTTCTGTTTTTAATTTGTTGAGAACCCTCCGTACTGTTTTCTATAGTGGCTGCACCACTTTACATTCCCATCAACAGTGCGTGAGGCTGACAGGTGGGAGGTGGTAACTCATACTATGGTTTCAATTTGCATTTCCCTGATGATGTTGAGCAGCTGTCTTTTCATATGTCTATTGGCCATCTGTATGTCCCCTCTGGAGAAAAATGTATTTTCATGTCCTCTGCCCATTTTTGATCAGATTTTTTTTGTTATTGATTAGTAAGATTGCTTTGAGGAATGGTTTTAAAAACATTCTTTGAGCTTCTAAGTAGTAGTAAGTTACAGTAACAGAACAACACTGATTAGAACATTTTACTCTACTTAGGTTAGCAAGTTAGTTAGTCTGACTCACCCTCCCAGAACCTTCTAGCTCTTTCTTGTCTTTTAGTGCACTTCCGGACAACATCCTCACTTCAATAAGTCCTGCTATGGCAATGATGGGCACAATGGCTAAGAGGAAAAGTGTTAACTGCCAGCCATAGATTAACGATATGATGATGCCTGTCCCAAGATTTGCTATGTTCTGGGCAATCAGAGCAAGTCTGGAGCCTGTTGCCTGCAAAACAAACAAAACAAACAAAACAAATTAGACAGACACTTTTACATCACCTTTAAAATCTACGTTTCCATTTTCTTTAGGATTGTGACAGTTCAGCTTTGTGAAAATCTATTAAGTATCTTCTCACAATAAGACATAAATGTTTATTTGTTGGTTTATTTGGTTTGTAAAATGAAGACTTTAATAACTTAAGAATAAATACTGAGAGTACAAGGTCAATGATGCAGAATTCAATCGCACATTTCTATCTCTTCTGATTTTTCAATACCAAAACAATATTCATTAATCAAACCATGATCACTAAAGTGGGCTCTGAAAATTAATAAGATAAAAGAGTCTGACAAATAGTAAACTGGGAATGTTGGAAATTTCCAATGTTAGATGCAGAACTACTTATAATTTAAGCCTAATCTTTGTCATTAAGGATATTCAAATATATCTTGGCATCTTTGATATTTTATCATGTTTAATCTAACCTGCCTTTGATTTGGAAAAAAAACACAGAGAGCTGACAGTTATGGAATCTAATGAAGGAGTGTGAGCAGGCATCAGATCCTTCGGTGTGAAGGCCAGAGGGAGCCTGGAGCACGACTCTCTGCAGCACGCAGTGATTTCCAACTCTAAAGCCGAAGTCAAACGATAAAGTCCATCTAGTCCACCACTTCCCTTCCTCTACCCCAGAAACACTCTGTGCCCACAAGCCACTCTAAATTCCTCCTCTGGCCCTCAGGTCTGTATTGTCTGGAAATGACCCATGTTCTCTTCTACTCCCAGAATTCCCTTTGCTTGGGTGGGCCTGGTCTCAGGTAAAGATTAGGGAGGTCACTGCCACCTCCGTGACTTTGGACAACTTTCTCCCAATTCCTGAAATGAGCAGGTACACTGATTAATAACTAAGCTTCTCTCAGCTCTGCATTCCAGGGTAGACTCTTTTACAACACTCCCTTCCCCAATATCAACCCTCTAAACTCATTCCACACTGATGTGACACAAACAACGGACCAGTAATTAGGAGAAAGCGTGCTGCAACTACCGGTAGCCTCTGTACGTTAAATTCTGTCCCAAAGAACTGCACCAGGGCTGAAATAGAAAGCATAGATAACAGAGCATTTATTTTTATTTAGAGAGTCACTGAGCTTCTATTAAAGAGGCACTTAGCTAAATTTGGCATAAGTCAAAGAATGCAGTGGCCTTCAAAGGCAGCTAGCTGTCTGTATTTACACATTTTCAATTGAAAGTTGAGTTACAACCTGCAAAGGGTCTGCAGCACAGGGAAGATGCACACTGCTCCTGTTCTCAGTATCTACAAGTCCTATCAGAACTCATTTCCCACAGTAATGGAGAGAAGCAATCAAACATCCCCTAAGACTTCCAGTCAAGATGGAAGCATAGACAGATATGCTTCACCTCCTTGCATAACCATGAAAAGGATTACAACTAATCTCAAAACAAAAAACACTCACAAGCCAGAAAATCAAACTGTATGGAAGTCTGACAACCAAGGATTTAAAGAAGACATATTCATCCAGATGGGTAGGAGGAGTGGAGATCAGGAGCCGGTGCAGAGAGGAAGTAGTGTGGTGGCAGTGAGCGGCAGCAGTGGTGGATGGCAGAACAGGTGGTCCCACGTTAGGGATACCTGGGGAGTGAGCCCCAGGCCAGACCACACACCCCAGGGTTCCAGCACCAGGAAAATAAAGCCTCTTAACTCCTGGTTATAAAAACCAATGGGGGTTGGGGCAGTGGAAGAAACTGCTGGTCTCTCAGGAGAGTCCATTTAAAAGGCCCACAGGATCCTAGAATGTGTGCAAGCCCACCCACTCTGGGAATTACCACCAGGGCAACAGCTAGAAGGTCACCAGTCACATAAGTGACGAAGCCAGGTGAGTGCCGAAAAAGCTTCCAGCAGTCAGGCAGTGGCATTGCCCCTTCTCTGACCCCTCCCCCACATACAAAGCCACAAAGCAGTACAGCGGATGCCCCTGCCCTGGCGATTACCTAAGGCTCCCTCCCATACAACATAACAGGTGCACCAAGACAGGGAGTCAAAGCAGCTCTACCTAATGCACAGAAACAAACATAGGAAGGCTGCCAAATTGAGGAGACAAAGAAATATGGCTCAAATGAAAGAATGGAATAAAACCCTAGTAAAAGAACTAAGCAAAATGGGGACAGCCAACCTATCGCATGCAGAGTTTAAAACACTAGTGATAAGGATGCTTAGATATCTCATTGAGTACAGCAAAAGCATAAGGGAAGTAATGAAGGCTACACTAAGTGAAATAAAGAAAAATCCACAGGGAACCAACACTGAAGGGAAGGAAGCCAGGGCTCAAATCAATGAGTTGGAATATAAGGAAGAAATAAACAGTCAACCAGAGAAGAATGAAGAAATAAGAATTCAAAAAAAGGAGGAGAGAATAAGACGACTCTGGGACATCTCCACACTTGCCAACATCTGAATCATGGGGATGCCAGAAGGAAAAGAGGAAGAACAAGATATTGAAAACTTATTTTAAAAATAATGAAAGAAAACTTTCCTAATTTGGTAAAGGAAATAGACATACAAGTCCAGAAAACAGAGTCCCAAACAAGTTGGACCCAAAGAGGACCACACTAAAACACATCGTAATTAAAATGCCAAAGGTATCTTAAAAGCAGCAAGAGAAAAGCAGAGAGTTACCTACAAAAGAGTTCCCATCAGATTATCAGAAGGAGCAGACACGTATTCAAAGTCATGAAAAGCAAGAACCTACAACTTAGATTGCTCTATCCAACAGAGCTATCATTTAGAATTGAAGGGCAGATAAAGTGCTTCCCAGACAAGGTAAAGCTAAAGGAGGTCATCATCACCAAGTCCTTATTATATGAAATGTTAAAGGGATTTATTTAAGAAAAAGAAGATCAAAACTATGAACATAAAAATGATAATAAACTCACAACTATCAACAACTGAATCTAAAAAACAAAAGCAAAACAAACTAAGCAAACAACAGGACAGGATCAGAATCATGTATATGGAGATCACATGGAGGGTTATCAGTGGGGAGGGAAAGGGGGAGAATTGGGGGAAAGGCACAGGGGTTAAAAAGCATAATTGGTAGGTATAAAATAGACAAGGGGAAGTTAATAGACAGTAGGAAATGGAGAAGCCAAAGAACTTACATGCATGACCCACAGACATGAACTAAGGGGCGGAGATTACTGGAGGGAAGGGAGGTACTGGGCAGAGGGGGACAAAGGGGTAAAAACTGGGACACCTGTAACAGCATAATTAATAAAACATACTTAAAGAAAAGAACATTCCCCAAGTTCAGGGCAGATGAATCATATGGGCACATAACCTTTCACACATATAAATATTAGCCTTGGATGTTAGTCAAGGCCACAGAAATGAGTAAAATGGATTAAAGATGACAAGTTCTTTTTTTTATGTGCATGAAAAATGAACTAAAAGGTCTAGAACCATCAGTTGGGGTGGGGAGAGATTAAGCCCTTGGTTAATTTAATTTAATTTCAAAAAGTGGGGCCGAGAGGAGGTAATACTCTAAACACCACAGCCCAGGTGTGAAGCAAGTAAGACAAAAATGCTTCCCACGTGAAACCCACAACACCGCTCACAATCTCTCCACCGCGCTCAGGGACATTTACGTCTCACTTCCTCTCCTGCTCATTTTTCTCACCCCCTTTCCCTGTTCTCCCTCTCCTGCTATCTATTTCCCCCTCAAAACACCACATTGCTTGAAACACAATTTTAAAATATTTGTGCTTACTGAATAAAAGTGTATTTCCAGGACCTCCTTTTGAAGTTAGAAACATTTAACTTTATCTTTCCCTTGACCACCTTCTCACCCTCTCAAAAATTTAAAAAATACATAGTTGCTTTTGATTTCTATATGGCTCTCCTTTGCTTTTTCTCTTTGCAAGGGTCTACTCTTTTTCTTTTCCAACAAACTTTGTTTCATTAAAGAATATTTGACATGCAATAATATATTTGTTTCAGGTATGCAACATAGTGATTTGATATTTATATTCCTTATCATGTGGTCACCATAATAAGTCTAATAACCATCTGTCTTAATACCAAAATAAATAAAATTTACCAGCCCACCATTTCATAGGCAAATATTGATATATTTTCTTCTAATTTCTGTTTAGCAGAATCAAGCTACTCACTTAAAGATATATTTGAGAAAATGCATAACTAATGGTGAATTAAAATATGAAAAACAATTTAACCTCAATAAACACCACCACCACTTACATACACACGAACCTGAGTTAGCCCTGCCTTGGGTGGCCATGACGGTGACGGCGCTGCTTATCTCAGGTAATTTTACACACAAAAAACTAACTGCACTGCTCCCCACTGTGGAACAGGCAGATAGGACGTGTGCATGTGTACATATACGTGTGTGTGTGTGTATACACACATACACACAGACCTCCATCACAAATGGGTCAGCTGGTGGCATAAGGTGAACACAACCGTCCCCCAGCCAGCCTGAGACGGCAGCTGCACCGCGCTTTCCTAGTTCAAACGGCGCTCACCAATCCTCTTGCCCCCTCTTCCCTGGTCTGTCTGTTTTAGTGCTGCTTTAAGAGCTGGAGGGCTCTCCTGGCTCACCATGGCTTACCCAGGTGTACAGGTATTCCTACCAGTGAGGCTATGAGAGTGCAAGTTTGAGACACCTTTGAGTGAAAAGCAGACACTAACACCAGTGGACAACAGGGACTCGTGGAGCTCCTGGGTGTGGCCAAGGGCCTCACAAACAACACTGTAAAGGGAAAGAACCAACTGTCACTCTACAGATGAAGTAAACCCTGCGGCCTAAAGCAGGCCATCGCCCGGAGGCCAGAGCAGAAGGCCCAGACTGCATCTGCTCAGGGTTTCGCCCCATGGAGTGAGCTAGTGTCTCCCCAGGACTGTGTCCTCAACACTGAGTGGGGCATGGGATGTGTGCATCTTTGCAAGGTGGACTACTGTTGTGGCAGCGATGCTCAGCTAAGGAGCACAGGACTTAGAGAACGTGCGGGCAACGGTATGTACAGTGACTGCTGTCCCTCGGAACAGCTCCTCCAGGAAGCTAGCAAAACAGATTTACTCCCAAGCTCATTGACTCCTATGTCAACTCAAGTAAAAAACAGAATAGAGATGGATACTTCACAAAGTCCTCCTGACACTCCACTTCTCTGCCCCATTTGCCAGAAAGTCCTTTAGTGATCTGTCCACCTGTTTCCTATTCGTCTTTCCCCTTTGCTCCTGAACCCACTCCCATCAGGCTCTGTTCCCACCACACCCCTGCACTGGTTCTTGTGAGAACCACACACACCCCACCACGAACACCACAAGCACCGTGAAGTGTTCGGGTCATCTTGCAAGTTTATCAATAATATTTGATATCCTAGGTTGCTCCCTCCTTAAAATGCTTTCTTCATTTTGTTTCTTGGACACTGCTTTTCTCTCACACTGCCACTTCTTGCTCTTCCCTGCTGGCTCATCCTTACCCCAACCCTTGTCATCTTTTCTAGCTACACATTTCCTTGGCCATCTCCAGTCTTGTAACTTTAAAAGCAAGCAATGCATGAAAAGTCCCCAAATGTGTATTTCCAGACCAGACTTCTGTGCTAAACTCAAGACTTGCAAATCCACCTGCCTTCTTAATACCCGCACATGGGCACCTAATGTTGGCATCAAAAACTCAGCATGTTCCAAACAGAACTCTTGATGCTCCCCCTCAAACCTGCTCTTCCAACAGACTTCCCAGTTTCATTAAGAAGCAACTCCATTTTTTTTTCAATTGTGCAGGTCAAAAATTTTGGAGTCATTCATCCCCTTTATTTCATATCCCAACCAAGCAACCCATTCTTTCGGCTGTGCCTTCAAAATATATCCAGAATCTACTTATGCTCTGTATCACCTTCACTATGGACACCCCATTCTAAAACGCTATCATCACTCCCGTGGATTACTGCAGTGGACTCCCTGCCTACACCCAGGTCCCCTTCAGCCTAGTCACACAGCAGCCTTTACAAGTTTCTGATCGTGTCACTCCGGTATTCAACACCCGATAATGGTTTCCCATCCAATTCCATATATTGCTGGCTTCAACTCTTACGACTTTTCCTTCCACTCACTCTGCTGCTGCCACACTATCCTCCTTCTGTGGCGGAAATGCTCCAGCCTCAGGGCCTTTGCACTTGCTGATCCTTGTTTTAGAACACCACTTTCCAGACACCTGCAGAGCTGGCACTTTTCCTTCCTTCAGGCCTCTTATGTATATCAACATATCGTTGAGGCCTTCCTTCCTGATAACCAGCAAGCTCCTACCCCCCTATCCTGATGCCATTCCCCCCTCCAGAGCATTTAATGATGCTCTGACATGCCATGTAGACTCCACAAGGTCAGGGTTGTTGTCCATTTTAGAAATTCAAAGGTATTTCAAGTGGTGTGCATTGTGCTCTGCTAGGCTTTACAATTTGATCTAAACCTCAGTTTTTGTTGATTTGTTTGCTTTAAGCAAAGAAATCTGTATGAAAAGAATTCCTAAGATTTATATTGCAGTTTTACAACTCTCAGTGTGCTAGTTTCTTACAGAAGCCCCATATATTTATAACTTAATTCATTCTTGCAGAAGCCCCATATATTAGATAAAAGAAATGTTATTATAATACTACCTTACAGAAAGAGTTAAAAGCTAAAGATTGATAAGGTTCAAGGGAGAGAAAGGCAGCAGAGATCATGTACTTCTTTCAAATTTGTCATCATCTTGTGGATTTCTGTGTAAGCAGTAGTAGTTTAGAAAAAATTGTCGATTCGCCCATAGGTCAAACACGTGCTGGTTCGACATTTTCCAGTTGTATCAACTAAAGAGATTCGTATTCAGGGTCCGGCAGAAGTAACGCCTGCTTGAGTGTGGTTGGTGGGATAGTAATACAGGAATAATAATGTATAGGTTTAATTTGAACATTCCACCTAAAATGCCATATGGTATGCTTGAGCGTGATGTCATTATGTTACAGAATTACATGCTTATGATTTTGTAATGAAAGATTTTGTATTAAAAAAAAGGGGCATTATTTGTGTTGGGCCCTGTAGTAGCAAAATTTAAGCTTTTTAGTCTGTTAATGCTGTTTTTTGCCTTTAATTTGTTAATGTGCTTCACATTCATTTCTTTCAACATTTGCTTAAAGGTTTTCTCCCCTCTCCCCTGAATTTACTTACAGCAACTTACTATGCACATTCCTTTTTCTGGAGGCAATTAAAATTTTGTTAATTAACTGAACATTAAAATAGACTGATCCTGCATGATATGCTGATAAATACTTCCTCTGCTAAATAATTATCTTTCTGCATGTGTCATTAATAGAATAAACAAGATAGCAAACAACAAAAGAAAACTTAGAAGTATTCTATATATTAAACAGTATTTGATGTTTAAATAGTTAACATTTTTGGTATAAGGCACATGTAGGTTACCTGTTTATTTAACATCTTGTTAAATATGATGGGAACTAACACCTGTAATGAGATCATTAGTTTCATGCTGAGATTCAAAATGTCCAATTAAGACACACACCAGAGAAAGGAGGCACGTACCCCTTTAACTTGAGCAGCGTCATTGGCAAGCCTGGTTGTCAAAGCTCCAGTGGTATTTTTAGGGTCATCAAACCAGCTCATATCCTGTGGCACAGAAAACAATTTCATTGCCTTCCAGTCCTACTTGTAAGACTCTTAGCTCTGAAGAATAATGACAGGGTCCATTTTGTTTATCATTTATAGCTCCTGCACCTAGCACTCAGAATTTGACGCTCAAGAGAAGAAAAGGGACCTAACAGACAAACACATAAATTTGTCAATTTTTTTCAAATCTCTACTTTGTTCCAAACATGATTTTTAAGTGTTCAATCTATACAATAGTGACCAAAAAACCCTGGATTTTAGAGATGAAAGACACAAATAACTAAATATGTACAATGCCAGGAGGTAATAATGCTATGAAGAAAAATAGAGCCCTGGCCAGGTTGCTCAGTTGGTTGGAGCATTGTCCTATACATCAAAATGTTGCAGGTTCAATCCCTGATCAGGGCAGGTATGAGAGGCAACCGATCAACATTTCTCTTTCACATTGGTGTTTCTTACCCTCTCTCTATCCCTCCCTCCCTTCTTCTCCCTCTCTCTCTCTAAAATCAGTAAACATATTCTCAAGTGAGGATTAAAGAAAAGAAAAAGAAAAACAGAGCAGGTTAAGGAGGAAAAAAACTGAGGAAAGGTGCTATTTTTCTAGACTAGGGAGGTAACAGAGAAGGCCTCTCTAAGGTGACATTTGAGAAGATATCTGAATGAAGAGAAGAATGAGAATATGTGAGAGAAGGTAGAAATAGCATGTGCAAAGGCCCTGTGGCAAAGGCATACTTGATCTGTTCATGAACTAGCAAGAATGTCTTCAGAGCTACCATTAGCCTTAAAAGCACCTTTGTAATGCATGAATTTGCACACTTGCCTCTTCCTCTAGACAGATTTCTTTTCTTGCTTATCTCTCCCACTCCTTCCATCTCATGGCTTCAGAGAGTCTGTGCATATATTGACCATGTATTGAAAAGTGGGTGAAGCTGTGGGCGATAGATCTGAAAAGTAATGGGAGCCACACCACGTACAGCTTTACAGGCAACTGTAAAGGTTGCAGATTTTTAGCCTTAAGGATACGGGTAGCTTTCAGCAGGTTTGGGGCAGAGGCTGTGATCTGACTTACATTTTCGGAGAATGACTCTGGCTCTTGGGAGATGAATCTACTGCATTAAGATAAGGATGGGGACAGTGAGACCAGTTAGGAGGCTCTTATAATATTAAACAAAAAGAAAGGAGTCAAGAATGACCCTAAAGTTTTCAGCCTGAACAACTGGTGGCAGGGAGTTCCTATTTACTATATGGGGGAAGACTATGTTGGGAATTTACCCTGCGAGGAGAGGACAGTCTGAGGCTCAGTTTGGGAAATGTTAAGTAGGAAATGTTTATCAGACGTCCAAACAGAGAAGCTGAATAGCAGTTGGATAACTGTAGCTCAGAGCAGAATAAATGAATTTGGTTTAAAAAAAATCAATGAAAGAAATCTAGATTATAATTTCATATTCAACATAAAATAGGATTTTCTTTATAAAAACACTTATGTTTTTAAATATAGAAATATTAAAAAGATTGTATGGTTGAGGTATAAATTTATATCCATTACAAAAATAACTATGATCCTAAAAAGTTATGAGTTGGTGATTTGCATTAAAGCAGCATCTATCATTTTCCCCCCAAATATTTAAGAAAAAAATAGCATTAAATTAAAAATGGATCTGCCTTTTGACCCAGAGATCCCTCTCCTGGGACTATAATCGAAGGAACCCAAATCACTAATACGAAAGAACGTAAGCACCCCTATACTCATTGCAGTGTTATTTATAGTTGCCAAGATATGGAAGGAGCCCAAATGTCCATCAGCAGATGAGTGGATAAAACAGCTATGGGACATTGACACAATGGGATACTACTTGGCCATAAAAAAGAGGAAAATTTTACCCTTTGTAACAGTACAGGTGGACCTGGAGAATGTTATGCTAAGTGAAATAAGCCAGTCGGAGAAAGATAAATACCGTAAGATCTCACTCATATGTGGAATCTAATGAACACACTGAACTAACAAGCAAAATAGAGACAGACTCATAGATGGAGAGCAGGAAGATAGCTAAGGCAGGAGAACACTAGGGGGAGGAGGGATTGAGCAAAAAGGAAAAAGGACTCATGGATGTGGCCAACAGTGTGGTTGTTATGGATGGAGGGTATAAATGGAGACTAACTGGTAATGGAAAAAAATACAATAAAAATTATTTTAAAAAGAAAAACAGCATTGTAATTTATTGTAGTGTGCATCAATTTGTTCTTTAAACTGTTAAGCCCCTGAGTGCCTCTCCCACTGGAATATAACTTTCTTGATGACAGAGTTCATTCAGGTTTGAATGACTTATAGTACTCAATATAATGCCTGGTAAGCAGGGGGCACTTAAATGTAGCATGACTGGACTTAATTTATGGAAACCATCAGCTTAGCTTCCAAAATGTAATGGACCTAGGAGCTGGCCTGGGGGCTGCTGGCTAGTGCGGCATTTGGCCCTAGACCACGGTCAGCCACGAGCCTAAGAGGAATCTCAGTTACCAAAATTTGACTGAGTCCTAGGACAGGGCCCTCCATCAAACAGTGCCCTGTCACTCGCTAGATTCGGTCCTGCTCTGTAGGTCACGAGCTAGCAATTCTGATAACTATATCTTCTTTTAAAGTGGCATTGAGTGGTAGGAGTGGAAAAAGACTGAGGAGCCAAAGACATTGGGGAAACTGTGAATGTCATTCAGAAATCCTAACACTGCAAACTGATGCTTCTCAGCAAGGGCTCAAGTACATGTCTGGAGCATCCTTTGGAGCATCATTTTATTCACCAGCAAGGGATTAGCTGAAAATTATATTCCAAAGTCACAAAATTTTCATGTTGTTAAAGAAACTTTCCTGTTTGAACTGGGCTACTTTGGGCTACATTCCCGGAATCTCCCGTCCCGCTTTCCCCAGGAAAATATCACATCAGTCCATGAGGGTTTTGAAGTTCTAAAATGTGAGAAGCATTAGATTAAGTCATTATCAGCTAGTTACACTGCAGCTTGAGTTAGTCCATCAGTCTAGCCCCAGCAAAGAAAATGGGCAGTGAAGACATGGCCTGTGGGGATGAATTTTGATTGTGGTAAGAAAGGGATAAAAGGGCATCTCTTGGTGGGAAGAAACACAGTCATCCTGGGTTTCCCAGGGGAAAGAAGAAAGAGAGGAAGAGGATGAGGGGCACTGAAGATCACTGGTGCCTACTCTGCCTACAGTGGCTGAGACAAAAGCTGGAGGTGAATCTGCTCTGGAGACTGTCTCGCAGCCATCCTGTGCCCACCCACAGCAGACAGATGGCAGGGCCTCCGAGCCTGCACCTGGGCAGCGTGCAGCCTCATCTGCAAGATGAGAGCCAGGGAAGAGCAATGCAGGAGCTTCTCTGAGTAACCTGACGATGTTCCCACTTCCTGAGTCCACAGGGCCCAGGAGGGGGCCCAGGAGGGGACCCAGGAGTTGTACCCATCCCAGGGCACAATCCTCAATAGAAATACCTGTCTCAGCATGGATTTGAAAACCAGGTATCGAAGTCGCTTGGTGAGGATCTCTCCGGCTTTGCCAAATGTGTAGCCCTGTGAAGAGTGAGAACATACCATAAGGAAGGGGACTTGTCAGAGACCAAGGCACTAATTACACAAAAGGAGGGGGGCCTGATGTCATTGCTAAAGAGGACACAAGACAAAGTCAGAAAGCTTGATTTCTAGAGGTGATTGTGTTTCAGTGACTGTATATGATGGTGGCATAGCCGGGGGAGGGGGCCAGTTTTGAAGTTGGCACTGCCACTTCCCAGCTAGCTGGCAGGCCACCCCTACTCATCTCCTCAGTGAACCAGGGTCTGTCACAGGAAGCTGGAGTTGTTCTGAGGCAGAGAGCACTCTAAACAGGGCAGCTGTATAATGTATCATGGAAACCAGGACACTTTTGAGAGTAAAAAGGGGTACTATTTATAATTATACCAGGACCTGAGGTATAATCTGGGAAAACAGGAATATACGGTCATGCCAGCCACAGAAGATGCAGGAAACAAAGATATCAAAATAAAATTCTTAGTTTCTAAGTTTACAAAAAGCCAAACCTAGGAGAAAAGTAGGTTGGGGAAGTATGCTCCCTGAGAATTTTCTATACTGCTCTTCTCCATCCACCAAGGATACAACCTTCTGTATCTGGAGGAAGGAAGAAAGTTACTGGGCAAGAACAGAGCAAGCTGCAATTGTGCGCCTGTGTTGGGCTACTTCTCGGGAGAAAGGGCAACAGAACTCTCACCCCTGTGAGTTTGGGGGTACAGAACTAAAGGAAGCAGTGCTCCCTCTCTTTCTGGACTGCTGGGAAGTGGCAGGTTGCAGATGACACCTGCCACACTATGGCATTGGCAAAAGCAGAGTGGAAATGGCTCGATTGTGCATCAGGACAGGAGGAGCCCTCCTAACAGCCAACTCTCCTGCAGAATCAGAGAAGTGGAGGAAGGCAACCACATCTCCACTGTGCTCCCAAGTAGCGTGTTGGACATTATGGAGAGAGAGGGAAGAAACAGATGCAAAGAGCACAAGTGAAGAAAGAACCAGTTCTTCTACGTGGACCTGATGAAGGGGGACAGCCAGGTGGGGCTGAAACTGAAGGCAGATGGGGGCCATGCACCCCCCCCCCCGGCTGCCAGCATGAAGTGGGCCATCGCCCTCCACCCTGTGCTGCAATGTTGTACAACCCCTCTGCTACCATAGGCCAACCCAGGGAGGAGGAGGACAGGGAGGATTAGAATATTTGAGCTTAAGCCCGAGACTTCTAAAAGGGTTACATTTACTTGGAAATGACCAGGTTAAGGTCTCTGGTATTAGGCTGAATGAAATGTGAAATACCTTGCCCACTACAGGAAGACGGCTGTTCTTATACTGGAGGCAATATAACGATGAAGAGCCAGCTGTTGTTAAGTGCTTCCTCTGACTATACCTACGTTAGCTCATTAAGTCCTCATGGCAACCCTGTAAGCACCACTTTACAGAAGAAACCGAGATTTAGGGAGGCAGCTAAGTTGCCAGAGGCCGCAGTTCTAAGGTGGCACAGTCGAAATCAGAATCTGGGTCTCTGAGAATCCTTACCAGAGTAGGAACCCAGAGCCTAAGAATTCATCGCCCACTAAGCACCCTCCTTATGTTTTTGAATGAGGGGCTGGGCATTCTAACACAGGCTCGGCACCATATCTACACTTCTAGGGCCTTAGCATTCAGAGCCCTCATTCTTCGCCTCCCAGGCAAGCCGGGCTCTAGTTTCCCACGTATCACTATGGTACCAAGGTACTGCTTTAACTGCCTTGGCTTCACCAATCCCAATCTCTCAGGTCTGAGGGACCAGCTCCAAGCCTACTTCCCTCCAAATTCTTTAACCAACTTCACCCTCAGCAATCTTTACCTTCTCCCAACTCCCGTGGCATTAAGATTGGCAGGGAAATCTTGGATACAGTTAGAAGGTCACATCTATTTTACATTATGGTCAAATACCCCAATGGGTCTCAAAATACTTAATAATGAAAGAGTTCAGTATTTTTCTTTTGTGCCTCCTATACAATGCCTAGAAAAATGTTCTATTAAAAATATTAATAGATAGCCCTGGCTGGTGTGGCTCAGTGGATTGAATGCCAGCCTGTGAACTGAAGGGTCACAGGTTTGATTCCCTGTTGGGGTACATGCCTGAGTTGCAGGCTGGGTCCCCAGTGGGGGGCAAGTGAGAGGCAACCACACATTGATGTTTTTCTCCCTCTCTTTCTCTTTCCCTTCCCCTCTTATTAAAAATAAATAAATAAAATCTTTAAAAAACACCTAGAATGTCATTTTAACAGAAATTTAAAAATATATTAATAGACACTTACAACATGTTAAATAAGGAGACCTATTTAGAATTCTGTCTTTAAAAAAATCGCATGTGGCTAATAATTTACCCATTGAGTAAGTGAATAAATGTTTGACACTGCCTCACACAGGCCTGGAAACTTAGTCACATTATCCCTTTAAATCATCTAGAGGCAGTTAACCCCTATATGACAGATGAGGAAATTAGGCTGAGACCATTTAAATTACTTATTTGCCCTAACACATGAAATTGAAAACTGGGTCAACTTCTACTCTACCTAGGTCAAACACCAAAACCCATAGTGCCTTATCATACTAATCTCTTAGAGCATTTAATTCCTTTGCTCCATTCCCTCTGCTTTCATTAATATTTCAGCCGGGGGGAGGTAAGAGTGAAGAGAAGAACGTAAGCCAGGGAGCCAGAGGAAGCAAAACATCTTTAAAAAAAAAATGCCCCAAAAATCTTGGCTGCTAAGAGCCCAGTTAAAGTAGCAATTCTCCTAAAAAGCAAATTACATAGATGTTTACAAATTCCCACAAGTGAATAATGATGAATTTCTCAAAATCAATCAAGTGAAAATGTAGACATTTACCTGAAGAAAAAATGTAATGAAAGAAATAATTCCAAGGACTAGAAACAACAGTGAGAACAAGTTACTGTTGTGTCGTTTCATTTCCGGATCATCTTCTCTGGTAAAAACCTGTTAAGAAAACAGTGAGAGCGCTTTCAAATCAATCACTGAAGGAGTTGCCCAGGGTCAGACGCATTTCCCATCTAGCACAGTGTCCAGGGGGTCAAGGGAGCCTTTGTGTAATGGAGGTTGGGGTTGGCTTCCTTAACCCCAAACTTAGGGGTGGACATACATTCCCTTCCTTAGAGGCCACCAGTGAGTCTGTCACTCCCAAACCAACCCATCACTTTTCTGCTCACATTTTCTCTTGGAGTAACAGCACCACACCTACTATGGAAAGGAGAATTGAGAACAAATGAACACTTTCTCCTCCTCTGGTAGAAAACTACCTTGTATGGCAATTCATTGTTTTATAATCTGGACATTTCAAATTGTCTTAAGATGTATGGAGACAAATCTGCTGATGTGACGTGGTGAGCCAGAGAGGTGGTCATTCCCTCAGCGCAAAAAAAGGAAAGTGTTTCCTTGATCCAGCCCTCTTTGTAGGATGGCCAGTTAGAAAGCCAGTGAGAACTATAGCCAGCTGACCCTGCGCCACACTTGGAGACATTTCCAGAGATGGTCAGAAGAGCTAAAAGGGTGTTTTGGGCTCTAGGAACACAGACAGTAACCATTTCACAGGGAAAAGATGCAAACATGGCCCTAAGCAATGGGCTCAGGTCAGTGTTGTAACAGAGCCGTATTCCCAACCCAACCCAGGCAACTCTACCCTTCATAAAGGAAAAAAAAACTTTTTAGAAAAAATTAATTTTTCTTGATTAGTTATTCCAGCAAAAATGGTAGCTACCAATCAGTGCACTCTCACTCTGTGCCAGGCATTATTGTAAGCAAATTCATGTACACTATTCCTTTTATACTTGCAATCAACACCTTAGGTTTGCTGTGTTATCACCATTTCACGCAGAGGAAAACTGAAGCACAGAGAGGTTAATTAACTTGTTCAAGGTAATTCAGTCAAGCACATGATGATCCAAGGATACAAACCCAAGCAATCTCACTCAGAGCTCACAAGTTTACACTCAGTGTCACAAACCTTCAATGAGGCAGATGGCTGGCTGCCTCCCTAATATTTTAGGAGCTACTGTGTCAGTCCTGCACTGCTTGTCTTTAGACCTATCATTACATAAGAAATGACAAAAACAAAAAAATCCTTGAGGTTTTTTGTACACAGCTAAACCCTTCCCTAACTAATCTAATTCCATTTGTTTCTAATGGTGCCACTGTCTACATCTCTGCCTGCAAGACAAATGTCAGAAGAAGAATTGGCAAAGTCTGGGCCACTAGCCAAAGGTTTATGTAAAGTCCAACCTTTTTTTGACACTACAATAGCAAGGGTGAGTATGTGCCACAGAGGCCATACGGTCTAGAAAGCCTAAAATATTTACTATCTTCTCCTTTACAGAAGTTTGACTAACCCCAGCCTAGAACATATGCTCCATGCAGTTGGGCACCATCTCCTTCTTGCTACTCTTTCCACCCCTAGGACAGTATGATTTTCAGATGTATCACAAAAAAGAAGTAGCAGTTTAACTTTATCCTTTCCTGTATATCTACTCAGATTATTATTTTCCTTGATATCTGATATTCAGTGATCAATTTTCATTGGTTAATGGAGCCTAACCAGCCTATGCATATATATTGTTTATTTTAGACTAAGGGACATGAAATTGAATTAGAAAATGCAACTGGTGAATCCAAAAGTGAGATGGATGCCTCGGAAGTGTCTCCAAACTGCACAAGGCAGACACCAAAAAAATATTTCTTGAATGAATACATTAAACATACGAATGTCAGCCTGAAATAAGTTAGCCAGACATGGACAGACCTGAATACTTAGAGTGGTTTTTTGACATGATCAGAAGTTAGTGTTTGGCTTAAGTTTTATGTAGTGATCAACTTCTGTTTCCACTGTGTTTCCAGAAGTTAGAGCAAGGGATCCTCAGCTTGAG
The DNA here is from genome assembly GCA_004027475.1 of Anoura caudifer. Lineage (NCBI taxonomy): Eukaryota > Metazoa > Chordata > Mammalia > Chiroptera > Phyllostomidae > Anoura > Anoura caudifer. The sequence continues at coordinate 181,293 of PVKU01001249.1, read as the reverse complement.
GTTTGATTTTCTGTCACAAAACAGAAAGCATTCCTGTCTGGGCTGTAACTTTATTGTTCAAAATGCCATCGACCAGAGCAGGTGCAACCAATGTATGACCATCTCGAGCTTTTGGAAGCTGCTCCATTTGTTTGCATTTTCACAAGTGAGATGGACACCTCACAGAGGCAACAACCAGGGGCTGCTCACATCCCAACGAGCGTGTGTGCCAGAGAAAAGCTGTCTCTCCAGCCAGTCTGACAAACACACAAGAACTCTCTGAACAGTGATATGACAGTTTGTGAGGTTTACTCAGAGCCCAGTGATGGCAGGTAGGGGACAGTCACCTAGTCAGTTTCAGAGACTACTTCGGGGATCTGCTACCCTGGGCCCTGGTAGAAGTCTATTGCCAGGACAAAGGGAGATTCAGAAGATGAGCTTTGCGATCCCAAACCAGACTTCTACTCTTACATCTTCAAGCTGCATACTTTCATACGGAGGTACATGTCTTTTGTAGCTTTTGTATACTGTTCAAACACAAACAGTTCATTCCTTAGTCAGGACTCACAGGTAAGCATAAACACTTACCCCTATGATCTTTGAAAATACTACTGAAAATGCTGGTTGCAGGCCTCCATTTATAATGGCACAAAATATACCCACCGCGAAATAAGGCCATTCGGGTGCATTCAGCTTCATAACCCTCCAAAAGCCAACTGGAGGTATATTTTCATTCTAGAAAACACAAAAAATTACAACAGCCTAGTTAGAAAAAAATTGACACTTAATTGGTTTAATGATGAACAGTTCTTCCATATGTACAAAAAAATTTAATGAATATATCTAATTCTTGTTTCCATATCAAATGATGGCTCTTCAGCTTTAAAAAAGCTATGACAAATTTTGTTAAATCATTCCTCTATTTTTAAAGAAATAAATAATGTTTCCACAAACATGTAACATTTAAAACACAACAATATCTGCAAGTAGGGATTGAAGAATAGAAATGTTTATATTTGAAGACCCATGGAAAATTTGTTTCTTTACATTATAAATTTTAATTCTAAAGTTCTTGACCTATAAATTATCATTGATAAATTCTCACTCGAGTCTAAAATGTTGATATTTTGGTTTGGGGAACACTCTGGGGGATAGGACAAGAAGATTCTGGATGACCCTTTCTGGTTCCTACTCCTCCCCCAGCCCTAGCCCCAAATCCTCCTTTGTACCTGGCCCTCTTTTTTACTAAGCTTTTCCTCTTGGCCTTGTGTTGCATGGATACTCCTGCTAGTTGATTTTCTTCTTATTAGACTGGATCCTGAATCTCTTGGAGACACTTCCGAGGCATCCATCTCACTTTTGGATTCACCAGTTGCATTTTCTAATTCAATTTCATGTCCCTTAGTCTAAAATAAACAATATATATGCATAGGCTGGTTAGGCTCCATTAACCAATGAAAATTGATCACTGAATATCAGATATCAAGGAAAATAATAATCTGAGTAGATATACAGGAAAGGATAAAGTTAAACTGCTACTTCTTTTTTGTGATACATCTGAAAATCAAAACCACTAAATAAGAAGGATTCTCACTGAATATGCTGAAATAACATGGCACCTACTCCACGTGGTGGATTAGTCATCTCCATTTTGGGTGTTTTGGGCTCAATCATGTTTGCTGTGGGCGGTACTGTCCACAGCAACACACGGCACAAGCCATACTATGAGCCATGGTTGTCATTTTAAATTTTCTCAGCAGCCACATTAAAAAGTGTGACAGAAGTAAAATCAATTTTAATTATATATTTTATTGAACCTAATGTAGCCAAGATATTCGCACATGTAATCAACACAAAAATTTACTGAAATATTTTGCATTTTTTTCATGTACTAAGTCTTCAGAATCTGGTGTGCGTTTTCTACTTACAAACACTTCTATTCAGATTAGCCACTGTTCTGCTCAACAGCCATTTGTGGCTATGACAGTACGTGTTTAAACTTTTCTTTAACTTTCTCTAATTACCCTTCTTTATCTTCCCTCCTTTAAAGAGAAAATAGAAGACCTAAAACACTGGTCTAATCCTGAATCCCTCAACTATTTCCCCCCCCACATCTCATGATAATCAAGTCTATTAACATTTATTTATAGCACTCAATGCAGCAAAATCAGCATATTCCTGAGATACTTTAGAAAAATTTTAGAGTTAGACAATACCTGCAATGTGACAAGTTTGAAGTAAACGCCTTTCTCTTTCATGAGTTCCTCATGAGTTCCTTTCTCCACGATGACTCCGTCATCAAAACCAGCAATGACGTCAGCATTACGAATTGTAGACAGCCGATGAGCTATCACAATGGTGGTCCGGCCTCTTCTGGCCTAAAGGGATAAAAGTTTCACTTTTGATTGCAAAAACAATTTTATGCAAAAATTCATTCATTCAACTTGTATGCAATGAGTTATCAATGCCTCAGACACTGTAAAACCATCCAAGCTATGTAAGGTAGCCCTCTGGCTTTAATAAATGTGTAGCAGTTTAAATGATATGTTTTTTATAACAAAGATGGCTACAAATATGATAGTTACATATTATGTACACCTCTAGGTGTTTCAGTTAACTTCTATCAGCCCAAGTTTACAGTAATAATCAGAGGTTTATACAAAGTGAAGAACCCTAGAGCCCAGGCACTGGCCAATCAGAGCAGACAGAGACCACCGCATGCACACTAGCTGGGGACCAGGCCTGGGAATCACAATGTGCGATTTCACAGAATATTTGGATGATCAAGATGGACAGTAAGTAGGAGGCAGCAGGGTCGGACTTCAGTGTCACATGGATTTGAGCTCACAGTTCTGCTATTTATGAATTCTAGGATTTTATCCAAATCTTTTCACCTGTGAGGCTCACTCTATTTATGCACAGAATGGGGATAATACTCATTTTTTTGGAGTAATTGTGATAACTAAATAAAATGATGCACATGAAGCACTGGGACGTAGACAGGAGTACTAAATAAACAACACTTACACTAGGTAGGAGCAATATGAGAACACTGAAGAGCTTTGTAAATGTTTTTAAATGCCAATCTCACTTTTATTTTATTTTATTTTAATTTTTAAACTACATTTTATTGATTATGCTGTAACAGTTCTGATTTTCTCCCTTTTCTGTCCTCCACCGAGTGCCCCCCACTCCCTCAGGCAACCCCCCACCACAGTTCATGTCCATGGGTCATGCGTATAAGTTCTGTGGCTACTCCATTTCCTATACTGTAGTTTACATCCCTGTGGCTATTCTGTAACTACCAATTTGTACTTCACTTTTATTTTAATATGAGACAGCCAGATAACCAGAACTTGTCTGAAATTTCTTTAGGCTTTGTAACTTTCCCAGTGCTTATGATTTTTGCTATTCTATATTTCTCACCAGGAACTAGCAATAAAATTCTCAAAACAAATTGATAAAAAAAAGTTATGAGGATCAATGTGAGAAGAAGTGGAAAACTCTGAGAAAAAAAAAATACATGTAGAAAAAGTAGGTGGTGGCAACCAGAAAGTAGAGAAGAAAATGGCTAAATTCTTTGGATGTTTTTAAGAAAAGGGGGGAGACATGTGAATTCCTCCCCCAAATTTACATTTTAACAAAAAGTATTTTTAAAAGCAACCTTTTAAAATAGTTATTTATAATTAACATAGTTCTATTGTAGAATAATAAGAAAACACAGATGTGAAATTACAGATAAGCATAGTGAAGGAGGAAAAAAACCATAATTTTGGATCACAAAATTTTTATAACCTGCTTTTTCCTCCCTCCACAATCTATTTAGCACAATGACAGGATGTTTAAAGGAACACGCAGTGTGTTTTATTATTAGAGAGAGGAAGAGTTGGAACAAATATGAGTTCATCTTTGAATTCTCCTGTGACACCTCAACTCAGAGCACTTTCAGGTTAAAAGGTCCCCGCATTCCCTGTCCTCACAGAGCCTGGTCACCATTATACACCAGAGACTGACACGGCACGCAGCACGCCGCACCTATCCGCTCTGAGAAAACAAGCACTCAAATCCGATTCGGAGAATGAGTCACATGGACTCAAGAACTGCAACAAGGTCAAACCCTGTGGATAATCAAGGACATTTCACGGCTCAGGTAAGTTTCCAGCATCATCAGCTCTCTGCCCCTCTCCTGCGTGCGAATAAGGGGTTTCTCATTTCCCAGAGCATCTTCATCAGGCATTAAATGTATTGGAAATTAAATCTGAACCTTCGGATTATATTTTCCTCTTGTTAACAAAAGTAAAAACTCACAAAAACCTCAATAACAGGGTTATCTCTAAAGCTATCTTTTCAAGATTACAATGAAGACTGGTTTTCCTGTAAGTCTGTATTCCTCATTGTTTAATTTAAAAAACTGGTAAGAAGCTTTCAATGCAAGTTTATTCATTTCTACTTTAAAAAAATTAAATAGAAATTAAATAAACACACCCAAAAGCCTGATGATTTTATTTTGATAGTGGAAGAGATCACTTTAAAAGTGACTAGAAATTTCCTTAAAAAAAAAATACTAAGAATAGCCCTGGTTGGTGTGGTTCAGTTGGCTGGAGTGTTGGCCATGGACCAAAACATCACAGGTTCAATTCCCAGCAGTGCGCACACCCAGGTTGAGGGTTCAATTCTCAACTAGGGAGCACACGAGAAGGCAACCCATTGACGCTTCTCTCTCACATTGATGTTTCTCTCTCTCCCCTCCCCCTTCCTCTCTCTAAAAGCAATGAAAAAAATGTCCTCAGGTGAGAATGAAATAAATAATGAAAATAATACTAAGAATAATTTAGGATGACATGTTCTTATTCTTATAAATCAGGCTGGATTGAATTGAGGCTCACAGACCTTATCTAGGGCCGCCTGAACCACTGCTTCGCTCTCAGTGTCCAAGGCCGACGTGGCCTCGTCCAGCAGGAGGATCTTGGGGTTGCGGACCAGGGCTCGAGCAATGGCGATTCTCTGTTTCTGTCCACCACTCAGCTGGGCTCCTCTCTCTCCCACCAGGGTGTCAAATTTCTACAACACAGAAAACACAGGAGGACTTAGCAAAAGAGCAAGTTATCTCAGTTCCCATTTTAAGATGCTGGCCTCACAGGCAACACAATCCAGTTCCTTACCACTTAGCAACAACCAATTCTAACTTTTAAAAATATGCCTAATACTAGTTGATGCTGCTGGAGCTTTAAAATCTGAAGTAATCTTGCTTTCCCTTCTTCGGGATTTCCTCCAGATTATAGTCTCCTAACTCATTATGCATTAGGTCAGCATTCTATTCTTTGACCCTCTAGCACAACAAAGATGAAGAAAGACTTACATTAGGCAGTTTCATGATAAAGTCATAGGCATTGGCTTCCTTGACAGCTTTCTTAATCTCATCCATGGTGACATCTTCACGGCCATAGCGAATGTTTTCGGCTATTGTGGTGGCAAATAACACGGGTTCCTGACTCACCACACCGGTAATTTCCCGCAGATACCTTACGTTTATGGTCCTAATGTCCTGTCCATCGATACTGACCTGAAATAAAAAGTAAGTGTGAATTTCACACATGGCAGAGTTGTAGCGCGTGATCTGCTATGGTACTAATGATTGCTACACAGCATCTAGCTCAGCAAGCACCATCTCACCACGCCTTCTGTGGGGTCGTAGAGCCTCTGCATCAGCTGCACCGTTGTGCTTTTCCCACAGCCACTGTTCCCCACCAGGGCCACCGTCTGTCCACTCTGGACCTGCAGGTTGAGGCCCTTCAAGATCTACCAGAATGAATGAGAAATAAACTTAAAAGCAATACACAGGTATTGGGATGAACTGACAGTGAATTTAAAAGGAGGTTTAAATATCCATATTCTTTTACCATCTCTGAAGGAAAGTATCAGAAACTCTTTATCCAATGCATTGCTGAATAATTGATTAACCATTTATCACTGTACCTTAACGTCTTTTCGAGATGGGTAACTGAAGTGAACATTTTTGAATTCCAAATTTCCCTTAATTTTATCTGGTTTGTGTCCATTGTTCGAATAGCTGTCAATGCTTGGCTTCTAAACAGAATAAAATACCAGAAGATTACTAGGTTACAACAATTACTTTTAGTGACATTTGTGGAAAGCTGGAACAAGTGATAAAGAAATCTACTTTTAACTAGCAAAACTTTTAAATAGCTATATAAACAGCCATCCCAGACTTACATGATCAATTATCCTGAAGACTTCATAAGCTGCTCCTCTTGCATTTGCAAATGCTTCAATGCTTGGAGATGTGTGTCCAATACTAAAAGCCCCGATTAGGACAGAAAAGAAGACCTGAGGAATGTGAAGGAAAACCATCAAGTTATTCAAGTACTGTTTAATACAATTTTTTTAATACTTTTTTCTTCTTTTCATGCAACTGATTAAATTTTAAAATGGCAAGGCAATATACATATGGAAACTGGGCTTGAAAAATATTTTTTAAAGTGTAAGTACTTTTTACTTTAGAATGCAAAATTAATCTTACTTGCTCAGTGAAACAGTGGTGTAAGTTCTATAGGACCAGGACATTATAATAGACTGTTTTAATTATTTCCTGGATGGCCAAGAATTTTGGTTTAGATCATCAGCAGAGAATAATGATAATACACCCTAGTAGGAGACACAGAAGGGCCAGGTCTGAACCCTGATTAAACACTAACTGGCTATGTATCTTCAGGTAATTCTTTTAGAGTTTCTGGGCTTCAATTTCCTCATTTGCATAAATAGGCAAGATTCTGTTTTCCCTATCTGGCAACGTTTTACAATATATATTTATGTATGCATATTAACATATTAATACATTATACTAACATTAATTATTAATATAGTAATGTGTTAATATCAATATAGTAATATTATATATATTATAATGTGTATTTACTATATATAATAAAAGGTATATTTATATATAAGTACTTTGTATTATACATAAATACTATATATACAAATACTTTGTAAATTATAAAGCACACAGACCTACGGCATTATTCTTTATCAAGTTGTCTTTTGTTTTCCTCTGCTAAACTGTGTTCTTTGAGGTCTGATAAACAGACCTCATTGTTTTTTTCATTTTGCCCTACTAAGTTTCTTATTGATAAAGACCTGACTTTGTTTCTCATCAGGATTAGAGTGAACTAATGTCACTATTCATTTCTTTCTAAATTGCACAGCAATTATAGTCCTCAATAATTTACATAGAAAGAATTTTGCTAATTGATTCCACACTCATTTTATCAGTTAGTCCTTACAACAGTACTGTCATCTCCATCTGACAAAAGAGGTACGAAGGCTTGAAAAATCTAGATGGCTGCCTAAAATCATACAATTAAAAGTTATGCAGCTAGAATTTGAACCAAGTTGGCCTCGTATCAAATCCTGTGCTCTCACTTGCTGTTCTGGATGCTTCGAGTTTGTAAGGCAGATCTGAGTTCAGCGAAGGCTGGATTTCAAACTGCTTGTCTACATCACAATGAAACAGAATACTACTCTCATCACAGCCTAGGTTCATCCATAGTATCACCATCCTAATAAAAGCTTTTTTGTTAAAACTATTCTCAACTGAATAGCCACATATATTTTGGGTGAGACACCAGTCTGAAAAAACAAGAGATGTAATTATCATATCCATATTACCAGTCTGTTTCCTGAGAGAGGAAACTGTTTTAAGGGACTCAACAAAATTTGGTCGGTCATTAACTGAATATACTTACACTTGGCCTAGGAAAAAGGAACTGAGTGACACTTCTAACAATATGTACTTTATTAGATCAAGATGCAGACTGAGCCCTGACCAGGTGGCTCAGTTGCGTGCAGCATCATCCCATACCCCAAAAGGTTTCGGGTTTGAGTCCCTAGTCAGGGCATATCCCAGGTTGTGGAATCCCTGGTCTGGGCATGTATGAGAGGCAACCGACCAATTGATGTTTCTCTCCCTCTCTCTCTAAAATTCAACAGACACATATCCTCAGGTAAGGATTTTTTTTTTCTTTAAAGACAGAGATAGAGCTTTGTCAGTGAATTATTTCATTGTCTCTAACTACAAATAATAGCATCAAATGGCAAGCCTTCAACACTTGTACAAAGATCTGTAAGGGAGAGAACCTCCAAACAGCATTCTTTTAGAAAGAGTAACACTTTGTACTTCCATAAATTTGGTGAGAAATACTAGCTGTCATTCAAAAGATTTTGAAAAGAAGTTAAAGTGTATTTTGCCATTTGGAATTATGAACAGCAAAGCAGAAAATAAAAGTAAAGTGTTTAGCATAGTGTCTGACACAATGAAATAATCTCAGCCAATGAAAACTTCATGCTATAGAGAATGGTGATGTTTTATTATTTAGGCCACAGGACAGACTGTGCAAAGGGGGGTTCCAAAAAAGACAAAACTGGTTGTTAAATACATCTAATTTCTTTTTCCCTTGTTAACCTAGTAGTGAATGTCTCTTTGTGTTATTCAGTCATCCTTCAAAACGTATTCTCCAACAGTCAAGCCAACACTACACTGCGATTTCACTGGATTTTCAATACTGAATCTTTTCTTAATACAACACCACTTACAGTGAGTACTTGTCCAATAGAATATTCTCCTGAGAGGACCAAGCTGGTCCCGTACCAGAATGCCAGAGCATATGATGCATAGATGAGCAGGAAAGCAGCACCCATAGAAATGTTAGCCGTAACAGCTTTCCTTATGCCAAGTCTTTTAGCTTCTTCTAAATTCCTGTTGTACCTAGGAGGAGTAACAAAAATGATCACATATCCTTATAAATCTTATAAATGGATCAATACAGCATGATGCTTACTGAGGACTTAGAATGCGCCCAGCCCCGTGGAGGTGTTTCATACACATTTTCTCCTTTTGTCATACACTGACCCTGTGATGCTAGTACTATTTAATTCCCTCTTGTGGGAAAGGAAAGGGAGGCTTACAGAGGTCAAGTGACTTGTGGAAGGCCTTCCAAAAGCCTCTTCTCTGGCCTTAGCAATAGTGAAATAAGTGGAATAAAATTTAACAAACGTTTAGAACTAGCATGGTTTCATACACAAGACAAAAGAGATGCCATGAACTCTGTGTTTTCCCCTTAAAATTTGCATGCTTTTTAAATTTATTAATAAAATGAAGATATAGTGCTACAAAATGTTCAACGTAAGTCAGTCCCTTAAGTCTCTGAACATTACAGAAGCTTTGGAGACAATCTGCACCCCACCCTGCATCCCTCTGGGACCACTGGACAGACTGGTGGAAAGAATACAAGCGAGGAGAAAAGTGAAGAACTAAAACGGACTCACTGCAGTCAAGCTGCTAAATTATTCAAATCAAGAAGGCTGAGGCATGAGGAAAGGCTTCTATTCTTGCTTTAACTAGCTGGGACACAAACTTTTGAACTTTCGAGTCTTTTGTCAATGCCCAGACATTTATTTACCTGTAGATAACCCCCTGACTATCCTCTAAAGAACTCAGGACTAGACTCCTAGTGCCTATCATCCACACCACCAGGCATCCAGCATCCAGACCACCTGACATCTGACTAATAACTATTCTGGACCAATCCCAGGCTAAGAAGGCATGACTGATTCTTCTCAAGGATGTGTCTTTTATTATAAGAACTCTTAACTTTTCTTTCCTCTTTGGAACACTTCTGGGTTTTTGCCTAGCTGTGTTTCTAGTTTGCATACTCCAAGAGCCTTGAATAAATCTTTGCCATTTATTTCTGGAAAAGCCCCCAGACATTTTTCAAGTTGTTTGACTCATGTATAGGAGCATTTTGAGAGCTATAAATTGCGATGTAATACATTAAATATTTAAATAAACTGTATAGTTTATCTTATTTCCATAAACATTCCTTTTCAAAGAATCACTGACCTGAAAAAATTATTGGGCTTAATATATGTAATAATCCTTCATTATGTACCAGTGTGCCCTTCCTTAGTCTTTCTACACATTGCCCACATCCTATTCCCTCTGTCAGAGCCTCCCAACATGGTCCTGTCACGCTGCCCACCATGGCAGAAGGGACTCTGGCCTGGCGGCTCAGCTGCCTGAGGCCATCTGGCTGCCTCAGGGACTGGGAAAATAAGTCTCAGCAAATCCAGAACCCTGTAACCTGTTTGTAGCACGATGATCTCTACCATGTTAGCCACACTTGGAGAATACCCATTAAAACTTCTCACAGAAAATACAGCAAATTCAGCATATTTCAGGTCAGTGATTTTTAAAATAAACGTCTATGGAAATAAGATAAGCTACCCAGTTTATGTCAATGTAAAAACTATTACACAGCACTTTAAATTACACAAAAGAGGGCAAAAGCAAGTGTGCAAAGAAAAACCAAAAACATGTTGGAGTCCCCTGACAGATTTTTCTCTCTCTAGTTCTAATGACTTAAGTTCATTCCCAAATATTAGTTCCAGTACTTTTTAAACTCTCAGAGAACAGTTAATTTCTGATGTTAAGGATAAAGGAGGTGGTGTCTGTAACTTTATCTTCATGTGAAAGGAACACAGCAGACTATTAAGCTCAAGAAGAGAGATGTGGAGATACGATAATGGGGCCCAAATTTAAAGAGGGAGGATCTCTGGAAATATAGAATCAAGGTAATATTATTGAATATTAGGGAAATAGACCAGATTATAATTAAGCTTTATATATGTCCTTATCCTGTTACAGCTCCCTGCAGAACTCAGAACACTGCCTTAGAGAAAGGAGTTTACAACTGTTGAAATAAAAGAACTCAGTTCCACATAGAATTCACAATTTGAGGTCTTTAATCCACAAAGACATGACTGTATAAATATTGTATGAGCATGCATTCTTTCTTGCCTTCAGGACTTTTTAAATTAGCTACTTTATCAGTTATGAAAGTGTGCCAGTGAAATTTTCATGATCCCCACACATGTTCACTAAAGACCAAATTTAAACAGAACTTTATAGTGATAAAATAGTAACATATTAGTTTCTTCTTCCAAAAATATCAACCTTCAATTTGCCAGTTATAATCTTTGAGCAAAAGCAATCATCTTTAAGAAACATGTTTCAATGGTTGATATATATATATATGTACACACACACCCAAATATATATGGGTGTGTTTGTTTATCTTCCATTTCCTGAGCTGACCCGAGTGAAAAGTACTACTGGGCATAAATTAGACATGATTACACAGGAACTTTAACAGTTGTGACTCACACCCTGCTATCTCCTTTATTTCAGTTCTTGCTTACCGAGACTAACGTAGAAATCATTTCACTGATAAGCTGTTGTTGCAGCAGCCAGAGGAAACATTTGCACAGGAAGAAGCAACAATAAGGAAGAAAATAATATAGATGCCAGGAAAGATAAATGAAGAAAGGAAGGGATAAGGAGGGAGGAGACATAAGCAATACTTTTACTTTTTGATTAGCATTTTAATAAAAATATCACAATACAAAATCAACTACTACTATCATCCATCCATTAAAATCATGTAATTGATAAAATGGTAATTAAAGTAGGAGTTCCTAAAATGGACTAAAGTCACATAACCAAAACACTGATATTTATTTTTTCTTTTTTAAAAATATTTATGCTATTATAATCATCCCATTTCTCCTCCATCATTCCCCTCTTCCCTGCACACCCCCTCCCACCCACATTCCCCACTTTAGTTCATATCCATGTGTCATAAGTTCTTTAGCTTCTACTCTTCCCACACTATTCTTGCCCTCCCCCTGTCTATTTTCTACCCACCATCTATGCTACTTATTCTCTGTATCTTTTCTCCCTCTCTCCTCCTCCCACTCCCCTATTGCTAACCCTCCATGTGATCTCCATTTCTGTGTATCTGTTCCTGTTCTAGCTGTTTGCTTAGTTTGCTTTTGTTTTAGGGGTGGTTGTTAATATCTGTGAGTTTGCTGTCTTTTTACTGTCATATTTTTTTATCTTCTTTTTCTTAGGTAAGATGCTTTAACATTTCATATCATAAGGGCTTGGTGATGATGAACTCCTTTAACTTGACTTTATCTGAGAAGCACTTTATCTTCCCTTCCATTTAAATGAAAGTTTCGCTGGATAGAGCAATCTTGGATGTAGGTCCTTGACTTTCATGACTTGGAATACTTCTTTCCAACCCCTTCTTGCCTGCAAGATCTCTTTTGATTTCTCAAAAGAGATCTGATAGGAGCTGACAGTCTGATGGGAACTCCTTTGTAGGTGACTGTCCCCTTATCCCTTGCTGCTTCTAGAATTCTCCAAAACACTGATATTTAGAAAACATTATTCTGCTTAAATATTATAAAAATATTTATCAGTGAGGCAATAGCCATTTACAAGAGCAAGGAACAATTTTAATTAAGGAAACAGAAATCAATACTAATAGGTAAGCACCTGCAAGACACAAAGAGAAAAACTTTTTTTAATTAAGGAAAATAAAACAATTCTCTACTATTAATTAAATTCATTTTAAATTCTGGTTAATTTTCATTTAAGAGAGCCAGTTTTTTCCTGCACCTGCTAATCTGAAGAGGAAGACTAAGACCTTAGTTACTTGTCTATCTGGAAGCAGAGAAGGGAAGGGAAAGGAACTGGAAAGAAAATTGAAGGGTTATATTTGGTCTCAGAATAGTTTTACCAATTCTACTTCCACATTATATCCCAAATCTAAGTACTTGTCACCCCTCCTGCCAGCAGTCTAGATCAGGCCATGATAAGCCCTCTCACCTGGACTACCTGTCTCTACACTTTAACTGTTCTCACCTATTCACCAAACCACTTACAGACAAAGAAATAATCTTAAACATAATGTGAAACAGCCATTCCCTTATTTAAGAATCTCAACCCCTTCCCTACAGCCTTGGAATAAAATCCTAACTCCTCACCATAGCCTGCAATTTCCCATATTATGGCCCCACCTTTGACAGCCTGTCTTCACCTCCATCTCCTTCACTCAGCTGAACTACAGTCACACAAGCCTTACATTTCCTAGAAAACACCAGAGTCACTGGCACCTCCGGAAATCCGAAGACTCTTGTATCCTTCTCAGCCTGGAAGACCACTTCTCATCCCTCACTTCTCAGCCTAGGTGAAACCTCCGGAGATGCCTTCCAGACCAACATAGTTAAAGTGCATTTGCCTTCCTCGCCTTCATCAGCAGACTCTTTGATTCTTCCATAGCACATTTGAAAGATTCATAATTAATTCATTTCTCTGACTTCTTATATTCCTTCTTACTTTCCTCCCGTCCCTTTTTTCCTACCTCACTACTTCGACTAAGGATCACATGAGGGCAAATATCCTCTATTTCCATTTCACTGAAATCCCAGAGCCTTGCACAATGCCTGGCATGTGGTAGATGCTGGCTATGATTGTTGAATGAATGAACTTTCAAGAAATGGCCAAGCTGGAAAGAATCTTAGGCCATCAGGCTGCTGTCCTAAATTGCCTCTTAATCTCCACGCAAAACTAATTTCCAATTTTCCAGGGGAGGCTTTCCTTTCAAACATACATCCCAATAACTATTATTCTCTGAAGAAATGTTTCCACACATAGAATGAATCTTTGAGTAGAGTTACATAGGCCCATTTGCTTATTCGTATAATAAAAAGTTGATCACCATCTTTTCTAGGAAAAAAATCTTTCTGTACTACTAATTAAAGCACTCCATTTAAAAAATATCTTGCCCTGGCTGGTGTGGCTGGCTCAGTGGATTGAGCCGTCCTGCGAACTGAAAATTTGCCAGTTCGATTCCCAGTCAGGGCACATGCCTAGGTTGTAGGCCAGGTCCCCAGTTGGGGCCACGTGAGAGGCAACCACCCATTGATGTTTCTCTCCCTCTCTTTCTCCCTCCCTTCCCCTCTCTCTAAAAAATAAATAAAATCTTTTTAAAATACATATTTTAATTCCTTTTACTTTTAGTGAACTACAATAATCAGACTCTTCTAAGTTCTGAATATTGGACTTGACTCTCATAGTGCCCTTCCCTTCTACCCAGGTTACCCCCCATCTCTCATTATAGTTTCATTGCTAATAATAATATCTTTCAAAGTATCATATTTATGCCACATAGACAGTGACAGCAGGAAAACCTGGGTGTCTCAACCTCAGCAAAAGGTAAAGGCAGGAAAAAAACACACCTCCCCTGGGCATTTGAACCACAAGGCAGTCATGCAGGTCTGAAGTGTGAATTCATATTAGAAGTATAGACAAAGAATTTAATGTAAGGGGGTCTCAGGTTAGTAGTGCCCCCAGTGAATAGTGTAAACCCAAATCCTGCCTGGAAGAACTGATTTCCATCCAGATCCATAGCAACTGTAAGAAGGCAATGATTGCAGGATTTATCTCAATGCCGAAGATGATGAACTGTGACAGAAAAATGTGCATCTTAGAAATGATGCAATACTATGTATTCTGTGACTGTTCACTGCTGGTCTACAAAATGCCTTTTTTTCTGAATTGTGATCGGGTACTCAGAACTTATTTGACATTGTCAGCCTGCAGCGTCTACAGGATTTCTATACATATAATCATATCATCTACAAATAATGAAAATTTTGCTTATGTTCCAACCATTATAGGTTTACCAAACAATTACAATCTTCCAATCAATATAGTTTAATTTTCCCTATTTTCAAAATATATATTCCTAACCCAAAATACTATAACAGCAGACATATGTTAAGTAAATTCTGCTGCTGCTTGGAAATCAATGATTCTAATACTATAAATTTCAATAAATTACCATTTTATACTCTAAGAAATCTATTAAAAGGAACTAGTTGCAAGAAAATTGTTAAACAACACAGTAAAAAAGATGCTGAGCTTTTGTACAAATGTGCTCTTAGTTATATTTTTGTCTTCCAAATCATGGATCGTAACTACTGACCAGGGGCTGGGCAGTAGGGGAAACAAGCCACAGATTAAGCTGTCCCCATTGATCTTACAGTAAATACTCATTCAATCTTAGAGACTCAAGGATGGTATATGTCAATTATATCAAATAAATAAATAAGAATTTACTTGATGGAAAAAAATTATCATCAGGGATATAAAATATGTTTCAGCCCTAAGAAACTATTTTATGTCACTACCTACTTATGAGACTAGAAAATGCTTTAAATTAGCAAATATAAGAAAAGACTCATAGATACAGAGAGTGGATTGTTGGCTGCCAGAGCCGGGCGGGGGGGGGGGGGGGGGGGGGGGGGGGGGGGGGGGGGGGGGGGGGGGGGGGG